>CM070107.1:5978789-6263789 GCA_036178185.1 Liparis tanakae
GTCGACCTGGAAACCTTTATCAATTCAACAGTTGTAGTACAAAGACTCACGAATACTGTCGGCTACGCAGAGCACAAATCCATCACATGTTATGAAATGTAATGATTTGATTTATTATAAAATAATGCAGACAATGTACAGAGCTGAAGCAAAGTCACTGTAGACTGTGGACAAAGGTTGTTTTCAATGTGTTAGTGTAAAGGAGAGATGTTTGTAAATTTACTGTACAAAAGGCTAAAAAAGGGCTTAAAAGAAGATGTAGTTCTATTGTAGGAGCCCAATTATGGAACAACGTTGAAATGGATATAACAATGTTTAACTCATTTATGGATTTCAAAAGGGTTATTTATAAAACAATTTTTGAGGGTTATTAGTGTGATTGAAACGTATGTATATGGAAGATGTATGTGGATATATATAACATTTTTAATTAAATAATACAAATATATATACATATATACATATATAAATATATATGTATGTATATATGTATTTTTTATTTTAAACGTTATATACATTTTCTGATTTATTTGATTATAATAATTTAGGATAGAAATATATATAAGCATTTTTTGCTTTCTGTTTTGTATATTATATAGAATAATATTGTATTTTATTGCAATGATTGATTGAATAAAATACACAACAACAAAACAATACACAACAAACACACAGAGCAAGCGTTCACTGTTTTCTGTACGACTCGTACCTCGTGTGTCTTTATAATCTCATTATTACTCGACGCTTTGCCAACATTGTCCTTGTTACGTCCAATAAGACATTTTAATTGAATACAAAAATACATTGATTATAGCTGCTTTAAATATATCATCCTCTAAGCACAAAACACACACACAGATACACAAAGACACACACGCAGAGACACACAAAGACACACACAGTCAAGACCTGAAGGCTTGAGAGGAACTCATCATGGCCTTTTGTCGTAATCATGCACACTAATATGGGATGTGAGCTAATTAGCCAAGGTGGAGTGGGACCCCGGGGGGGTGAATGTGTGTGTGTGTGTGTGTGTGTGTGTGTGGGGGGGGGGGCTCCAAGGTCAGACCCATGAGTATGTATGTGCTACTGATTCCATACAGAAAGTGTTCACTTGATGGCTTCACTTCATCGGTCTCCTCACTCCTTGAGACCTTCACGTTGTGTGGGTTGCTTACTCGTATGTAGAGCCATGACTGACCACTTAAGCAAAAAGGCTGCTCTCACATATGCACACACACACACACACACACACACACACACACACACACACACACACACAATCAGGTAGTCAGAAATTATGGTTTGGCCTGAAATTAAAGACTCCACTTATCCCACAGTTCTATTCTCTATGGACATAGACTAGTTACTGTGTGTGTGTGTGTGTGTGTGTGTGTGTGTGTGTGTGTGTGTGTGTGTGTGTGTGTGTGTGTGTGTGTGTGTTTGTGTGTGTGTTTGTGTGTGTGTGTATGTTGCTTACTCGTATGTAGAGCCATGACTGACCACTTGTGTGTGTGTGTGTGTGCGCGACGTGTGTGAGGTGTGTGTGAGGTGTGTGTGTGTGTGTGTGTGTGTGTGTGTGTGTGTGTGTGTGTGTGTGTGTGTGTGTGTGTGTGTGTGTGAAAAGGCCTCTAAGTGAAATATGAAGTGCTGCGGCTGCGGAGCAATAATCCCCGTCCTTCCCGTCTCGTCTTTAATGTCTCGCGGTGACGACGGTATGAATATTTTTGCTTGGCTGCGTATCGAGGACAGGGTCGTGTCGTGTTTGCATAAGGAAATAAATTATTATGACACTAATAACAATGTCGGCGTCCAAGGAAGACCAGCGGGAGAAGGCGAGGAGGGAGGGGGGGGGGAACAATGGCTGTGGCAATGGCTGACACACGGGTAAGACCAAGGTGAGGGGGATGAAGACCTTTGTGGCTGAAACAAACATGTGAAAAAGAAAAAGTTGGACTGGTCTTTTGTCTGATTGATGAAGCGGAGTGAGAGAAAGAGTTCTCATTAAATGTGTTGCTGCGTCCTCCCTTTGAGAGCTGTGCACCTTGAGCAACAACAAACACATTTTCAGACTTGTGTAAGTGACTCGTTGGCAGGCGGTGAGTCATGCCATCTGACTCATGTGATACTTGTGTGATTAAAGATCCGCGAGGCCTTGAGCACGCCGCGGCTTTCTTTCTTTCTTTTCATATGTCGACCTGAACCTATTCAACTTTCTTCTTTCGGAGTTGAAAGCTATGAAATTTCTCATCTGGAAATCGCTTGAAAACTATTATTTTCTCCTTTTTTTGCATTCCTCTGCTCCCCTGGGCGTCTGAAGGCAATATCATTCCTCGTCTCTTCGGCGCTCCATTTCTTTCTTGTCGTTGCAGCAGTTGCTCGTAGTTCTTCAGACTCAGAGATATTTACAAAGACATGTATAACGGATGCAGCGTTTTAGCTCGTAGCTAGCCTAACCATGGTTATAATGGATAATTCTTCATTATGTTTAAGTTATGGTGACCAGTCGTCCGGTTTCCCCCGGACATGTCCTCTTTTTGAGACCTAAACAAAGCGTCCGGCAAGGATTCCAAAAACGTCCGGGATTTTGCTTCGTCGGATATTTGTGTTTCTCTGGGTTTTCTCAAAGTAGTATTTACCCCTTACACGTTTTGGAAATGGTATCTCCCGAGCTCCGGCTCGAGCTCTGACGGTATAGAGGACAGTCATTGGTCGACCGATCTCAGGGTTGCCAGATACACAATAATTATCCCCCAAATAATACAACCATTTTGAGCCTTTGGTACGATACTTCACCATCTCCAATCTGGCAACCCGGAGCACCTTGCCGCCTCCACTAGTTGCATTGTTGTTTGTGCAGCATGCTATACCCTACTACTACCCACCCCAAATAAATTAGATAAATAATAGATTAGTCATGATAACCTTGATTAAGCTAGCTCGTAGCTAGTGCGTTGTGCTCGTCGCACGCCTCCGCTGTCAAAGTTAAACGCTCGTCTACGTAACCTGCTGACAGGGCGGAGTCACCGGAGAAGTTCAAAAGAACTTTGGCACCGGTTTTCAATCCCCAGCCCCACGGTGTGTGCGTGTGTGTGTGTGTGTGTGTGTGTGTGTGTGTGCGTGTGTGTACCGAGCGAAGGAGAACTACTGAGGTTCTCAAGCATGTCCTATGTTGTCCGTATGAATCTAATCCTACACTCTTTTATCACAAGATGTTTTTTCTTCTTTCTTTCTACTTATTCAAGTGCATCCACTGGCCTTGCTTAACTAGATAAATTGCGTTGGCACATCATTCGGTCTCCTTTTCACCATCTACTTCTATCTGTATAATTGTCCTCTCTTTTCAGCGCGTTTCTTTTTATACTTGTTTGATTTTTATTTATTTCCCCCCCAAGGCTACGGCCTCCGCTAAAGGCCGGCCGAGCTGTTGAACTTCCTGTTTGTGAGAGACACTCTGTTGCCGAGCTACCTCGGCAGGTGTTATACCTGTGTGTGTGTGTGTGTGTGTGTGTGTGTGTGTGTGAGTGTGTATATTAAATGTATAAAGTTGCTTTTCATGCAGTAAACGCCTGCATTTTTTTATTCTGTTTATTTTGTATAGCCCAATATCAGAAATGACCAATTAGCCTCAGAGGGCTTTACCCTCTGTACACATAAGACACCTCTGACCTTTGACCTCACATCGGATCAGGAGAAACGGAACGAAAAAAATGTGTTTGATGATTACATTACATCACATGTCATTTAGCAGATGCTTTTATCCAAAGCGACTTAGAATAAGTGCATTTCAACCTAAAGTACAAACTAGAACAACAAGAATACAGAAAGTAACATTTCCTCAACATAGTCAAACTACAAAAGTACCATAATAAGAGCCATTTAAGTGCCACTGAAGTGCTAATCTGTGTTTTAATCCAGATATTAATGTAAAACAATAACTACATGTTTCTTTACATATCTAATGGGTGTTTGCTGCTTTATTAATGTTCAGCATGTGAATACAGAGACGTCTTTGTGCTACTGAGAAGTAAAAAAGTTGTCGTGAACGAGATTTTATTTGTTGTGCACATTTAACTCGCTTGTATAAAAAATACAAATACGCAGATATTTTAATGTTCAGCTCAGATCTTCATCCGCCTCATGAGATGTGTTTTTTTTTTTTTTTTTTGCTGCACAAAAGAAATAGACATAAAAAAATGCGTACAGGACCCAAGAAAACCTTCGGAGCAGCAAAACAATTAAAGGTGCATAAAAGCAAAGAAAAACTGCAATTACCCAAATTTATAAAGACATCATGTATTGAAGGTTGGAGGAAGGAAAACTTAATTTCAGTTTTTATTCTCATAAAACTATCTTTGACCGCATGTCGAGTGCCTCCGCGAGAGAGGATCGTCCACATTCCACCATGACGTCTTTAACTGTTCTCCGTGGTTTTAAGAAATATCTCACAAATAAAACTCACACCTCGTTTTATTCACCGCGATGAACACGCTGCCCCGTTTGATTCCTGTCTCGTTTCAACGTTCAAATCACTGAGAAGGTCAGGACCAATCGGGTCTGTAGAAAAGAAATACCACCATCCACCCTCTGTGCACGTACACAAAAAAAAGCAGAATTATGAAGTCATATTCTAGCATTGAGCTAGACATGTTGCACAATCCTCTCCTCTATCAAAAGAACACAAAGATGGATAAAAAGAGATAAAAGAACATGTCACAAACTCAACAAAGGATATAGTTTAATTGTTTATAATTAATATTCCACATACTCTTGTAAATGGAATTGAATCTATATTACAGTTTTTCTCGATTGCTTTGGCTCAATTCTTGAAACAGAAATTACATTCTCAAAACTCTTAGTGCATTTGGTAAAATAGTCTATATGGTTCAGCACAACTACATAGATCACCTTCAAAAGGTCATATCTCACCCAAAACAGTTAACTCAAGCTTCAAACCCAAATCAGTTTCTCATACAAATAGTCAGTGACCCCAAAATGAAAAGTCCCTTTGTCATTGTTTAAACACTGTAGGTCAAAATGTTTAGATGTTTTGTCATAAGGCAGCAGACCATAGAAATATCCTCATGTGCACCGTTCACTCTTGGCTTAGTCCTTTGACACTGAATGGTTACTGCGGTACATGTTTTCTTTCCAGAATACTATGTGTATCAAACAGAACAAAGATTCATTCAAGAGGAGCCAACCAGGTCTCACATCACATACTGTGTTGCACTTACTGTATACTGCCATGGAAATAACAACTGTAACAATAATTGTTACAGTAATTGTTACAGTAATTGCAAAACAGAAACATAAAATGTGTACAGCAAAAAATAGTGTCAAACAAAAAGCACATAAAAAATCAAACTAGCAGCGTTGGACGGGTCCTCGCTCGCCCACGCCGGTCCGGGACGACGGCGAGTCGCCGGCCCGCTCGGCCGAGGGCACGCCGGTCGGACTCGACTCGGGCCGCGACTCGTGACGAGCGCGAGGAGTTTGGGGCGGATTGGAAAAAGTCCAGTTTAGCCGCTAGCTTGCGCTTTTACCGCGTGAATATATTCACGCGTCGCGTGTCCCTACGTGAAGTGTTGACCACGCCGTGTAAATTAAATGTTAAAAAGAAAATGGATAAAAAAAAAGGTGTCTTGGAATCAAACCCGCATCTCCAAGATTTGAGTCAATCACTTATCATGCTAAGCTAGAGGCTTTGCTGATAGGAGAAATGCGGAGGCGCCTCAACTATTTGGGATGGGACAAATTAGAGTTTTTTTCTGGTAAATGTGTTCAGGCCTAAAGTGAATAATTTATGGTTCTTTTACTTCATAAATATGTGTTCCTACCAAATTTGGACGTTTTTGGCGTTTTTGGACTTTTTGGACTTTTTTAGCGTTTTTGGCCGATTTGGCCATTTTCCACTTTTTTCCAACTGTCGAGTTCTACCAGAAACCGCTAACGGAATTGGCTAAACATTGGTGAATAGGTTCAAGCCTTGACTGGCATTACACTTGATTTTTGTAATACATATCTGATGAGTGTAAGTTATAGTTTTAAAGATGAATAAATTACAAATATTGGCGGTCAAAAAACAGGCATTTCGTATGGACGAAAAGTCATTTGTTTCCCGCTGTGTGGTATATTCAAGTCTTGAGATTCTAACAAACGTATTTTTAACGAATTCCCCGTTTAACGAATTTTCCGTTTTGTGGGTCTAATGGCCGTTTGAAAAAAGTGGAAAATGGCCAAAAATGCAAAAAAACGGGCAATTAATCGAATGTTCCAGACGCCATTCTACACATATCCTACCGGTCTGTTTTTTTTTTTTGACCAATAGTGTTGAAGTTATAAGCATTACAAAACGGGACACGCCCCTAAAATGTTCGTCGGGCTATAGATGCTTACCACAATGATCAATTTGAAAAATGATGATATATCCCAGATGATATAGCTTCACTTATCATTATCTCAAATGGGTTTGTTAATATTGGACCTATCGTTTAGGTTCGGTGGTCACTTTTGTGTTTTTCACATTATTCAAAATGGCCGAAAATTAAAGTAGGCGGAGCTTAGGGTCCTGAGAGGCTTTTTTGTAGAGCAGGTCCTAGAGGTTTAGAAAATCCGTTTTTTAAGTTAATCGGACATTGTGGGTGAGGGGCGTCACCGGTCAAACTTCTAGGTGGCGCTAGAGAGCAATTTTTGAAAGCCGCATTTCGAGGTCTATGTCATCTGGCTATTTTCACCAATCCTGACACGCTTGCCAAATTTGGTGAGTTTTGGGATATGATATATACCCCCAATATGCCCCCAATGTTCATAAGAATAAGAACTCTAACAATTTCAATAGGGTCCTCTCGGACAGCTTCGCTGTCGCTCGGACCCTAATGAAGTATAGCCTACATTACTGTAACAAAACATTCAGGAGGAAAGTAAAGCAAAGCTGGAGTTCAAAGCTGGAGTTCATTCTCTCTCTCCTGCTCATCCTCGCGTGTCTGGCTACAGATCTTCGTCTTCCTCGGCCTCTTCCCCCTTCTCCACCACCACGCACCCTTGCTCCTCTTCCTCTTCTTCCTTACTCTTCCTCGAAGAGTAGGAAGAAGGTGCTTCCATGTTCATACTGTAACCTGTACTGAACTTGGTCAAGCCCTAGATATTTGATGGAAGCATGTATACTCGTGGATAGCACCTGTCAGCTGACTAACATGACTGTGATTAGTGATCGGATGTGAGAAACTCCCCCTTGATCAGTAAAGTTCTAGTTGCGCCTGAAAATTAAGCCGATGATCCAAGAGATCCATATTACAGTATATACCATGATGCTTTTCATGGTATTATGTGCCTGAATGATTTTGACAGAGGAGTGAACTATTGTGCAGGTGATGATGTAAACAATGAAAAGATGCCAAGATGTTTTGCAGAGAACATCCAATTGACTGAGAAACAACATTCAGTTTAGACCAGCACGATGTATTCAATCGGTAATGTGGCTAACTGAAGGCAATTGTACCTAACCGTTGGCACAGATGTGCTAAATCATTTGAAATGTGTGCAAACTGTCGGCAATTGTACTAAAACAATTGCAATTCCATTAAAGGAATGAGAAATTCCAAACTGTTGTGAACAAGTGCCCAGTGGTTTGGAGGTTTGCACGAGTTGTTTTGAGAATGTCATTTCTGTTTCAAGAATTGAGCCAAATCAATCGAGAAAAACTGTAATAGACATAATAACATCCTCTGCCGTGGGCTGTGATATATGGAGGTGCATTACCGCATCGCGTCCCCGCCGTCTCTCAAGGTCTTCCTCTGTCTGCCGCGGGCTCAGCCAAGGTCAGCCCCGCGACCTTGAGCGGCTAACTGACCGGCAAATGTGTGTTCTCCCGTCGCGCCGCCTCCGTGTCCCGGTGTCAATCAGCCAGATGCAGAGCGGGAGCCGGCGGTACAAGGCCGGAGGTCACGCCACTAGACAAAAGACAGGGAAGAACACACACACACACACACACACACACACACACATGTGCCCCAAGGCCGTCCAATGAAGGAGGAGAAGAAAGCTCCAACTTCTGGCTCTAATTAAATTAGGTGCGTTTGTGTTTGTGTGTATGTGTGTGTGTGTGTGTGTGTGTGTGTGTGTGTGTGTGTGTGTGTGTGTGTGTGTGTGTGTGTGTGTGTGTGTGTGTGTGTGTGTGGGTGTGTGGGTGTATGTGTAAGTGTAATGGAAATGTGAGTAGGCGTGTGTGTGTGTGTGTGTGTGTGTTTCTGTGTGTGTGTGTGTGTGTGTGTGTGTGTGTGTGTGTGTGTAATGGAAGTGTGTGTATGAGGGAGCGTTTACCACAGCAATACATTAAAATATTTATCTGCAGAACTAAGTTCAAATGTGGTGTGTGTGCGTGTGTGGGTGTGTGTGGGTGGGTGTGTGTGCGTGTGTGTGCACGTGTGTGCACGTGTGTGTGCATGTGTGTATCTATGTCTAATCCTGTAAAGAGCTCAAAGCATCTTGACTCTCGATAAGCCTTGAACATTTGTGATAGAAGTTTTTAAATCACACGCTCACAAAGGGAGGAACAGAAAAAGAAATAAGCAAACAGTTTATGACGGTTGCAATTAACAAGGCTACGTACTAAAAGCTTTTTTAAATGAAGGCGCGCCGCAGGGCGCCGCGGGGCGCCGCAGAGCACCGCGCCACAATAGTGAGAGTGTATCCAGGACCTTGGCTTTTATATGAAGCCTGTGGCCTTGCCTCCAACGCCCTCCATGGTAAAAGCTCTTTGTGGCGAGGAAATTACTTCATGAACCCGTGAAAAAAGACGCAACCTCAACACCGGCTCCACGGGAGGAGGGTGGCTGCTGCTGCTGCTGCTGCTGCTTCTTCTTCTTCTTCTTCTTCTTCTTCTTCTTCTTCTTCTTGTTCTTCTTCTTCTTCTTCTTCTTCTTCTTCTTCTTCTTCTTCTTCTGCTTCTGCTTCTGCTTCTGCTTCTGCTTCTGCTTCTTCTGCTTCTGCTTCTGCTTCTGCTTCTGCTTCTTCTGCTTCTTCTTCTTCTGCTTCTTCTGCTTCTTCTTCTTCTGCTTCTTCTGCTTCTTCTTCTTCTTCCTCCTCCACCGCTGTCGGTTACTGTTTGTTTTCATATGTCTCCGTCCTCGCTCTCTGGTCTCCTGACTTCTCTTTCATGTTTCTTTGACCTTCCGTTTACTTTTCTCTTCAGAAGAAAAAGACACTAATAATTACAGATAATTACCAAAGACCTCTTTATTAATGTGGCGTTTGCAATCGAGTAAGTTATTAAATTTTGTGTGTGTATTGTGTGTGTGTTTATCACAGCAATACATTCAAATCTGTATCTGCAGAACTACGTTCAAATATAATGTATGTGTGCTCCTGCGTGTGCATGTGTGTGTGCATGTGTGCCTGCATGTGTGTGTGTGTGCCTGCCTGCGTGTGTATGTGTGTGCGCCTGTGTGCCTGTGTGTGTGTGTGTGTGTGCGTGTGTGTGTGTGTGTGTGTGTGTGGGCAGCTTTAACTAAACACTCCTAACCTGCTGCAACAAGAGGTCTGAGTGTGTCTCGCGGCTGGTCATCGGCGTCGGGTGAGTCACATTGGCATGTTGCCGTGTGTTTGTTTATGTTCCGTGAGGACCGGGTCGTGAGGATCGGGTCCTGAGGACCGGGTCGTATACCTGGACCGTTGAATAGAAGCAGAAGTAGCCGACACGTGTCTCTGCCGGCCTCGAGGCTTCACGGGGCCGCGGCGCTCGGCTCGGTAAACACCGGTTCCTCCTGCGGTGCTCCGTGTGGACCGGAGGCCAGCAGGAGGCCAGCAGGAGGCCAGCAGGAGGCCAGCAGGAGGCCCATCACACACGGGCTCAGCAGGAGGCCACAGCTGCACCGAGGTCTTCAAAGCACTTTGAAAATATGGGAGACGGTACACTGGGTTGATTCTGATGTCAGCGTCCCGACAACCTGGTACATTAGCAGACTGCAGACCAGAGGAAACTTGAGCTGGATGGATGGAGGTTGGGGGGGGGAGTAAAGTAAGAAAGACATTAGACTAGGAGGATTGTTTCAAAGTCATTTGGGTTAATAAGCTAGGAGATAATAATGCTTCCCCCTTGTGGCCTTTTATTATACTGCAGACGTGGCATCAACTCATTAATGACGTCATCGTCATTCGCAGCAGAGAACGGGATGACACAAAACAGACAAGTTCACTTGTGTGGAGTATATCTCATCTTACATATTTATTACACTGTTAACTTTTGCACCGCCGAACGGCATTCTGGGTATACGGCTCGGAGAACAGGTGAAGAAAGCATTAATTATACAAACAAAACTGTCTTTTGTCATATGTATATCTTTGTGAATGTGTGTCCTAAATGGCAGAACACCATGTCCACGTGCACAGAGAGGGGCGTGTGTGTGTCATGAAGAACAATAAGGGTCCATCCTCACTACTACTACTACTACTACTACTACTACTACTACTGGAGAAGTGGCATCAGAAGAAGTTTGATGTGAGGAGAAAAATGGAAAGATCGTTTTAAATGTTCAGTTCCTGATTGTATTCTCCTTCTAAAGAGGGAAAACAACAGCATACAACATTTGATATAATCATATATACAGGTGTTGCATTCAGCATTATCCGCTCCACAGCTCATGAACATTACAAACCCATGTGGGGTTAGGTTCGTTTCGATGGGGATTGGGGGTTAATCCCCTTTACTCTTTGTGAGTTGCTCATTAGAAATCTGCAGGAAGGGGGTGCTGATCTCACTGGACTGCATGTCGCCCGCCACCCGCAGCAGGCAGCTGAGGACCAGGTCCTTGGCCAGGCCGGCCTCCAGCTTCCCCTCCCGGCTCAGCTGCAACGTGATCTGGTCCAGGCTGGTCAGAACCAGCTCGGAGCAGAGCAGAGGGCACGCGGGGCCCGGGTCAGACTGCCCTCCGCGGGGCCCTTCCCTGGCCATGTTCTCCATCATGTACTGCTGGTACAGGTCCAGCAGCTTCTGCTCCAGGTAGTGGTTCAGAAGGGAGTTGGAGAACGGACCTTCGCGGCCCTGGAACAAACCGCTCCGGTCGCGCGCACTCCCCATCCTCCAGCGGGTCGAGCCCCCCCTCGGCGGGAGCGGGAGTTGACCCGGAGATGTCTTTCCCGCGGGGGGGGAATCCTCCGCGGCCGGGGGGACGTCACACGACTGGAGGAAAGGGCCCGGGGCCTGCGTGGCGTCGACGCAGAGCCGCAGCTCTCCGTCGCCGGTGGACAGCGGCAGCACCTGGTCGCCTCCGATGTGGAGGTCGCTGTAATTCTGGCAGATGCTCTGGCAGGAGGAGGGAACCAGGAACGGGGCGTCGCCCAGCGAGCGGGCCTGAGCCGGGATCTCTATCCGCGGGGAGATCGGTCTGCCCAGGTCCGAGGAGGACTGCAGCGGAGAGATGTACGAGTCGCTCCCGGTCAGCTCGGGGGAATCGGGCCGGCCGGCGGGGCCGGGCACCGGGGTCGCTCTCCGGGGGGGCTTCTGAGGAACGGGCGGGTCCAGCTCCCCCGAGTCCCCGTAGGTCATACTCAACAATCTGCCTTCGCAGAGCATGGCTGCAACAGAGAGGCAGCAGCTGTCAGCCGAGCGCAGGCCACTCCGTGTGGGAGAGGACGCAACATAATTAATAATAATAATAATAATAATAATAATAATAATAATAATAATAATAATAATAATACATTTGATTTGTAAAGCACTTTGCATTCAAAAAGATCTCAGAGTATATGTATCTCTTCATTTGATGTTTATTCTGATATTCACATGGACTAATGCCCTATAGTGCCACAGTAAGAGTTGGACCTCTTTAAAAAGCTACCTCAACCTGATGCATTTAGAGTTCTGTGGGTTAGAAATGTGATACACACTGATCCCCCAAAACAGAAAAAAAGACATATGTCCAAAAAAAGGATTTCATGACCGGGCACCTCATTTCATTTTATAACTATGGGCATACCTTCGCATATCACAAGATTGAGCATTGAATTATGAACATGTTTGGCATTAGTTGCATGCCAATTGCATACAAATTGACCGCTCTATGGTAAAAATAAGATTTTGACATTTTCATAACCTTGACCTTGACATTTGACCCGATCGATCCCAAAATCTAATCAAATGGTCCCCCGATAATAACCAATTATCCCACCAATTATCATGCGATCTGGTTCAATACTTTTTGACTTATGCGAATAACACGCACGCACGCATACAAATACGCGGCGATCAAAACATTACCTTCTGCATTTTCAATCCGAAGGTAATGAAAAGATGAATCATATTCCACTGAAATAAACATCCAACATACCTTTGATGAGATTCAGTCAGTCAGCCCTCCACAGTCTGTATACAACTTCAGAGAAAAGTTATTTAAACATTGCAGATATGGAGACACTGAGAGGTGCAGACCGTCTCTCATCCAGATGTGCAGGAGTGAGAGTGATGTTTGGTGTGACAGTTGTTCTTATACCACCCCAAGAGGAAGTGGGAATGCCAGCTGATTTTCTGCCTTGCCATTTCTGCAATAATGTAATTAAACTCACCATTTTGGCGATTAATATCTTGTTTTTTATTGCGTCTCCATCTTGTTTCCTACTTTTGTAAATCTCTTTATGTCGTCTACACATGTTTCCTCTGGCGTAGCAGACGCGTGATTCTCTTGGAAGCAACCTACACCGAAAACAAGAACAACCTCAGAGGTGTGGATTCTCTGTCAGAGAAACAGGTGTGAAAAGTTAAAACAGGAAGTTCCATTGAATGTTGATCCTGGTGAACTGATTCCTGTTTTGGTTTTGTGACTCGGTGACGTGCCGACGGCTTCACTCCTCAAGCCGCCAGAAGCGGATCCGTGACCTCACGCTCGGTGAGGTAACCACGACTCATCAGTTCCTCCTTGACACCAGGCCAATGCCCTTCAGCATGTTTATTTGACCATGTGTGTGTATGTGTGTGTGTGGGGGGGGGGGGACAGACATGTTCATTGGCTTGAGACCTTTCTTTGCACATCTCAAACCTTTTGTATGAATCCAAAACTGGTGAAAGTGGTGGAAACGTTTTTATATATATATATATATATATATATATATATATATATATATATATATATATATATATATATCTTTATTTATATGTATATATATATATATTTTATATATATTTATATATTGTATATACTGTATAGATATTTATATATATTTATAAATGTAGATATTTATTTATATATATATATATTTTTATATATATATATTTATATATTTTTTACATATTTATATATATTTTTATGTATATATATGTTTTATATATTTATATATATTTGTATATATATATATACGCTTCAGTAAGACTTTCGTATATCAGACTTCCTCTTCTTGCAGCCGGTAAGCCCGGCATGAAACACGAGACAACATGTTTTATTATTAATCAGACGAGGAGACATAGACATAAGTCAAAATGGTGTAACTTTACATTTTTTGTTACAATATCCTGCAGGTCAATTGTGCAACAGAGTTATGTTTGATCTTTAGAGCCCTTTCACATAAAGACATTTGAACACGTTAACCACCTATACAGTTTAATATTGTGTGTTATTTACTGCAAGATCTCCCGCGGTTTGTCGAACACGTGGTTTTATTAAGAGGTGGATTCACAAGTAGACCAGAGTCTGTTGGGTTGCTATTATTGTGTCCACTAACTGTGACTCAGGATATCCGACACAGGCCGGCTGCTTCAACGTGTCGCGTTACCGACCCGTTGCCACAACAGACATGCCGAGATCAGACCTGAGACTTTCTTTTGCTCTTGTGTGACGAGAGCAGACGCTTCATCCCGCAACTTCAGCACCTGGGCCAGCGACCGGCCCTCGGGGGGACAGCTCCCGTCTGGACGTGGACACGATGCCTCGGGGAGTTCAGTCTGAAGGCCCGGAAGTCTCCATTTAGAGGAATGTTCAAGAAGATTAACAATGCGTACCGTCCCAACCACCACGGACTCAGAGGGCAGGATGGAGGTGGTGGTGGTGGGGGTGGGGTTCGGTCCGAGCAGGACTACCACAGCGCCTGCACCATCAGGCTGGTCCGCAGCACCTCCATGCTGGTGGTGGGAGAGAAAACTCGTGCAGCCGCCGGCGCCGGCGCCTCCACTTTAAAACGCAGCAAAAGCACGGTGAGCATCAGCGAGTCCACCGTGTACTACTACCAGAGACAAGAGGACCGCGTCTGGCTGTACTCGCAGAACCAGAACTGCCTGGAGTACCTGGAGGCGCTCGTGGCTCTGAGGCGACAGTACACCAAGAGCGTGATGGACTTGAAGAGTAGCCACGCCAAGGCCTCGGCGTCCTCCAAGAAGAAGCCTGCCCCGCCCCCGCCGCCCCCGCCGCCCCCCCCGCCGGCCCGTGCAAAGGAGGAGCCGCCGGCCTCCAGAAGCAAGCCGCCCGCGCCCCCGGGCCCCGCCAGCGAGGAGGACACGCTGCGGTTCTTCGATGAGGTCATCGCCGGCTGCGACAGCGAGCCTCCGCGCAAACCGTATCTGGACGACGGGCACGCGGACGTGGACTTCATCGGTGGGTTCACCGCCACACGGCCTCCAACTACGTCAGGAGGACGGTGTGAAACAGGGTCGACTTTAGGGTTTGGCAATTAACTCAATTAAGTAGATTTACTCAAGTGGAAAAATATATGAGGATTGTTTTTTGTTTTTTATGAATATTGCTCTAAATACAACAACCCAACGTAGTTTAATTATTTCCATGGTGACAGGAGGATAGTGTATTTACATTAATAATATGTAAAACTATAACAGTGACAGAGGCATGATGAATTGTTTCTGACGCTATTTCCCTGATTATACTCACCTAACGGAACATTTCCTCCACCAACCCAGATTAGAGATGATTGTTAATGTCAGTAGTTTTACTCAAGAACTGTATTTTAACTTTACTTTAGTATTTCTATTGGATACTTACATTTAAAGTATAGTGTAAGATATGTAACTACATTACAATGCTCCTTACAGATTAAGTACATCCAGACTTTGTAATGCAATATTATTACATTGTTATACTACTAAATGTAATTATTTCTCAAAAGCAGGCAGCACAGGTGAAACTAATAACTCAGCCAGCGGTCAGTGTCGAGCTGGAAGTGAAGGCAGTCGTTATTACTGCTAAATGTCTAAATATGTGTCCCTTTATTCCTCTTGCTCGACTGGTAAAGACCAATGATTAAGAATCTTTTCGTAAGATACTTCTTAAAACACATTATTACCTTCGTATTGAAAATGCGGAAGGTGATGTTTTGATCGCCGTGTATTTGTATGCGTACGTGCGTGTTAGTCGCATAAGTCAAAAAGTATTAAACCGAATCGCATGACATTTGGCGGGATGATTGGTTATTATCCGGGGACCCTTTGATTTGATTTTGGGATCGATCAGGTCAAAGGTCAAGGTTATGAAAAAGGTCAAAATCGTCTTGAATCGCATACAATTTGGTGGGCTGATTGGTTATTATCCGGGGACCATTTGATTATATTTTGGGATTGATCGGGTCAAAGGTCAAAGGTCATGAAAAGGTCAACATCTTCTTTTTACCATAGCATGGTCAATTTATATCCAATTGTCATGCAACTAATGCCAACATGTTCATAATTCAATGCTCAATATTGTTGCGAAGGTTTGTGCTCTACCGAGTGCCCGTTCTTTATAGAAGTGCTTTAAGTGACGTCGTCCTTTAATGCAGCTCTTTGGTTCCCCTCATTTAGTTTTTCTGTTTCTGTATTCTTATCTTACGATTGTGTCTGTTTTGCCTCGATTCTCTTGTAGAGCACTCTGTAAACTCTGTTTTTAAAGGTGCTTTATAAATAGAGTAATTATTTATTGATGTGTCCCGTCTCTGTTCCTCCTCAGTGGCCTCCAGCTCGGCCGAACACGACCTCCACTCCAACTGGGTCCTGCGGGTCCCCCGGGCCGCGGGCGGCTCCGAGCAGCAGGCGGTGTGTGAGCGTGCCAACGAACGCACCGCGAAGACGAAGAAGAAGAAGAAGAAGAACCAGAGCAGCTCCACCAGCAGCCGGCTGCGGCTGCAGAGGAACCCGATCCACCTGCCCAAGGTGGTGGAGAGCGCCTTCCAGACGCTGCGCTTCAAGCCCAAATTTAAAAAAAGCGGCGAAGCTTGAGAAGACATTTGAAACCACCGCTGCTCCGTTGATGTAGAGCTCCGCCTTCTTTGTACCATCTGCTGAAAATTCCTTCACGACCATTGTTATTATTAACGCATCGACATTTTAATAAAGCAAATGTCAAAAGTGGGACGAATAATCTGTCCGGTTGATGAAGTTATTCCTCGTTTTAACCGCAGGTGTTATTAATAGTCTCTGTTTAGGAAGCCAAGACAAATATCAAAATGTATTCAGTGAAAAATGACTTTTTAATCGTATTCGTTTCAGGGCTTTTCAATATAAACATCACTATGCGGTTATTTTATATATACAGTATAGTTATTTAGAAACATTCAATTGATTTATATATATATATATATATATATTTCTTATTTTTCTTATGAGAACATAATGTAATATTCTCTTTAGTCACATCCAATTGATATATATATATATATATATATATATATATATATATATATTTATTTATTTAATATAATGATATATATTACATGATGTTCTCATTTAAAAAGTCCTTTGTGCGTCTCAAGCTCACCGCCGTTAAGTGTGCCGACACTAAATGGTGGGAAGTGTCGTGCAGTCGCATTGAACCCAGCGGCTAACTCTCCTTCACAGCGTTGGGACTGAAAGGAGAACACGAGAGTTGTACTTGTACGCTGAGGGTCGAGTTAAATGAGGCGTATTCAGACGGTAGAAATACCGTACACTAAAAACTTAAGCCCTGAACAAAACCGTGACAGAAAAGAAAGTATACAAAGTACAAGCACTTCTTTTGCATAATGGCTCCTTTCAACATTTTATATTGATATATTATTCTGTTTTAAATCACTAACAATTATATGCAAAAGCAATCTTGTATCATGTGTGTGGAACCATGTAGAGATATTTTATATCCTGTAGATAGAATAGTATATTACTGCATTATGTTTCTTTCTTTGAAGTATAATTGCATACATAAAAGTAACTGGTAACATAATTGTCAAATTATTCTACCACGGTGGCCCTAAGACATATTTTAGAGGGCTATTTGCAACCAGCAAACATATGTGGTTACAATAATAATAAAATACCATCCTTCCTTTCTGTAATCTAATTCTAACCACCATGCATAACGGAGATCACACGTCAAATACATTTCTTTTATTACAAATGTTTCACAATACAAAACCAGAAGCTCGACAACGTTCATTTCTTTTCTGCTTTGACCTTGGGACTAAAGAAGGACGCCATCGTCTTCATGCCGGTCTTGTCCACCTTCGCCAGAGATTTCTGAGCCGCAGTCATCTTCTTGGGCGGCTGGAATAATGGAAAGAGAAAAATAAGCATCAATACAACTCCAAACCTTTTCATTACATACCAAGAACTTAATTTATAGCTTAGAAAACACATTGATCCACAAGGTAGGGCTTTGACCCGTGTGTGTGTGTGCGTGTGCGTGTGTGTGTGTGTGCTACAGACGAGGCGTTTGACAAGCGGGACAATCGCTCAAGGTCTTCACAATAAAAAGAAGCAGAGACTTCCGAGATGAAAGCAAACACGCGGCGGCTCGTCGCCGTGACATCGGGTGAACTCACTTTCCGCGTAAAGTCTGCGCTGTTGAATTTGGTGTAGTCCTCCTCGGCCTCCACCGGTTGGCCGGAAAGTTTCCGCTTCTGCCAAATGAGGAAGTGAAATCAGATGTTCAATACAAAAGAGGTTTCCACCACAGGAACACACACACACACACACACGCACACAGACAGATACACACGCACACAGACAGACACACACACACACATGCTGGGGTTCTCTTTCTTTTTTTAAACATCCGCAATACAAATGCACCAATGTCCGTGAGGCGGGAGAACAACAGGAAACATGAAGGAAGAGAGGAGAGGAGAGGAGAGGATGCTCCTCTGACTTCTAAGAGACAGGAACGTACCTTGGAAGGAGGTTCTGTCTCCTTTGGGCTTATGAGCTCTGGTAACCTGGAGGAGGAGGAAGAAGAAGAAGACTTGATTAGTGCTGGTCCCTGAGCCCTCCGGCCCCTGACGCCTCCCGCTGTCTGAGGTCTCACTTGAGGTGCTGGAGCAGCGCTGTGCTCAGGTCCTCACTCAGGTACTCAGACATCAGGCCGTGGGCGTAGCGCCGGTAGTCCTCTGGGGAGAAGAACAACCGGGGGGAGGAGTGAGCAAGAGGAGTGAGCAAGAGGAGTTAGAAAGAGGAGTGAGCAAGAGGAGTGAGCAAGAGGAGTTAGAAAGAGGAGTGAGCGTAGGATGCTACTTTAGATTTGGTGGAGGTTGAGGAAAAGGTAATTTGGGATTCCATCCCCTCGGTGTAACCGGTGCGATATCGCTGCCATCTATTGGTCAACATCAACATCTTCCTCCTCCCAGGAGGCGAGACGGCGTGAGGAGGGCCGCGGCGGCCGCGTACCGTCGCTGGAGTCCGACTCCGACTTGACCCTAATGTAGGTGGTGGACTTGACTCCGCCTCCCACGGAGACGCTCCTGGCCTTGAGCACGCCGACCGTCCTCTCCACCTCCACAAACAAGTCAAAGTCAAACCAGCTGTGGACTTCCATATTAAAGATTCGATGAGCTCTTCCGAATACCTTCTTCTTCAGCCAGTCCATCGTCTTCTCCGGGCTGTATCGGTGGAACGTCTGTTTCCCCACCTCTGGAGGTACGAAACACGGCGTTCACACGGCGTCGCAACGGAGCGATGTCAGCGTCATTTTATTTATTTGTTTACCTTTTTCCTCGGCAATGTGGTGCAGGGAGGCCAGGGATCGCGTGCAGCTCAGCAGCCTCGAGCAAGCTGGGAACTCCTCATCCTCAACAACCTGGTCCACAGGCTGGAACTTCTCCTGAGCAGCAACAGGCATTGAAAAAAAACAATTCAATGAGAGGCGTAAATTTAAAAAAATGGGAAAAAGTAATTCATATACCGTTAGGGTTCTATAAAAAGGTACGATAATCAAACTCAAATTACCCCAGGACTCATTATCATGCTGGAGGCCCGACATATAACTTAGTTTCCGATGCTTTTTGACATGTTAGTGCATAAAGACTCCATCATGCATTATTACAGCCTAATAAACCACCGGAACCACCGCCCTGAGATGAAGGTAGATTTCAGTTTCTCACCTCTTTGCCAGATTTGATCAAATAAGGCATAATTAGGAAGAGAGGATCCATCGGAGTTACAAAGAGAAGTCTCCCGTCTGTTGAGCAAAAGAAAAGAAGAGACAACTGTGAGGGTACGCCCGATTAACAGACCACCGATAATATTACAGAAGATATATTCAGATGACAAACGACTTCAAACTGTCATCCAACATTTCATATGGTCACAAAGCCACGTCGTATTAACATTACACACCCGTTGGCATTGTGTGAACCTGGTTAGCTTATGTCATTATACATAATACACGGGCACTATTCCTCCAGACGTATTACATGTGTGTTTACATGTTTAGGACCAATGCACCTGGGGTTTCTGCCTGGATGATTAGGCTTATTTGGAGCATTATTAGTTAGTCCGCTATTTGACAGCTGAGAAAAAGCTGCTGATGGAGACTAAAAGTAACGTGAGCCGCGTTTGTGATGATGATGATGATGATGATGATGATGGTGATGATGATGATGATGATGATGATGATGATGATACCGACCTCTCTGTACGGTCTGGCCGACGAACCAGGAGTGGAAATCTTCTTCAAATGCTTTGACCTCAAACAGCCGTGCGTCATCGCTACTCAGCATGTACAGAGAAGCTGCATCTGCCGGATGAAAATATACAAAAAAGTAACTGTTGATTATTTATTTTTTTAATGCCGGCAACAAGATACAGAAACAGACTGCTGGGAGAATTCAACGGCTTGTATTTTGTATATGTGGGTTAAAAAAAAAAAAGATATACACATCCTCATGTTTTGCATTTATCACATTATGACACGGATAGTTTGGTTCAGACTTCAACTAACTATCATCTTTTATTATTCATCTGCACCTGAAAACCAGTTCTGTTTACATTCAGTGCTGCTCAACAAACACGTGTGTGTGTGTGTGTGTGCGTGTGTGTGTGTGTGCGTGTGTGTGTGTGTGTGTATCTGTGATGCATTTCCTTCCTCGTTAAACATTTGCAAGATTAATAACATACAGACTTGTAGAAAACAGATCATAGCACTACTAGAGATAAAACAAATAATCCACATGGAACATTCAATATTTTAAGTACTTTTGTAAATTCCATTAGTTCAGTCCCTCTATTATTACAGTCAACTCTATAGATTTAGGTTTATATGCACCTCGGATTATGGGAATTTAAAATGCACATGTTGTATTATCTTCTGGAAAGACAAAAGAAGAGGGTTGACCTGTGGAGGGGTTCCTCAGTCTCACAAAGGATGGGTCACTGCCGTGCTTCTGCGTGTCGATGCTCGAGTCTGTGGACACAGAAGTTAGGATCCATGATGGAGCATCTCGGAGAAAGCATCACAGGTAACTCTGAGAGAGCATCACTGGTCACTCTGAGAGAGCATCACTGGTCACTCTGTAGGGAAAGAACACTTTTTGTCAATCTGAGAACTATCCTAAAAAGTTAACACTTTACACTTTAAAGTTATCCAACTTACTTCCTGTGGTACGAAGCATGATAGCATAATAACACGTCTAGCTTGAAGTAAATAACGACGACAGCTATCAACAAGGGCTAATTGCGTTGCTACGTAACGTTAGCTAGCTCAGTTAACATGAGCTCCAGCCGCCACCTACCTGCAGCTATGGCGACCCAACTGCTATTTGGCACCGTTGGCGTTCGCTTCTTTTTAGTCGCCATGTTGTGTAATTCAGCTCAAGTTGATGAACTTATGTTGAAGTGCTTTAATATAACTTCGTGCAGTTAAAGTGTGTTTTGGTTAGCGAGAGTCGGCTCTGCTGGACGCGACCACACGGGCTCATAAAAGGCGCCTTTTTTCACAACACTTTCATTATTATTGCGTCCGCTAATTTTCTTCATATTGTTTTAAAGAAGCTATACCCGACACGTTTTAAAACACACATAAATAGTTATGTGGTGAAATACGCAGAGAATGAGACTAAAAACAAAACGTTATGGTCTTTCACCACGTTCACCCTGTTTTTAAATTAGATGGAACAGTCCGCGGTGACGTCACGTCAACCTGCAGTTTCTAAGTAAAGCCGCTAGAGGTCGCTCAAGCATCGCGATACTATTCACACGGTGCGTCTGAGCTTTGCCCCACACGGGTTATAAATTATAACATATCAGCGTAGTGACACGGAGATAAACCGTAACTTATAAATGATGGTTTCACAGAGAGCCGGGAGGTGTCCGCTCCCAGGTGCACGTTATTTGGTGACCGGTTGTCTTTTGGCACACTGGCACGTAGCAGATCGGGGTCTCCATCTGTCCGTGGAGAGGAGGGCATCTCTCTCTCTCTCTCTCTCTCTCTCTCTCTCTCTCTCTCTCTCTCTCTCTCTCTCTCTCTCTCTCTCTCTCTCTCTCTCTCTCTCTCTCTCTCTCTCTCTCTCTCAGGATATGACACTGTGTGTCCCAGCTGGTTTAAAGTGAGTCACTTGTTTGTTTGTTTGTTTGGTGTTTTTGTGTGTGTGTGGGGGGGGGGATTCTCCCCTCTAATGAGGATGTGTAGGATGCTACGTGTGTGTTTGAGTGTATGTGTGTGTGTGTGTGTGTGGGGGGGGGGGTCATCCCTATTAGGTCAGATGAGATCAGTTTGAGGGTGCCTCTGATACGTTTGTTTAGCTTTTTCTAGCTCTTGATTTCCCTCCCACCTTAAGACCCCCACAGCACGGCCCGTCGACACGTTTTGAATCATCTTGATTTTTTTTGTCATAAAGAAGTGAGAGATGTGAGTGCACGGTGACTGAGCCTATTAAAAAAAACACTAGTTGCCAGTACAGAGTCCCTGTGGGGAGCAACATGACGTGGAGAACATCTAGAGCCTACGCAGGGTGACTTATGTCTCCTCTGACTCGCTCGTCTTGATTTACACCTTTTTTTCCCTCTGCCTTTTCATTTTATTGTGTCTCGTATCACTTTATTTACTTTTTCTTCGGCTCATTTGAAAATGTTGCCTGTCAGGACGATAATCCTCAAATCTGATCGACACATGCTGTCGTCTAAACCCTTTGAACGCCTGTCTCCTCTTCAAATCAGTTTGATTTACGTCTGTGGCAAAGAGAGAGCGTGGGTGAGATATTGTCAGTGAATTACTTGTTTTATGGGTCCCGGGGGCCGTAGGGGTTGGGGGGGGGGGGGGGTATCATACACAACTGTCTGTGCGGCTAAACAGAATATTCCATGAAAGCTTTCTTTCTTCTCGGGGCTGCTTGAGAGAACGTCTGTGTTTCTGACTGCGGGGGAGAACAACAGGGGCCTTTCTAATCGGCTGGACCGCAGTCGGCCCCGGAGAGCCGAGTCCTCTGTCACCAGCACGCAGACCAGAACAAAGTGGGTCTAAATGTAGGCCTCTGCTCCAGAAACCCAGAGTCCGATTCCCTCTCCATCCTCTCCCAAAACCCCAAACATCCAACAACAAAAAGGTCACCGTGTCTGTCCTGTCTTCTCCCCCCTCCGAGCTCTTCTTCCCCTTCTTGCTATTCCTTGTTAGAAATAAGACGATTCCAATTAACGTCGCTGTGGAGCTGTAGGAGTTTATTGCAGCCAGCAGGCGGTAGGCGGTTGGTTGCACCCTGCTGAGCACACCGAAGAGCCCCCATGGGCCCTTTCTATCTCCGAGGCCTCATTTGTGGTGGTCCAAAGCCGGGTGACATCCTCGAGCGTCGAGCTGACGTCACGGCACCACCATGGTACCCACTCTATCTTTTATCTTCAGTATTTATAGATCACAAAGAGCTGACTTCGAGAGCAAACATATTCACATTTTTTAACTGTCAGATCACTTAGGGTGCCTCTTTTTCTACATAGCTACAGACATATAGGCTGTTATTTCAGACAGAATTTCCCCCGCAGATCTTCAGCCGGAAGAGTTGACGCTCACATCAATATGAGACATGCGTTGTGCAAAAAGAAACAGATGTGGAGAGAAAGTCCCCCTGGCAGCCGAAGCTGTTGAGTCATCATCTGGGATTCCCTTCCTCTCACTTCCAAATATGGGTGTGATTGTGAGAGCAGAGTGGAACCCCCTCGTGATGTCAGAGCTCTGGAACAGGGAGTCTCACTCTGACTGGAAATTCACAGGAAGGAATGTCGGGAATGCGAGAATCACTGAAACGCTATTCCCGCATGTGTGTTTGTGAAGTCTGAGTTTTAGCACACAAGCCTCATGTCCACACACACACACACACACACACACACACAGTCGATGTTCTTCGCCAGTTCTCTCATTGCGGAGATATTCTTTCCCGTAAAAGTCTTATTCCTCTTCATCCCACGAGACGGTGACTCCTGATTCCCAGCATCAGTTGCTCTGTGTGAGGCTTCTGAATGAATCTGGTATTTCCCTTCTTCCTAAAGAAAAAAAACGTCTCGAAGATTTTTAAAAACTGTGAGCTTTTGTGGAAAAATGTGAAACAATACAGATTTTTCTTTAAAATGTTTTTTGTTGTGTTTTTTAAAACATGTATGTGAAGGAGGTCGTTACTTTGTAGAGCATTTACCAGCCACTGCTCCTCAGGTCGGCTGCCTGTCAGTTCCTTTGTGGTCATCTTACTAAATGCAATTGTATTTAGAAATACAAATTGTAATGCTACATGTTGACACATGCCTGTCTATGAGTGAGTGCCTACACATAGGGACAAGAGCCACAATCATGATTCCAGTTTCTACAGGGCTTTACATTACATGTCTTTTAGCTGATGCTTTTATCCAAAGCAACTTACAATCGTGTTACATTCATTCACTGTAGACGCAGCTACAGGGTTAAGCATCTTGCTCAAGGACACATCAACTAGGGCAGGTTTTGAGCCTCCAACCCCGTGATTGAAAGACAGACCTGCTACCCACTGACCCACAGTCACCACTCTAGTACCATTTTCCAGATGAAGTGATCACACTACGACCCACCGTTGGGCCTCTGGCTCCCACAAGGTCGAGAGCAGTTACCATCCACCCTGACGAGTTGAAGGGGCCCTCTTTTTGACCACTATTTCCAGGAATTATGAAATCAAAGTTATTAATCTCAGAAAACTAAACCAGGAAAGTCCCTTTTTTCCTATAAGATCCCTTTCGTACGAGAGAAAACAACAACAACAGCAGCACCGGCTCTGAGCGGTTGTTGTTGTTTTGTACTGTTGCGTGACTGACGTTGGAGCCAGATGAAACAAAAGAGTGAGAGTCACGCTATGAAGCATGTTTTGATGAGCGGGTTCCCCGTTGGTAGAGGCTCGTCCATTTGGGACCCGAATCCCACGATGTGCATTCCTGCCCGCCGGCTTCAAGCTGCTCCACTGGCTGCGGGTGATGTGCCCAAAATTTAGCACCGGGCCAGAAAAGTGCAAGAGGGAAGAACTCGACAGGCTGTTTGTACAATATACACAAAATGCATTCAATATGTGTGTGTTGGAAATTTGCAGAAAAGTAATATCACCAGTTATGCTGAATACAATTGAGAGTTTACCATGTAAGCAACTTTAAGTTATATTTACTAAATAATTAATTTATTAATACACACACACACACACACACACACACACACACACACACACACACACACCCCTCCTGTCGATCCTCAAGGCTTTCATCTGCCCATGATCCCTGCCTGTCTCCTCTTTCCCTCTCTTTACTCTGCCGGCCCAGTAGATGTCCCACAATGCACCATCCCCAACCCTAATTATTGTTTACTAGGATCAATCTCTCCCTCCCTCTGTACCCGGGACCAGAGAGATGATGTGGTAATTACATCTGCCGACTGCCGGTCCTGCCGCAGACGGCTCGGCGAGCCTCTCTACTCGGGGAGAAATTAGAGACTGCTCAGCACATGTCCAGGGCTGTAATTAAAATAAGTACTCTGTGAATGAAATGTGTTTATTTTTTATTTGTTTATTTGCGAGACCCTCGTAATTCTACAGCCACTCTGTCCAAGGTCGGGTCAATGTCGGAGGAACTGGAGAATTATGAGACTGAAGAGGCTCTTCTCTCACATACAGAGGGTACGGAAAGTATTCAGACCCCTTTAAATGTTCACTCTTTGTTTCATTAATTATCTTAAAAAAGAAAAACTGAAATATTACATGGTGATAAGTATTCCGTTTTTATGTTTGATAAAATTAGCAAAGATTCCTACATTTCTGTATTTTTCTGTCAAGATGGGGCGCTGAGTGAAAATTAATTAGAAATAAAATGAACTTTTTTGATTTTAACACATTCTTTGCAATCGATTAAAAAAGGAAAACTAAAATATCACATGGTCGTAAGTATTCAGACCCTTTGCTCAGTGTTGAGTAGAAGCCTGTGGAGCTCGTACACCACAGGTCTTCTTGGGAATGATGCAACAAGTGTTTCAGACTGGATGTGGGGACCCTCGGCCACTCTTCCTTGCATATCCTCTCCAGTCCCTTTAACTTGGATGGTGAACGTTGGTGGACGGACATGTTCAGGTCTCTCCAGAGATGCTCCGGTGGGTTTAGGTCAGGGCTCCGGCTGGGCCAGTCAAGGATGGTCACTGTATGAGATGCTGTACACAAGTTTGACTTACAAGAGAAAACATTATAAAACACTTTTGTTTTGTTTGATCCAATAAGCTCAGGCTAGTTGTGCTAACTGTACGCACATCGGAGTCAGTTGGCTAGCTTAAAGACACGCTCTATTTGTGCTACGGATGTTCACACTTTAAGGAACCGTTTCACATTTTGGTGAAGGGTTTGAGAGTAATTGACGCCACTCTGGGAACCGTACGCTAACTATAAGATACCGCGAACAGCTAGCTCTGTGGAAGCTAACCCAAACGCCTCTAAAGTTCACCCGGTTGGCTGCACGCTGTGGACTCTACACATTAAACACCACGGGAATGTTACAGGTGCCTGCAGGTGGATTTTGTTACAGAGCCAGACCAACTGTTTCCAGGTTGTTATGCTAAAGCAGCTGCTAGCTGCCGCCACATTACACGGGATACATCTTCTCAGCTACATGTCAAACATGTCAAACTATTCCCTTCAGCCTTTACTCCTGTTGTCCCTCATGGTCAAAGAATGCTGGAAGGAAACATCGATACAGTGTTTCAAAAAGATATATAGTGGTTTACCCTGCTAGAAGAACCAGCATGGACCAGCATACTTGCTATGCTGGATTATACTGGTCTATGCTGGTCTATGCTGGTCTATGATGGTTTATGCCGGTCTATACTGGTCTATTCTGGTTTATGCTGGTCTGTCTGGTCTATGCTGGTCTATACTGGTTTATTGTGGTATATGCTGGTCTATGCTGGTTTATGCTGGTTTATTCTGGTCTATGCTGGTTCATGCTGGTCTATACTGGTTTATTCTGGTATATGCTGGTTTATGCTGGTTTATGCTGGTCTATACTGGTTTGGTTTATGCTGGTCTATACTGGTTTATTCTGGTTTATGCTGGTGTATGCTGGTTTATGCTGGTTCGATGCTGGTTTAGCTGGTCGACCAGTAAGAACTCATTAATGAAGCAGGTCCACCACCCTGGTGGTCTTGATGGTGAAGCTGGTCCGCCAGCAAGAACTCATAAATGATGCTGGTCTGCCATATATAAACTAATTTTTACATTTCATGTCACATCATTTATTTACTTAATATTTCTGCATAATATAATTCTGCTAAAGCTACGTCTGTCTGCGTATACAACTCCTGTCTGTCCATCGTCAGACCAGTCCGTGTTCCCTATGGTCTCGCTCTGTTCCCTTTTTTAAAAAGTAAAATAAATGTGAAATGTCTTTCCCACTCACACTCACAAGAACAGAGGAAGAGGCGGGACATGGACTTGCAGATCTCGATATCTCACATTTTCTTCCGCTCTATGTTCTCTGTTTAGTCCACCGCTGGGCCTTCCACACACAAAAAAAAAATAATCCCAGAATATCTCGGACGTAGCAGAGATTTCCCTTTCTTCACTCGACGGGTGTCTTAGATTCCACTTTGATCCGGTTTCAAACACAAACTAGTCGGGGGGACCCGGAGCCGAAGAGGGGCCCGCGTTCTCCGGGGCAGATTTACGAGCTGCGTGATGAGACGGTCGACAACTCGGCCATTAAAAGATCATCTGGATCTTTCACAGGCACACTGGGATGAATTGGGAGCAAAGTCATTATGTTCATACCATATAAATCTACAAGGTGGAGGGTGACACGCAGTCTTTGTGTGCCACGGTGCCGTTGAGTGCACGCACATGTGTGTGCGTGTGTGTGTGTGTGTGTGTGTGTGTGTGTGTGTGTGTGTGTGTGGCAGTACAGCTGCGACTCATCTGGAGTGTTTTTATAGAGACAAATAAAAACCTCCGGTATTTAGAGACGTTCTCAGCTTTTTAAAGGCACTTTTTTGATTTAGATACCAAACGTCTCTCATCATGTGGCATCCTCTCTTATCGACGAGGTCGGATGATTTAGACTTTAGGGTTGGAAGCAGCTTTTCATGTCAATCGTTCTTCTTTCAGCCCTCTCAAGCAGATGCTGCGTGACAGGCAGACATGCTAAAGGTGGAGTGGCTACACAGCAGTGACAGGTACCGGATGGCTGAGAGCTCGGCGTGGAGGAGCCTTTGACTTACCTCACAAGATGGATCGACCCGGTCCGATTCATATAATAACTCGACGGTCTTTTAGCGAAATTGTTTCCTGTGATGGATTTTCGCTTTTTTTCTTCATTTTTTCTCACTAAACTGAATCGACTCTCAACGCGATTTCACATGCTCGCCTCTGAGTTTCTGCGTGTTCAATAAACACGTTGCCGTTTTGAAACAATCATTCTAAAGTGATGCGTGAAACGGTGGATGTCAGCGAATATTTTATACGTGGACGTGAATGGATAGACGAGGGGTGTCAAACTGATTTTCCCCGTGGGCCACATCAGCATCATGGCTGCCCTCTTAAAGGGCCGGTCGTCTCAACTACTGCCGAACATGTTGTTTGCATTTTATTATTGCATATTTGAATGTAGAAATATTCAACATAAGAAATGTCTCTAATATTATAACATAAATCCTTTAAATCTGAAACATTCAAAATAAAAGCACACGATATTTTTCACAGATTTCTTAAAAGAATGATTATCATGTGTCTTTCAAGGCACCAGGGGCCACATAAAATGACGTGGCAGGCCGCATTTGGCCCGCAGGCCTTGTGTTTGACACCTGTGGGACAACAGGCTGCGAGGGACCACTTACTTCATTGTTCGTGACCAGAAGGACTAAAAATGTTATTCGCAAAAGAAATACGGTCAGGATTCTGGCAAATGTCCATATTTATAGGTAATGAAAACTTTACCATCATCTCAGAGTGTGAAAAGAATTAAGCTCCTCCCACCGGCCGGCGAACCAGACGCTTTCATCTCAACAGTCAAATTGGTGATTACTCTCCCGACCGGACCCCGTCTCATACGCGTTGCACTTTGTCCTTGGCTTATGGAGGATAAGAGCCTCGGCATGCACCGGCCAACTGTAATGTAATCAGAGAAAGGCATGGTGGCGTGATGTCATCACAATGAGACACTTGTGTGTGATATCATAATGATGAGGTAATGGCGGGAGGGGTGTGTAGGTTTACGACTTTGGCACGCTCTCGGTTTACCGTCAGCCGACTGCAACAGGGCGCTAATGAGAATGGATGGCCTGCCTCGGGCTCTCCATGTGTGTCCTGTGTGTGTGTGCGTGTGTGTGTGTGTGTGTGCACATGTTCATGCTTTGATAAATTGGTGGTTATTGGCAGATTGATATCATCAAGAATGGATAAATGCAAATGACCTCCAGATAGACGCCAGAGGAGGATGCGTGAGGACGAGCGTGCAGCTCCCACTTGAGCCCGATTCCCCCGCTGACACGTCGTCTGCTGGGTTTTGAGAGTGTCTCACAGAACCGGTCATCAGACGAGTGTGACGGGGAACTCAGTCAGTCCGGATGACCGACGCCTTGAGCGTGTTTCCAGATTTACTCCTCGCGGTCCGAGCGGCGGCCGCAATCCTGACACACGATCTATCGCTCTGAGGCCCAGAGAATTAAAAAAAGAGAAGAAGAAGAAGAAGAAGAAGAAGAAGAAGAAGAAGAAGAAGAAGCCCTGTTGTCGGGTCGAGAGAGGAAGGCGAGTGCACGACTTAGCAGCACGAGAGTTAAGACGAGGAATATAAATAAACGTATTCACACAGGTGAATTAATACAAACATAAACATAAATTTAAACAGCAGCAGTTCTTCAAAGAGACCTACAGAGAAAAAGTAATGGATGGTGCTCGACAGAGAGGGGACCAAGTTGAAACATTTATTTAAGTTATCATGAAAAATTAAAGTCTTATTTTGGGGCGATTTGGGGATTTGGACTGAAGAGACTGTTGATGTCTGGGTGGTAAACAAGAGAGAAAATAAACCTTAATTTAAACATTACAGATATTGATTATCATGCACCCTCTGTTGTTGAAGGGAGACGAGTCACTGCACTTTGACTAAAAACTTTACAAAACAGTTGTTTGATAAAAAGCATTTAGCAAAAGAAAAACTCCAGCCCCAAAAACATGAAGGCAGAATTTAATCCACTTTTATTTTGTTTTACTTTATTTCAAATTTTTTGGTGATAAGCACGTTGTGTTCTTCATGCACACTTGACCGCATGCAGCCTGAATGTTTACGTGAGTCCGCTCTGCTGTCCTTACTCTCTTCTTGAGCTTCCCTCCTGTGACCGAGACCACGTCTCCCAGGATATGAACAGATACTTTTACTTTCACGTTTCAAAGTTTTCTAAATATAGTGTCGTAAAAAAAATGTTTGCTCAAATGAACTCTCACCGATGGGGCTGAGGCGACGGTGTCTTTATTTATTTATGTTTTTAATTTTAATTTTAATTTTATTTTTATATTTGTATTTTACTATTCTATTTGTTTTGCTTTGATTCTCTTGTAGAACACTTTGTAAACTTTGTTTTTAAAGGTGCTATATAAATAAAGTTATTATTATTATTATTATTATTATTATTATTATTATTTTACAGCCGGTGGATTTGCATGGTGTAACACTTTTTTCCCCAGTGAAATATTTTTTTATATTTCTTGGGAGTTTTTCCTGATCCGATGTGAGGTCAAAGGTCAGGGATGTCTATGTGTACAGACTGTAAAGCCCTCTGAGGCAAATTTGTAATGTGTGTAAATGGGCTACATAAAATAAACTGAATTGAATTCTTTAAACTAATAAAAAGACAAGTCACTGTCAGCCGATATTAACAAAACACGTTCCGCCCTTTTTTCCCTCCACGCGGAGCGTTTGCCTGTTTACCTCCATTCAACCAGCAGAACAGACGTGATGAAGCTCAGTCAGTGGGTTTTTTCTTCTTTATTCTTTCCTCTTCATCGAGTGATGAAGGTGCGCGGCCACGCCAAGATTCACGTTGACTGATCTCGTTTCATTCCAGTAAAGCATCGATAAGAATCCTCTGGTGACGCTTTTCTAAAAACACGTCAGCGTGATGAGAAGATTCCCTGTCAGCTGATCACCTCCACATCTATAGGCAACTCTCATCGTGTTGAGGGATTGAAAGGACTCGACCATGAAATTGAGGGACTCGTGCACACCAAGGAGAGCGTTGACTAAACATCCTTCATTCGCCGCGATGCTGAATTTTGACTTTGAAAACTAAATAAAAGCATTAAAAAAGCACCTTAATTAATGTGGCTGTTTGAACCCTTCTGGTTGCAGCACAGGAGCTCTTTTTTTCCTTTCTACTTCACATAATTGATATGACCTTTTTTTTTCCGGGATCTAAAACTTATTTCCATTAGCTAATATAATAATTTGCTTAAATATTAAGCACAGAGCACATCATACATTCTCACATCAACACAATATTTATGATGAAATCAATAATGCTGTCCAGAAAATGTATTTCCATTTTTTGTTTAATTATTTCAAGGTCCGAGACAATGAATTTCGCCCCGAAATTAATCTTGTTTTTTTAAAGACAAAGGTAAATGATTAATTGCATTTAAAATTGTACGTTGCGACTAATTGGCTGCTACATTTCGACGTTTCTCCATCCGCAGCCTTCTTTGTCGATTACAGCGAGTTTCACGTGAAAGCGTGACCTCATCCATACGATCACATGTGCCAAAGTCACCCTGCAGAAATGACATCATGGATAATGATGTCATCCCAGGATTCCAGACCCTTTCCCATTCCCCCTTAAATGCTTTTAGGCTTGGCTGCACACACACGCACACACACACACACAGTCACACACACACACACAGTCACACTCACACACTAAAGTGTGTTCCTGTTTACACACTTTTACTCACAGACACACACACATTTCACACATGAAGCCCACTCCAGCAGCCTCACCCAAGGCTGCGTCGTGATATAAACAAGACAAGCGCACAACAGATGCGATAAGGATGTCATTTGGCCTCACAACAAATAAAATGAGTCTCTAAAAAATGCCAAATAATAAGCTTGTAATCCTTCAGCTTTCTGACAGAAGCCAGGCCTCAGACTCTCATAGTCTGGGATAGTGGGGGGAAGAAGAAAAAGAGCTTCCTTAAATCAGACTGGAAATTACATTCTATTGAGCCGATAACTTAAAATAACCCCAGAATACAGTATATTGCTCAGGAGTGAAAATAAAACGAGTGGCAGTGGAACGGGACCGTCCCTGTGAACAGAGCCATGTGTTCAAGCCGAGTGTCTTATCGGAGCAGGTTTTTTGTGTGTCTAAATATTTTGAATGACTCCAATATCTGGATTTGAGTAGAGCCTCCACATTGCCCCACAGTTTGAGAAAAGGGTTTTTGCTTCTGTGCATTCATTCGGCTGAACTCAAATCTTTTGGATCTGGATTGCAATTAGACTAACTCTCTCTCTCTCTCTCTCTCTCTCTCTCTCTCTCTCTCTCTCTCTCTCTCTCTCTCTCTCTCTCAAACCCATACTACACAGGCTCCCCCAAGGGCTCCGTGCCCAGCGCCTGACCTCCGTAAATACGTGGCTAATTTGAAGCATGTGGCGGCAAATTGGGAAAACACTGGGCTTTTAAAGCGATGTACTTTTCTTTTTTTTTTTGCACGCGCTAATTCCTCCCAGGAGATCCCATCAGATGAAATGACCCAAAGCATGTCGACGTTAGGGCCACATTTAGGCACACGGGGTGGAAGGAGGCAAGGAGGGAAGGAGGGAAGGGGGAAGTGTGGTTCGAAGGGGTGGACAAAGTGTGGCTGAAGGGCAGAACATTGAGTTCTAGTGTTTAAATAGAGGAAAGTCATCTCCCTCCCCTCTTTTATTGTCTCCCTTTTTATCTGCCACACACACACAAACACACACATCCCGCGCACAAGTGGAAATTCTTAGAGCTTGGTACCTTCTGTTCAAGGGAGAGCAACAGGTGCAGGCAAAGCAGGAGTGCACAAGTGCTCGTGCTCAGGGAACGCTTCGCTACTGCTCCCCCGAGCATCGCTGAACCAAACACGGCAAAACAATTACGAGATAAATATTGTTAAAGAGATGTACAAATGCTACACTTGAGAGTTTTTGAAGGGGAATATGTTCTTTGCAAAAAATAACTCATCTCTACGCCGAGGCCTTCGTTTTTTTTTCCAACAATCTGGAAGACTTCACCCACCTCGTGTTCACAGACAAGCTTGTTTGTCTAAATTTAGCGCTGCTCCCCTCTGGAGGCTGCAGCAGGTGGAGGTGACGGGGGCCCTGGCCTGCACTCTTGAGACAGATGGGTGAACACCATGACCAAAAGGACCTAACAATCTAGTTATAGAACCGATCGTGATATCCCAACCTCGACGTGGGCGCACACACACACCTCTACGAGATGAGTCTGACATCGCCATTAACTGATGCTGGTAGTCTGTTACAACCCCGAGGCTGAAAAACAACACTCACTAAAACACTTTTGAAAACTCCTCGCAATATTTTGAGACGTGCAACATGTCATTTGAGAGCAGCTCGTGTGGTCACCCCGTCTCTGAAGGTCACTAGTGTCTCTCTAGAGAAAGAGAAGGGGAAAGGAAAACTGCTGCGCCTCTCCTTTCCTCCCCCCCCGCCCCCCCCCCCCCCCCCCGCCCCCGCAATGACTTCAACGTCTCGTTCTTCAAATGATGGCTTCCCCCCTCCGTTCTCTCTTTTCATAAAGTTGCTGATCCCCCCGTATCGCTGGCCCATCCACCAGGATGACATCATCCGCTCGGACCGCGCCAACCGTACTCACTAGAGCCGAGGCGTGTGTTTCTGCTGCACCGAGCCTCCGAATGAAAGACGCGAGAGGGATGATCTTTGTTCTAAATTAGTCATCAGTGCGGCTCGTCACCGGGATTCACTGATTGTGAAGAATCCGGAGCGTTCTCTCCGGTCTCTCGTGGGAGTCGCCGTGTAGTCGAGCTCAGGAAGGTGAACCGCCCCGCGTGAGAAGCGGATTGCAGTGTGGGCTCCAACGCGGGAAACCTGCAGCGGTAATTGGTGAATTTTAGAGATGCTGGATAATTGGAGAGGGTCCTCCGGAGGACGACGACGGCAGCGCTGCTCGGACCAACGCTAAAGCCCTCCGTCGGCCGTGGGAACTATGTGGAAGAGGAAGTTAGGAGACGGTATTATAAAGTGAGCGAAGGTCTGGGTAGGTGTGTGGTTTAAGGATATGAACTTAAACACAGTCGATTTTTTAAAATCATGCTTGTGAACATTCTTTAGCCTCGGACATGTTTTTTTGATAACCTTTTAAGACAAAGTTTAAGGTCCCCAAACCTTAATGAAAGAGTCATTTTAACCCAAATCACACTTTTCTTTGGCCCAATCCTCGAATCTGTCACACAGTGAAACAGATTTATATTTGAACTGTGATTTGTGGTGTTTCTTGAAGGCAGAGACAGATAACATTGATCATTAAATGTTTAAATATCTCCATCTCCTGGTCGAGGGCCCCGTCAGGCCATTTAAAGGAGTCTGCATACCTGCCGAGACCAAGAGGAGAAGATCGACACCACTTCCAAAGTCTCTAGGACCGCCAGCCGGCAGCCAGCCTAGCATTAGCCTAGCGTTAGCCTAGCATTAGCCTAGCGTTAGCCTAGCGTTAGCCTAGCATTAGCCTAGCGTTAGCCTCTATCGCTTCCTGAGGAACTCTTCATGTCACATAAGTTTCATTCAAACAAAAAGCTAAAAACAGCAACGTGTGTGTTCAGGAGGGGGGGGGGGGGACGTGAGCATGGCATCAATGACTTCAAGTTGTTTCCACTTATGATTATAAGAATATATCTTAGCTCGCTAAGATAACCGACTGCACGCTAAGATAACCAACAGCTCGCTAAGCTAACAGACTGCTCGCTAAGCTAACAGACTGCTCGCTAAGCTAACAGACTGCTCGCCAAGCTAACAAACTGCTCGCTAAGATAACAGACTGCTCGCCAAGCTAACAGACTGCTCGCTAAGATAACCAACTGCTCGCTAAGATAACAGACTGCTCGCTAAGATAATCGACTGCTCGCTAAGATAACAGACTGCTCGCTAAGATAACAGACTGCTCCCTAAGATAACCGACTGCTCGCTAAGATAACCGACTGCTCGCTAAGATAACCGACTGCTCGCCAAGCTAACCGACTGCTCGCTAAAGGCGTCGTCGTCACACTAACTCTTAGCAAGATTTGCAAAATGTTGAATTATCCCTTTTAATTGAAGCCGTCTGGCTCCGAATGCGTTGCAACCAAACAGAGACGTCTTGAATACATCGGCGTTAACAACGTCGAGCCAGACGAGGTCAGACTGTCCGGGGCCCTCCTCTGGGACCAGTCTTAAACCTAATGACAGTGTGTGTCTGGGCTTTTGTGGTGTGATGGCAGCAGCAATGTTGTGTATTTAAACTCAAGAGTCTCCGCCACACCTCCACTCTTCTGCTGTTGCCCTCGCGCCACGCCGCCGGCTCCTCCACCCACCAGCTCCACCTCTTCTCTTTGTGCGAGCGCGTTCTGCCTTTTTCCCGGCGGTCCGTGTCCATCTCCCTCGCATCTCCTTGCTCTGCTCTCCTGCGAGTGTACCTTCCCTTCAGAGGAGAGAAACAGAGGGAGAGCTGCAGGAGGAGGAGGAGGAGGAGGAGGAGGAGGAGGAGGAGGAGGAGGAGGGGGGAGCACACACATAGCACCAACACGCTCACACTGCATGGTGATGTCATCTAAAATGACATCATCCCATGGAGGGGAGCCAAGGGACCTGATGGGTTAGCATCCTCCGGTGAGTTAAAGGGAGAGGGAGAGAGAGAGAGAGAGAGACAATGACTGGGATCTGAATCTTCAATAGAATGATGTTTTATAGCACAATATCACTAATTATACCAATTTCCCTCAGAGGGCTATATAGTCTGTACACATACGACATCCCTGACCTTTGACCTCACATCGGATCAGGAGAAAAACTCCAGAGAAATAGAAAAAAAACATTTTCACTGTGAAAAAAAGGGAAGAAACCTCCATGAGAGCAACAGAGGAGAACATGCATCTCCACTCTTTGTTTTCCACAGGACTCGGCTCCGGTTCCTCAGAGCTCCAGGCGTCTCTCTTTTAGGGAATACTTGTTTCCATTTGCAGGTGCTGCCCCTCCTGAGGGAAGTATGCATGAGTGCAGCTAAAGTGCAACTAGAGTGCAAGAGAATCAATACCAGCGGTGAGCTAATACAAACACACTCATAAACACATTAAACTCACACAGCTCCACAGTATCTCTGCCAGGTGTCGCACACACACACACACACACACACGTGCGAGCACATGTGTTGTAGTGTATGGACATATGCAGTATTCCCACAGGGGGGAACGAAGACAGGCGCTGTTTTCAGGAGGAACACCTGTGCCTCTGCGTGTTTCCGCCGGTGTCCACTTGGCTGTGCTGTGCTCCACACTGTGCTCCACACTGTGCTCCCAGCAGCACCCGTCTGAAACCAGACACCCCTGGACCAGCGTGCTGCTGGAGGGATACACCTCTCCTTCTCTGGAGCCTCTGCTGATGCTGAGCACATGGCTACCTGGAACACATCTTTTTTAACATTTTTTTTTTTTACACGCTTCGATGAACTGCGAGCGGCACTCAGCGTTTTCCTCTCAGCGGAGCATATCGATGGATATGAAAGCTTGGTGCATGCATGTGCACAGATAGACCCCTAGTGGTGGTCAAGCACCTGCTCTTTTGCCTTGGATAAGAAAAGTGCCCTTTGTTAACTCTGTCACAAACATTTTTTCTTGCAATAGGTGCCTTTTTGGGGGGGTTGAGCATGAGCGCATCCCCCCCCCCCCCCCCCCCCCCAAAAAATGTCCGTGCACGTGTCTGCACGGTCTAACACACGACGATTCAATCTTCCCTCATCGCCCGGCCGCTGTGGTGGCGAACTGACTCAACTGTATAAATAGAGAGGCGTGCAGTGTGTGGCCCAGAGAGGAGCCAGGATGAGAGATATGAAGGGAATGAGGGAGGGCTGGTCGTGATGTGAGGGTGTGGAGGAAAGAGCTGGTCAGGGATGATTCAATAAAAGAAGCAGCAAAGACGAAGCTGTGAAATTCTCTTGTTTTGCTCTGGCCAGCATCTATTCTCGGCACGGGATATTACTCACAGCCACGTATCAATAAACAACAGCAGAACTGTGAGGCCACACACACACACACACACACAAACACACACACAGGCTTGACGGCCTTGTGCATTTGCAGAGCCCCGTCAAGTCCCGCCTTTAAAAAAAAGTTGGCTTCTGTGCAATAACTTGTGTACGACTAAGTTAACAAGAGGGATATAGTTAGAACGGAGAAGAGGAAGCCGGCTATTTGAGTGACGACTTCCCCTTTAAGTCCCAACACTTTGGCTTTTATTGGAAGAAACACTTGCGTGCTAAATCCCATTCCTGACGGCGAGTCCTGCAGACGGTGTGATGACCACAATAAGTTAATAACTCACACACACACACACACACACACACTCACACACACTGTACGTAATGTATGAAAAGCACAAAACATACCCAAGTGCAATGTTTACATACAACACTACCGCCCCACTCCACACACACACTGCCTGTGTTGGCTCTTATTGTGTGTGGCTGTGCTCGGTCCAATCACCTTCCACACATGTATACGTCGTATTGGTGTGGCAACATTGGCCCACTCCTACTCTCTTCTTAGTCACAGGCCTCATCCGCTGAAGCCCTCTAACAGTTTTGGTCACTTCCGTGTGGTCTCTCTATCACTCCTGCACACACACACACACACACACATACTGTACGCATGAGAATGGCGCCTGAGTCCAGCGCTCAACCGGGAATACAGATTTAAAGGGCAGTTTCTTTGTTTTATCCAATTCTTCGGGTATAGGTTATGGTTTGCATGCATCTGATCCAGAGATCAACAGGAAGGGAACATATACCGTGGTGATTAGCCTGTGTGTTGGTTTTATGTGTAGAATGTGTTCGGGCCGGGTCACTACGTCTGTCCCCATGGAGACTCTGCATCTTGTGCTCCGATTCAATCTCCTTCTGCGGGGTCAGAGTCGTACTCACAAGAGGGACAAGAGGAGTTACAGTCTGTAACCGGTTTCAATGTGTGTGTGTGTGTGTGTGTGTGGGGGGGGGGGGGGGTCCTACACGTGAGTGTTTTAAAGACAAACTTGTGAACATATTCTTTAAAACCAGACTTTACGGTGATCTTTACGGGACATATTTACCAGCTGCAACAGCGATCGCTGCCTGCTCTTCATTTCACCTTGTGAGTCTGCGTGTGATGTCATCGTGGCCAGAATGCGGTCCCGGAGACGCCGTTGGGCAACTACCACAGGAGCCGTAGGGAGTGCTTAAACCGGCCGTTACGGCGACGCCGGTATACTGCTGGGCCGGCGTATAAGATGGTCTCTAGTTTGATCGTTACTGAAGCGGGACGCCTTAAAAACACCCCACACAGCTTTATGTTGAGGCCAAGACTGTGTCGTTGACTGCTTTTGCACAGAGAAAAAGGAGGGCAAAGAGAACGGGGCGACCTTTGAACTTCATCAGGCGACTCTGCCATTTAAAAAAAGCACAATCGTAGGGGTCCAGTGGGTCCAAGGGCTCAACGTGCTCTCAAACCCACTCGCAACTAAATGACCAACGGTTTATTTAAGGGGACAAATAGGTCAAACGGTCTGTAATTATTCCTCAATCGAAGGCAAGCATTTATTTCCCCCTCCTTTTAATTCCTGTGTGTGTGTGTGAGGGAGAGAGAGAGAGAGAGAGAGAGAGCAGCATCGTTCCAACTCACCAACCAGCGGTCTCCGTTGACCTAGTTCTGCTCTGGACAAGGGACCGGCCTCACCCACTGTCTCCTCTCCGGTCCCGTGGACACCCCCGTCTGTCTGGGACGGGAACGTCTACACACTCGGAGAAAGGAGCTGCACCCACTCACAACCCATGACCCCTCAGGACATTCGATTCATCAGGTTGATTGAGTGAACGTCTTTGATTTGTTCAACTACTTCACCCATATTCACCAGCCCGCCATCTCAGATCCAACCTCCTAAACCTTCTGTCAGCCCCTCATACTCACCTTAAGACTTCAGGTTTTCAGATTCATTTAAACTCCATCTCAAAACATACCTGTTTACACTGCTATTTGGTTGATTCATATATTACATGGCCTCCTTTTTATCTTCTCTGTTTATTTATTTTATCGCACCATCTTTTACATTGTATTGTACCTTGTTAAATTGTTGACATGTTTTGGCCTTTGTTATTGCTAAATTGTTTTAATTGACTACTGTACTGCACTTTGTGACACTTTGTCTGTGATAAGTGCAAAATAAATAAACTTTACTTACTTACGTATAAATTTTAACTACAATTAATGTTACAGCAAATCATTTCTGTTTTTATAACTACGTTAATTATTTAAGAAATGCTTTTTTATTTTTTTATTTCCACTTAACCTAAAAACCTCTTTACAGTGTGACAAGGTGCAAGTTGCAGAAGCAGAGATGATTTGTGTCAGTGTGTCTCTACAAGCACACACACACACACACACAGAGAAAGAGAGACAGAGACAGAGAAACCACACAAACAAGAAACATGACTTTTTCAGATTGAGTCATATAGATTCCTCCCCCACAGTAATATAACGTTTTAGTTTCTCCTCATATTTCAAATATCTAAAAGAAGTAAAGCAAAAGGTGTGTTTTTCTACTGCCAGGCTCTTACGCCCCTGATGGAGTTCAACATGTTTCAGATAGATAATCGATAACAAAGTTGAACCCTGAACATTTTGTAGACAACTGCTTCAAAGTGCTGACGTTGGCTCTTTATCTTTGGTGGCTGCAGACACTCCTGTAACTAAAATGTGTATTCATCCATCTCTCAAAATCGAATGGTGAGGCACTAAATGTGCATAAAGGGGTATTATCATGTATGTTTCCATATCGGGCAATCATGCACGTGCAACTCGGAGGTAAACGAAACGAGTGTGAGATTGTCTTTTGGTGCATCTGTCTTATATTTTCAGAAAGTGAACATAAAGTGTAAAACAACATGTAGAAGCAGAGAGAGAGTGAGAGAGAGAGAGAGAGGGAGAGAGAGCACACGACTACACACACTTTCAGACTTTGTTTAGAAGAAAAAAGTATGGTCGACAGATTTAAATGTATAGGAATGATAAGAAATCTCTGAGCAGTCTTGTTGTTGAACCACGACCTTAAGTAAGCGTTTTAACAATTGTTCTAGCATAAGTTAGTCACTTTAATTTGCTCACAGAACAGGAAACTAAATCTAGTTTATCATGCAGTGGATATGAGTAATGAATATGTCTTGTGTGTGTGTGTGTGTGTGTGTGTGTGTGTGTGTGTGTGTGTGTGTGTGTGGTGACTTGTCAGTCTGGTTTTTCCAGCTTCAAGTTTTCATTTATTTATTTATTGTAAAACTCAAAAACAGAATATGTCGAATCAGATATGTGTATGACTGTATACGAGGGTTGAGATATTGAGCAGTGATCATTTAAATGGTAAAAAAGTACAGTTATTCTCAAAAAAGAAGAACATGTTATTCAATGGGTTTTCTAGCAGTTTCTAGCAGTTCTAGCATTCACAAACCGAATATTAGTATTTCATCCTTGAATCAACTTGACTTGATGCGTGGCCACGTGCACATTGTGATTGTGATTTCCAAAAATGTCTGATACAAACACTCAAAAAGTCTTAAAAACCAAACGAGTAACACTATTTGGTGTGAAATGGACAAACGGGTCTTACATATTAATAGTTTACTGTGTATGTGTTGTGGTATTGTTGGCCTGTATTATCACAAACAATAAACGTGTTTCCCAGTCCCTAGACACATGACCGTTGGTGCATATAAGACGTATGGCTGTGTGCACCTCAAGCAATAATCACAGAGTTGAGATTGTTTGAGTTTTTAAAAAACACTGGGGAAGCAGTGCTCGTTGGACAATAAGGACGATGTCAGTGAACGCCTCATGAGGTTATACTGATAAAAGAATAAGCTTTTGCAGCGATCAGCGTCTTTCTCTTTCTTCATCCCTTCCCTTTGAACACTTTAAAAACAAGAAGTGGGGACTAATTGTACACAAACTTATATTTCCATGCCACGTGCATGATCTCTATTACAATGTAACCCAAAACACCAAAATGATTTCCCAAGTGCCTTCTATTCAGATGACGTCATAACGCTCCTTTTTCTCCCGCGAGTGCTGTGGGCTGATTGTGTGAGGGCTGCTTTTGCAGAATCTCAACAACAAAAGATCAACCAAATGCTAAAAAAAAAATGTCTTGCTATTTTTATGGTTAATTAAATGTTCCCAAGCTAACCAAGCTTCTTTAAGCCCGGATATGAACACCAGGCTTGAACCTGTCGGCCTGGAATATCTCTCATGACCTCCGGATACAAATCCTCTCGGTTCATAAAGCTTCCCACTCGTTAGATGTGCATGTTTCCACACTCACAGATGTTTTTTTTCCATTTTTCTTTGACTTCTTCCGCATTCTTTTTGACATGTACTTCACCCTCATTGAAATCTGCTTGCCTTTCACTTCTAGAGAGCGCCTTTCCTTTTTTATTGGTGCCCCATGCCTCGGGGCGCCGTGAGGTCAAACACAATGTTCAAGGGCATGTGAGGACTGAAGGCACCGAGCTGCTTCTCACTTGACCCCGCGGGGGGAACCGAGTGTCCGCGGCCCGTGTGGCACGCCGCTCTCCGCCCGTCTGGATGAAGGGCGTCTCGGTGGTTGAGTTCACTGACACCGACAACTCCCTGACGCAACGCCGCTGTAACCGCGACGCGGAAGCAGCTACACCGGAGCTCACCTTTTCATCCGATGAACCAACATGATCCTATTTTCTGAATAGTAAGCCCGTCTCAGCTCTCCCTCCCCATTGGTTCCAAGAAACAGCGCCGGGGCTCGTCACCTCACGGAGCCGCCGCGGGTTTGTTTACGCCTCGGTTTCCATGAGCAGCGCGACGCCTCCGTCGCTCCTCTACTTGTTGCTTTGCGGGGGGCAAGCGAGGACTTCCATCACCTGACCCGTTGGTGATGTGCACGTTGTCCTCGCATATACGTGTGTTTGATAAAACAACGTGTGCGCCGAGGGAAAGAACACTTTGTGCCACCGCATAATGCGCGACAGAGAGCGCGTAAGCGGTCAAGAAAATGAATGGATAGATGGGGTAAGTACTTCATCTGAATGAGAGTCGAACATTTTGGGTTGTGGAGGGAACTCGTACGTCTCTCTCTACTCGTCATATGGCGGTAACGCGTTACTGCGCATCTCGTTACCGCCCTGTACTGTTCAGGAACTATAGGGCAGAGTTTGAAGTCGAAAGGCGTACGTGTGTGGGGGTTGCGCGCGCTCCCGTTTTGATAAAGGTATATATCATGACTCGACGAAGTATATACAGACGTGGAAAGCCTCAAGGAAGCAAGGAAGAAGGAAAGGAAGCCGAGTCCGGCTGAGTGTTGCAAATGTGTCCGTTCCCTTGAGCCGCGCGCACGGGGCGCACAGACCTGTAGTAGCCTGATCTTGGATAGCCTATCAGACCGGGGCACCGTGGAGCCTCCCGACTGCTGCACTCTGAAGGGATGCTGGTCGTCCCGGACACGTGAGCCGAGCTCACAAGACGAGTTGACCGAGCGGATTTGGATGAAGGATTTTTTTCTTCTGTGCGTTAACGGCGGGGCGTGCAGACTCTAGGCTACACGGTGCGCTCAGATGTGTGTGTGTGTCAGTGTGTGTGTGCCTTTCTTTCTCTGTCGGTCGCTCTCCGTCTCCGCTCCGCTCCGCCCCCCCCCCCCCCCCCCCCCCCCCCTTTTCGCAACATTGACGCAACCAAACGGGAACAAAAGAAACAACTTCCTTGAAGCTTTTGCAGAAACTGCACTTATCCAGCCGGAGGACGGGACGCCGGTTGTCAAGTTGCCGGGATGGAAGTGTCGAGGTGAGGGTGTCACCGGGGCTCCGCGGCGTGGCACGCGAGCGGGAGATGCAGTCGGTCATTCCGAGGGGGCAATGCCAAGGCTGTCGAGTAAGTACACCATTGAAACATTCAGGGGAGTCATTTCCAACTTTTACCGTGTGACCTCTCGACTCGTCGCGTTGTCCGCGCGCACGAGCGAAGTGGTTCTGATCGATTCTTCGCGACGCGGGACACGAAGTAGAAGTCCCCCTCTCGAATGGACGAGGTGGAGTGTACGTTATTGGTCGTCGTGGGGAATATGATGGATATCGATGTGCATGCTCTTTATAAAATGACAAGTATGTACTCTTTAAACACATTTTTATTTTTTTTAAAGACAACAAACTGGACATTTTGGAGCCACTGACAACGCGGCTGTCACTATAAAAGACGTTTAGTTAATATGATGTGTGGAAACAGTTTTTAATGTGGATCACCTTAATGTGCCGCGCATTGACAAGCGACCCGTTTATTATTGTTATTCATATGCAGCTATAAGCTCCCGGAGCCGTCGCCGGTTGCTGCGCGAAAAACCCGGTATACGGTCGACCAAACACACACATATGTGTCCCCGAGCACGAGCAGCGCGGCGCGGTGTTCCGGTGGAACAGATGCGCGGGGTGCCATCGTTTTCTTTTGGGGGGACGACGGGTCTATAACTTTGAGGTGTTGGTCCGCAGTTCGGGGCGGACGGTCGCTGCGGTCGCGCGTCGGTGTGTTTTCCGCCTGCACCGAACAAAGGACTGGATGGAGCGGCGGCGGCGCCTCCGCGCAGAGCGTCGGCGGAGAAGCAGGCGGGCTGTTTACAATAATAACGCGATCGCCGGGGGGTGACGTCACGCGACTGACATGCCGCCTCGGCCAATGCGCGCAGCCGCTCCGCCATCGGGGGCGAACGCGCTATATTTGGAAAGAGCGGTTACATCATCGAGGTGCAACAGTGGACTCCGAGGGGAGGGACTTCCGAGAGAGATTTTCAATTTGTAGTCCAGAAGCAGGACAATGAGGAGATTAGTGGTTGTTTTTAGTGTTCTCTTCGGGAGCTTGACGTCTGGAATTTCTTTTTTTTTTAGAGCTTATCAAACATTTCCAGAAGCTTTTCTTACACTCTCATATAGTCACGATGCTGTTATTGTACTCCCCTCTCCCCCCTTATTTAAAAAACACATTTTCTTTACCTACACTCTGCAAGTTATCCTATTGAAGCCCATTTCAGCCTTTAAAAAAGGGGACTCGGAATTATGAGATAGAAAGTCATTATAATGAGAAAGAAAAGTCGCAATAATGAGATAAAGTATGCGAATGCGCTTCAGTCGCGCTGCCTCAGGCGTTGTGCACCGATGCAATTCACAATTCTGTCGTGAGGTTTTTGTCATATATGCATTGATGATTGCTGATTTATATGTATGTTTACATTTCCAAATACCACATCTCTATTTGATCATTTCAAAAAAGATAGGATGGTGTGTGTATCTTCATAATAAGTTTGCACCAAGGCCCTTTGTAATACCTTACGCCAATGCATCAGCCAGGAATATAAATAACTTTTTTTTTAAAGGATAACGTGACTGAAGCGCATGTGCATATCTTATCTCATAATTTCAACTTTCTATCCCTTAATTTATTTTTTGGTGGCGGAAATGGGCTTCCATATTATCCTCAGGGGACAGATTCAGTGTTTTTAATAAGAATGTGGCTTTGTGTATAGCTTAAACGCGGCTACGACTGTGTTATTACACTGCAGTGTTGGGAACTTATAGCCTCTAATTTGATAAAACCTCCACAGTGTGAATGGAAAGTGTATCCCAAGTATCTGTCGATAGCGTGCTTCCAGTTTCCGTGCTAAAAATACTCGACTTGGGGAACACTAAGGAGGCTGATGTTTCATCTTCATACACACACAAAGTTTCTCAGCAACAGCCGACTCCACAAATGTTTACCGACCCCTCGTCAAGTTAATTCTATTTTTATGGCCCCTTACCACAAATCACAAATATTCTAAAGGTGGTTTACAATCTGTTTAGCTCACCACGCCCTCTCTAATTTGACTCGTTTTGGATAGGAAAGGGGGAAAAATCCTTTGATGGGGATCTACAGTAAAAGCTCTATGTTCTAAAACCAAAGTACTACAAGTCCTCCTGTACCCAGACCTCCTGACCCCAGTCCATTTAACCCCAGTCCTCCTGACCCCAGATCTCATGTCCCAAGTCCTCCTGTCCCCAGATCTCATGTCCCAAGTCCTCCTGTTCCCAGTCCATTTAACACCAGTCCTCCTGACCCCAGTCCTCCTGTGTACTTCTGACCCCAGTCCTCCCTTCCCCAGTCCTCCTGTGTCTTCCTGACCCCAGTCCTCCTGTTCCCAGTCTTCCTGACCCCAGTCCTCCTGTTCCCAGTCTTCCTGACCCCAGTCCCAGATGTTTAAATACGTGACACTTTTATTTCTAATCCATCCCTTTAATGTGAATATTGAACATATGTCCATTGACATTGGGCTTTGATGAGCTCAATGAAAAGAAATATTAACACATCGAAAGATCTGACTAGAAAACAATTGATCTTAGCATAAGAGAATATATTATATTCTATCCTAGACTGAGTCATAGCAGACTGATCATTGCGTAAAACAATTTCAGTGTGAAGAAACCTTCCAGTTTTCTCATAGATATCATCTATATTTAGTTGATTGTGATATGTGACTAATAGAAATCTTCTCAACCCCCTAGTTTTATAGTTCTCAACACAACAATGCTGACAATGGAGCAGCTCACATCATGAGTTGGTGTTGTACGCATGTGTTGCATGTGCTTTGTTTTCCACTTCATCTCGTCATTATAAATGTAAAATGCATATTAAAAGTTCAAAGCGTGTCGCTATGTGCGACGCTAGTCGAGGTTAACACTAATACTAAACGTTAACTTGCTGATGGAGATGCTGTACAACACTCATCTACTGCAGGCGTTAGTGGTAATCTGTATATACTGTATATATACATATATATATATATGTATATATATGTATATATACATATATATATATGTATATACTGTATATATATGTATATATAAAAATATATATTACATATATATGCATATATATATATATATATATATGTATATACACATATATGTGTATATACTGTATATATATGTATATATATATATATATATATATATATATATATATATATATATATATATATATATATATATTGTGCTGGATGTAAGGGATCAAATGAGAAATTTAGAAGAAATATATGTAAGAAAGAAATAATGTCCATTAAAGGGTCTCAAAGGACATTCTAGTGGGATGCTTTTGTTATTTGAGTCGTCTTTGTCCTTTTAAATGTCACTATAGATCTCGTATAATGACACAGTGGTGAAGTAATGTGCAGATAGTCTCCTGGCAGATACTGGGCAGTCTTTTGAGGCTTGTTCATGTTTTGTCTTTCATGGTTATTGATACACCGATGTCTGACTGCTAACTTTCTTTTATTTGTATTCTTTATTTTAATGAACTTTTTAAAAATGTTGTTTAATTCCATCTGTGTCTAAGTGTGAGTCCTAATTCTGTCGTGAAGTTGCTGCTTCTCCCATATATGGTTTCTTTATTTTTGCACAATCATCATCATAGAGATAATATAAAACAAACTAAATAAAGCCACAAAATATCTTCAATGCCAGCTTCCGGCAAAAAATTACCAGGCTTCCTGAACGTATTCTTTGAGTCCTTTCTGTAGCCCTTTATGGAAAATAAAGAGGAAAAAAAACTGAGGAGTGTCAACAATAGTCAAGATAATACAAAATAAACAGACCAGGAAGTCGTTCTCAATCATGTTTTGTGTGGCAATTTAACATTTTAATGGAAAGACGTATCTCATCCGTCTGACACACCCCGACCACGGCGCTCCTGGTGCAGGGATGTGTGTCTCGGAGGTCGTCAGTCCAATTGAAATGCCTCTACACGGGATCCTGTGATCTCTTTGGCACACAAGCTCACATTTAATGTCGAAAAACATCATATTTAATACATACAAGAACAGAAAGCCTCGCGGCGTGAAACATATATATTTCTTTAAACACAATTTGGGGGAGAAGTCAAGCTGATCGGTGTTGGCAGACGACTCCGGCTTGTTCAGGCCCTAAAGGGAAGTTTTTGATAATTATTCTTTTTATATTTAACATAAAAAACTTGTCATGGCAAAGTCTCAAACCAAAGCATATCTAAACGGAGCATCGCTTCAATCTCCTCAGATCGTCTTATTTCAACGTGCCCAATGCAGCTAGCCAAGCTCGTTGCTTTAATTGTCGCCCTTTGCTCGTGATGTAATTATAAACTTCTCAATGAATTATACTCACTTAATGTGATTGCTATGCGTGAGGAAGTCTGTACGATCATATGGAGACTAAATAAAAAGGGCTTCTCGGGCCGTGATACCCCAACTCGCCGGCCGAGGAGCATGTGGAAGTGTGTAGCGGGACCCTGACTATAAAAAGTAGTTTTTAATGCTTTTTAAAAGTTTTATTTTATAAGAAAAAAGACTTTTACTATGATTTCTGCAGCCCATTTTTTTTTTTTTTAAGTAGTGTGTGCACTTTTTTTTTTATAGCGCCCGGGGGCTAACGTGACCACCTTACAGCCTTTGTGCTAAGAAGAGGTCAGAGGTCTCTGTTATGTTTTCAGCGTGACCTGCTAGTGACTATTAGCCATTGATAAATGTGATGTCCCACAAGTGTGCTGGCCGGACCCCTCCAAAGGGGGATGTGTCATAACACGCCCCATGCTAACCTCCCCACCTCAACCAGTGCTTACACACACACGCACGCACACACACACACACACACACACACACACACTCACACACACACACACACTCACACACACACACACACACACACACACACACTCTGCCCTGCTGACAGGAGCACAAGGGGGCAGCTGCTACAGATGTCTCATAGGGAGAGGGGGAGGGGAGCCGGGCAGACATCAATGGAGAGTCTCTCTCTAGTATGGAGTTCTCAGTGAGGCTCATTGTGTTCTCAAAGGCCCAAGACGAGGGAATAGGCTACGTTAATATAGTACGCGTATAGCCACTGTGTTGCAGGGCGCTGCTCATTTTGACTGCTGAATTATTGTCACAGGGAAATATCCCCACATTTTATCTCCATTTGTACGGGTTTGATATTTGCAATGAAGAAAATAAAGAATATGTGGATTTTTATTCTCCACACAAGGAAATAAATTTGTTTTTTATTTATTTATTCAAACCGTGACTGAAACTAACTATCCAACAGATGACGACGATCTTGAATTCACGTCTAGAGTAAGAGGAGGAGGAGTGATTTTCACACTCATCGTCAATTTGTAAACGCCTGATTCACTCACATGTCGGCCTACACCTGATGCGCCCGTGCAGAAAGGGGATTCCACCGCATCGTGCACCTTCAAACAAGGGTCACTCACGTTGACATTAAAGCTGCCAGCTGTGCTCACCTCTCCGGGTCCATGTCACCCCCCCTGACCTCAATTCATTTGGTTCGGTCTTCAGTAACTAGAGAGATCGTCTCTTTTGAACTCTCAACGCGTGTTGGGAGCGCAGCTTTTGCTCTTGTCTATTTCCCCTACCATCATACGTGATTCAGTGTCATGTCTGGTGGTGGTGGTGTGAAAGGCCATCTTTTGAATCACATGACGGGGGGGGGGGGACAGAGAGACGGAGAGAGAGACGGAGAGAGAGAGAGAGAGAGAAGAAAAAACAACAACTGTAAAACTCCTCCTTGATTGAGGAGCAGCTGAGTGTAACAGCCAGCCATGCACGCATGTCATCCAACATGAAATCAAATTACATTGGTCTACAACTTTTGCAGCCGGCTGGGCCTGCTGGGTCCAGACACCACGACACTGTGGCTCTTGTTGCCCCCCCCCCTTCTCTCTCTCTCTGTCACGGACCCTCCCGATGAAGAGATGCATTATGATGTGATTTCATTTGGGCCCCGCAGAAAGAAAGAAGAAAGCTGTCGTGGGATAACGCAGCAGCGGTCCGAGTAGCTCGGCTCATTTGTGTACACTGACATGTGACTTGTGTTTTTCTCGTGAGTCATAAGGATCTCCTGCCTAATGGGAGGCGGCGTGTGCTCATGTGACGGTGACACTATGCAAGATGAACCGTGTAGTATTCGCCCCGAGCTCAACTCGGCTACCGTTGGGCTCTGCTAAAGGGAAACACAAACACCTTTTAAATAGTGTTAATTCTCATCGTGAAACTAAGTAAACCACAATGTGTGTGTGTGTGTGTGTGTGTGTCTGTGTGTGTGTGTGTGTGTGTGTGTGTGTGTCACTGGAGGGTTTTGGTCTGGTTACTGTGTAATCTTTTTTTAAACGACAAGTTTTCAACAGTGTCTAAGTACTGCAAATATGCATTTGTAGATAGGACTGCATGCATGCATGCATATGTGTATGTGTGTGTGTGTGTGTGTGTGTGTGTGTGTGTGTGTGTGTGTGTGTGTGTGTGTGTGTGTGTGTGTGTGTGTGTGTGTGTGTGTGTGTGTGTGTGTGTGTGATGTCTCTGAGCAACTGCATCACGATCTCCCCTATGGTCTACGTTGGTGTTTCTGCTGGCTCATCCCTGCCTCTCCACATGCCTGTTTAACAACACAGAGCTCCTCCTCACCGGCTTCCTGTCCAAACCAGTTTATCTGTAAACAAGTGTGTTTTTTCCCCCTCTGCACACCATTGTCCACACTACATCAGCGTGCACACACAATGGGCGCTCTCTCTCTCTCCCACTCGGCTTTTCACCTCCAAAGTGAAAATGTTTTCGAGGTTTTTTTAAACCACACACGACAAAGAAACTATATGTTTCTTGAAGAGGACCAACATGTAAATGTAATGGTTTAATGTAAAAAGTGAAGGACATATTCAGGAAGTCAATGTTTTACTCACTTAGAGTTAGTTGCGTTTCAAACGATTGGCCTTTATTCACTTAGGCACACCATAAAAGCCAAAAGCAGTTGCAGGTAATTATTTCTCCACCCCTCCCCCGCCCGGTGGAGTCAACTATACTGACATAGCAGGTGAATGTCACGTATTGTTGTGTGCATTTGGGATGAAATGGCCGTCTCTGTATATCTTGGTTCACTACGCTATACACTGGATATGATAACAGCAGGGTTATTGTGGCTGAGCCCAACCCGGCCCCGCTTTGGCCTTTGCATGCAAACAACAGTGGTGCGTGGACTCAAGTGTTGTTGCCAGGCCGATCTTAAATTGAGAAGTGGTTATGCAATGTCGGCTACTTGAGGAGTGGAGTTTTTTTTTAAAGAAAGATGTACGTGACTGTGAAAGGTGTGGGAAATGTGTCTCAAGTTAGAGCGTCACGTCAATTTAAGATAAGAAAGGAATGTCCTCATTTGAACTTTAGAAAATAACCCAACCCTTCATTCTGATAGAGAAGAGCGTGGAGGGATAACGCTGACTGAGCGTCTATAGTTTAGAAGACCCTATACCCTTTACCTCAAAGTTAGGGCTTTTATTGCGTTGTATTCCTGCTTTTTCACACCCTCTATGATTGTGTTTGCCTCTCCTCGATCTTAGGAGTAATCTCCCTGTTTCCTTTACTTCTTGACTTCACAATATGCATTTACCAGATATTTTACTCCTCTCGTATGTGGCTGTAATAATGTGTTTTATTCATCTATTTCTTTTTTTTCCGATAGCCATGTCACTCAAAGACAAGCACTATTGTGTTTACTGCAGACAAGTACCCATTTTGTAAATAACAAACACATTTTGATGTTCACAGTGCTCATTTAAAAGATTGTTTAAAAAAAGTTTTGCCATAAATTCAGCAGTCTTATACAATAATATGGGCTACCAACAGCTTTTATAAATGTCTGTAGGCTAAATAGCGTTTTTAAATACAGTTCAAACTCTGACAAAAAGCATATCAAAGCATCTAGTTAGATTTTGATATAGCCCATACCGGATTAGGAATAACCAGTGAGTTAAATGTTATACAGCTGACACATTTAAACACAGGTCATCTAAGTACAGAACAGTGTATTTTAATCACAAGCCAATTGCAACTCTCGTTGTTGTTTTGTTGTGAATCACTTTATAGTGTTTTTTTTTTTCTATGTGTCAAATTTAGTTGATACCATGGACAAGTATCGTGTGTAAAGGTAATGGAGCTACTGGTAAAGTTTGGACATAAATTCGCCAGCGGTAAGAAACGTTGGTGTAAAATAAACAAGGAATCTAATGCAAATAAAATAAAGGCGATATCATATTTATTTTAGGCTATGGACATAGCCACGTATGCCACTCGTATTGACTTTATTGCACTTTCTCTTACGAGTTTGTGTGGTACATTCTGTGACTTGTTTTTGAGAGGTGTTAGGTCGCTTGTAAATGAAAAACAGTTTCCATAAAAAACAATCTGGTTTCAACAAGTTTGAACGTAGATATGCTAGCTCTGGCGAGTACTGTAAATGTTGTTTGGGACCTAAAGGGTTAACTTCCCTCTCTCTCTCTCTCGCTCGCTCTCTATCTCTCTACCTCTCTCTCTCCCCGTTGAGCGCTGCGTGGGCCGCGAGAGTGCATTTTCAGCGTCCAATGAGCTGCGCGGAGTCCAGTGCGCATCCAGCCAATCAGGGCGATGGGAGGCTCTATCGAATTTGAATGAGGAGTGTATCTTTCGGCGCCATTTTCGAGTGAGCAGCGATCGCCTCAGCAGCTGCGGAGAGAGGATGCTGCGAATGTCGAACGCTGCCGCTGAGACGGGGGTGGGGACGAGAAACGAGCGCTCAACGTTTTAACTGCGCCTTTAGAGAGACGGAGAGAAGGGGGACCGCGTAACACAGGTAATTGACGCCATAAGTATTTTAATTATTGTTTTACTCGGCGGGCTGTAGGTGAGGAATACGCGCCGAGGAGGAGTGACCGGCGGCGGCGGCGGCGGCGGCGGCGGCGGGGGAGACGTTGGCCGGCGTTGCCAGCTTAAAACGTTACTACTCCATAGCAACGAGCCCGTTAGCTTAGCCTGCTAGCACGAAGGGATGTCTGACTTTGCTGAAACCGTAGAAGAAGAGAAAAAAAAGCGCTTCATAGAGCGGTCTGTTTATATTTATTTAAAATATATAAATATATGATTGTGTTGAGAAATAGACTCTTAACTTTGTGGTTATGAATAAAACTTGAACTATAAGGGAGTATTTTTTTATTATTATGATTTTCTTCGCATTGGAGCCTAGTTTTGAGCGGGAGGTGCAAAAGCAGCCGCGGCTCGCGCGGAGGAGTCGGTCCGCAGTGTCAACACGACTCTGGCTTCGGGAGGGAAACGACGCGCTGGGATACACGGTGCCTTTTCGGGGGGTAACTTCATTTTTCTTTTACCAAGCTTGTTCACCGAGGCATACTTTTGGTCCGAGCTGGTAAAATTGCATGTTATGTTGCAAGCTTTCTTTCGGTTTAAGTTCGTAATGATCTTACTGTGTGACCTTACACTCAATCACGGCGTCGGAGTTTGTTTTATGTCCCCATCGGTGTGGTTTTTTTTATTACGTTTTTTTTTAATTTTGAACGTTATCTTCTTGTACTAACGTAACTCCGATGCCAAATAATTGTTCCAAGTCTTAATCGACGTCAACGTCGCGTTGTATTCGTGTTGATGGATTGGACGTAACGTTAGACGATCCTCGATGTGGCTCTCAGCCAGCTGACAACAATCATAGGTCGCAGCTTTTGATGATTCACCTTTTTTAATAGCTCCGTTAAACGTTAGATCAATGGCTGTCATAACCTCTAACGATGAATTAATTAGTTATTGAAAATAAAACGTGGATTGTTAGCTCCTGGCTTCGTAGTGCTGTGCTCATCGTGGGTTGATTCAGAGGTGTTCAGACATTGCTTTCTGTCTCCTTTTAGCTTATTTCTTGGCACTCCCTACCCTCGCTCCACTTTCTGTGGGCCCTGGACTGATTCGGTTGAAGGAAAAAACGACGTGGTCTCATCGGTTTAGTGAAGCGTGACAAAACGGATCTAATCATTAATTAAGACATGTGTCCTATGTGATGTTTGGTCCTGATTTGTGTTTCTAATAAGGAACATTACTTGTCTATTAAAGCACAAGAGGGGCGAAGAGAGGCTTCATATAATATAATTATGCTCCTAAACCCACCCACCCCTTCTACTTCCTCCTAAGTAGAGATTGCTTTAATGTGTTACATAATGCGAGGCCTTGCTATATCTTACCATGTTGCATGTATTTCAACCAAAACGTGTCCACATCTTCAAATATGATATTTCTATTTCTGAAAAAAATGTACTTAAACATCCTCTGTCCCAATTTCCACCCAGAGCCTTTTGCCCTGTTACAAACGAGAGGCTGCTTACTGGTGGTATTTTTGCACTATTTTTATTTTGTCATGCATATTCTGCAGCAGTTGGGTTGAGAGTTGTTTTCACTTCTTGGATACGCCCGACCTGGCTGGAAATTAAACTAAATATAGTCTTATGCATAGCTCATTCACTGAAATTGCTAATTGAATCCTCAGTATACTATTTTTGGGGGGGAAGCATATTCATGATTAATCTAGCCACTTTATACAGTAAGATGTTAGGGCATTTTGTTTGATGGAAATGAGTTGTGATATGAGGGGAAAACCTCACACACACACAGCAGAGCAAAGAGGTGAAGGAGGACTATAGTATCTGTTGTCTGACTGACTCAACCTTCATTTGTGAAACAATGAATTGTATGGCAGTCTAAAATGAGACGGGTGTGAAATGATCTGCTTCAGGAATAAACGCATGTGTTATTTAATGTACACCACATGGTGTAATTGAAATTGGATGCTCAACACATATTAACCAAAGTTTCCATTCATCCCTCTACATGTGTGGCTATCGACCCGGTTGGATTTTTTGAAACTGGCTGTTTTTTAATAAATTCATCTACACTCTAACAAAAGCTAATCGGGTCACTACACCCGAGTTTAGATTTTTATATATATTTTTTGTAGGTTTTCCTTTTTACACCTCCAGATAGAATGTACAAATTGTGCAGGAAAATATTATTATTATAATTATGAAAATAATCTTTGTTTATCGGATGTATTCAAATCCTTTACGATCATACTCTGATGCATACGCTTTAATACTTAAATGTTGTTATGCTAAAGTTAAGTTGTAACTGTCTATCGTGTGAATTCAGTCAGATCGCTGTCAGCTGTATTTAGATAGAAGTCAAATTGCTCTAATTTCATATATTTCTCGGGAAAATACTACTTAATGCCTATCTGGTCAAGTATGTGTGTGTGTGTGTGTGTGTATATATATATATATATATATATATATATATATATATATATATAAAACAAGTAAATTTCAGTCTATTTGTTAAAATGAAAAAAGACTCAAATACACGTTACATGCAATACTTAATATTTCAGTTGAAGCAGTGGCTATTAAAATCTAATTTAGTTGATCAAAGCATCTTATGTAATTTTAGTTTTATAATATCGGCTGCAGTGCACATTTTTTAATATATATATTGATGATATTTCTGTTTCTCAAAAGGGGACGAGGTAGCACCTTGTCAAAAATAGATTTTAGGATCAGGAATCTTGGTTTTATACAAACCTTTACCCACCAGCAGTCTTAGTTTTTAATTGTGTATCTGGTGTGCTCATAGAGGGGACATTTCCTGCATTGTTGACACTACCTGTATGCAATTGTCAAATTAGTACTGGTATATTTGACCACTGACAGTTAATCCCCTGTGAATGCTACAGGTCTGTTTCCCCTGAACTCTGTAGAGGACCGCGGTGATGTTTCAGGCTGCGAGTGACATTCTGTGACTCATCATTCCCTCTTCTCAGACCCCTCCGGCAAAATGGGCTCCCACCCCCATTTCCTGGTGAAACTGCTTCTGGTACTCGCTCACATGTGTTGTGAGCCAGCCTGCAAAGGATCCCCACACTCCTCTTCCCTCTCTCTTCCTGCGCCACTCAGCACAAAGTTTTATCGTATTCAAATGAGCAGCGACGGGAACCGGTTTCCACGCGTCTCGTTGGTTGTTTTCCAGAAGTGGGCTTTGGTTTCAGTTTTATGCCTCGGCAGCATTACGCCGTCAAAAGGGTTTTATATGCATCAGTCGGTTCGAGTTGAACTCGGGAATAGCTTGTGTGGTCATCTTGGTGCGCCTTGTGTTTTGATTGCTTTGATTACAATTTGAGTGAGTGTATGTTATTACGCCGTAACGTTAAGGCTGATAACACCACAGACGGCAGTGAGGCAGATGCGCCTTACAAGCATATGTTTTGACTGGGCTTTAATTCTTTTGCATACAGTAGGTGCTACACGTCTGTAGCTTTGCATAGGGCTTTACACCTGTTACACTTCAAGGGCGAGGATGTGACGTTACCTTTTCCGAGTAGTCATCAGTTATTTAACTGCTGCTACGGTTGGTGTACAACAAAGTTAGAGGCATTATATGGGCTGCTTGAAGTATGATGAGGTGTGATGTATTTGGGTGGTCGATTAGCTGCTTTGACATTTTTCGTGAAAATTTAAATAATAAAATGGTCAATTTCTATTAAAACAATGTGATCTCTTGATCCTCTGCAGTTGCACTCAGCAGCTTGCACTTTCCCTTATTGTTTAGTGTGGTGACAGAAGTACTTATGGAATTGGACAGCATGTTTAGAAGGAATACGTCAGCTGTTATAGTGCTGGTGAATTCTCTGCTTGATAATTGCATCTCAGAGTAATATGATAACCTTCAACAGCACTGGCAATGAGATCTGACAGGCCTCTGACTACACACACACACACACACACACGCAGTGTTTTCATTTCTGCTGCACCAGTCTTTTTTTTCACCACGGTGCTAGATTAGCCCACAGTATTATTTTTTTTGTAAGCAGTTCAATTGGAAAAATTTACACTGATCCTAAATTATTGGTGACTATTTTGTGTATTTTTTTTAAATTTTAGCAGCCCTAATTTGAGCAGGTAATCCCTCACACTTTGGGTGCAACGAGACCAAATGTGTTCACAGATTAATCAATAATGTGTTGTTTGGTCAAGCTTTTAAAGTTAAAGTTCAAGAAACAACATTCTTGTGTATTTGTGACATGTAAATGTAGATATTCTGCTGTAACTCGTGTTGATCTGCTGGTGTGTGATTGGCACCGCATACAGTAAGTAGGTAGGTCAAGCCTACCAAGGAATGTGGTGTAATCATAGAATACTATTGACAGTATATGTAGTAATTTAGTAACCCATGCAAAAGCCATGTTCCACTTTGGTTTTATTTTATTTATTTTTTGTAAATGTATGTTTAACATATAATCCCCATCAGCAGTGTGGCAGCAGTCCTCAGGCTTTGGTTGTGTTGGGTGTTACACACAGACACACACACACACACACACACATATTTGTCCCTCTCTGGTAACTGGACTGTTGTGACTATCTAAATTCAACCTAGGCATTTTAGTTGGAATATGCAGCACACAAAAAATATTTTTTTACAATTTGTAAATTTGTGTGTGTGCCATTCAGCTCTCTCACTTCAGCTTCCCTTCCTCTTTTGCCGCTCTTCCTTATGTATGCATGTCAAATTTCTGCATGTCTCAATTTCGGACTTACCGCTGGTTCTGTACGCAAGTAGTGGTTCACTAATTAAAAATGTAGTGGTAATTTTTGCGATTTTCGTCGTGCCTTTAAAATAAAAAAAGAGTTGATAGTGTGATACTCATAGTGGAGTGTAAATGAAGTCCGTGGGTCGCACTTTTGAAATTGCGCCACAATAAACTGCTCTGTCTGCATCCTGTTTGTTTCTGCTCGGTCCTCTGGCAGTCAGGGGAAGCTTTGCGTCATTCAAGTGAAGCAGTATAGAACTGGGGAGATTAAAATGCATCATTCTTCACACTAGAGGCAGTTGCGTGTGCAGATTAAATATTTCACCAGACACTTTGTGGACACGCGGGTCTATTTAGATGACACACTGCCGTTTGTCATTGAGGAAACGTTATAATGTGTGTGTGTATGTATGTATATATTTATTTATATTTTTATATATATATATATATATATATATATTTTTTTTTTTTAAACATGCGCTCCCCCATTGTGAGACCGGTTCTAACCAATTTAAACCTGCAGAATGAATCGTATTCGACTATATTTCACGAGTGAATTGATCGTCGGGCTTTAAAAACTTGATTTCCCATGCTCCGTTAATCTAGCGTGGATACTGTGTGCCCGAGGAGTCGCTCTGTAGCGCTCGTTACCTGACAGAAGACGGAGGGGGCGGGTTGACTCACAGGTCACGCTCCCATATCTGCTTGTGTGTCCCGTGAAATGGGTTTCACTCTCTTCAGGGTCCGTACAGTCATGGAAAACCTGGAAAAGTCATAGCATTTCAAAATGGTCTTTTCCAGGCCTGGAAAAGTAATGGAAAAAAATGAAATCATAAAAGTTTGGGAAAAGTCATGGAATCTTTTTTATTCACGCCAAGTTTGAAATAATTAATGTTTTTTTTTTTTTTTTAAAGAAAGACGCTCGAAATATAAGCCGGGACACGCTCTCAATGCGCTCTCAATTTTCTAAAATGTTCATGTTTGTACTGAGATTATCAGTTTAGTCATGGAAATTTGGTGAAAAGTCATGGAAATCCACTGGTCAACATGTGTAGGACCCCCGTCTCTTGATGCCAGCTATGCGTTTCCACATGTTCCTGGAGTTTACTGTCATTTATTTGATAATATGACTACAGGCTCCAGGGACACTGCCTGTGCTCCTCTGGACATGCGATGCTGGCTGCCAATAGAACAGGTTCTTGTGGGATTAACACCGTTACAGGGCTGCTGTGTGTCTGGAGCAACGAGAATCCTCATTGGCAGCGTCCCACGTCTACGATGAACGCGCTACAACAAAAGACCTCGGCACCTTTTAGGTTTCTTTGAGAAGTTCACACCGTCGCCGAGTATATTTTTGTTTTATTTTTATCGTTATTGATCGGTCATTATAGATGTTTGCTTTGTTTCTAGGGGTGATTTGTTTTTGCATTTGCGTTGATGACTGCTGCTGTGCACGCTGCCCCGGCAGGTCTGTTATGACGGCGTATAGTCCAGTGAACGCAGTATATTTGTATTTCCCTGTCAACGTAGAGGGCAATTATTTGGCCACCCTTTTACTTTTGTTCATCTGCCTTTCTTTCTTTTTTCTTTTTTTACCAAATAGTTTTCTTAATTATGTGCATGTTACAAAAAAATTCAACATGCATATAATTCCTGTAACTAGTCAAATGTAGAGATTTAGTGTTTTCAATCGAGGGTGTTGTGTCTGCAGCTTCTCTCAACGCCTCAGCGGCTGAAGATTGAAAGCTTTATGAGCATAATGCAAAACTCACATTTGCATTCATCTCTTTATGGATGCGGATGCCATTCAGGTGTTTCTTTGCACATCTCCCTCGGCGTACGCTCGTACCGGCAGAAGCTGTCGTCACGCCGACAAGACGCCGGCCCGGGCCACTCTTCTGAGAGGTGAAGGGTTGTCGTCTGCGGCCCTTGTACCCGGGTGTAGGAGGTCACTTGACCTTCGACCTTGGGGTCAGGTGACTCTTTGAGGCCATTGTGAGGAGAGCAAATGTCACAGGAACGGGTTAAATAGGCCGAGCGGCGGAGGTGACATGTCCAGGCATGCCGCCATAAAAGAGAGGGAGGAGAATGGGGCGAGCTTGGCTTGATTGATAGACCTGGAGAAATGAATCGGCTGAAAACGAAAATACACCTAACTGGTTAGTAGTTAGCATTTTATATTTATTTATTCTACGGATGGACAAGGTAAAATGTGTATTTCGTGACTTGCTGTCGTTTTAATTTGTACAATTCAGTCTCAAATTGATCTTGAGATAAGGAAATGGTTGGGCATATTTCCTGTTGTTTCTCGTGTTTTCACACGTTGCGTTGTGCTGCCCTCCCACACATGCAGAGTGTCAAGGGAACGGGCTATCGACTGGTTTCAGACGCTTAGCCGTCGGCTGTAATTGCGGCTCAGTTTGGTTGACGACAAATAATTACTTGTATTGATTACTCAGTTGATGTTTTTTTTTTTTTTAACATTATTAATGTGGTGGTAAACACCCTTCTGCACTGGCAACTCTGAGTCTATTAATGTGCATATTTTGGGTATTTTTACGTAACAAGCTATGAATAGATTTTTATAAAGTAGTTGTGCTCTTTATTCCTAACCTGATTTTGTTCCAATAGTTTGATTGTCTTCTTGTTTCAGGGGTCGTGGACCCTGACTGGTGATTTGAACTCTGATGCAGCCCCGTTTAGACCCCATCGATCAATCACCCCCCTGATGTTCAGTTGAATTAGTCTAATTTGCGGTGTATCAAATGGCTTTATTGTCATTCGTCAATTTTCGTATTAAACAAAAGATAAAATCGCTGAACAAATATTCCTCCATATTGTTCTCTGAACTAATTGAACAGCATCATGTCGGCTGCCATGGATTTTTGCAACGCCTGTGCACATTTTGTGCAAGAAATGTTGAGATGCTAGAAGTTATTGTTAAATTGGCACCAGATCTAAACTGTAGATTTATTCAGACTTTTGAACAGGGACACGGCGGTACGTGTAATGATGGAACAGGAAGAGAGTTAACGGGTCCCAAGGAGTGTAGTGAGTATAATCATGAAAGGTTGTGATCGCAATTGCAGTCCACCTCACGTTCTCTACTTCGTACCTCCAGTCAGCTGTTGTGTGCCGATCTCAGTGAATTAGTGGCTGTTGTGTTATTGTTGCATAATGTGATTTGGGGTTAGGTCTGATGTTTGTGGACCACTAACGATTTCAAAGTCTGATTCCAAAAGCTTCTCTCTCTCTCTCTCTCTCTCTCTCCTTTTCTTCTTGCAAACACAATCAGATTCCTACATCCTCTCCCAGTGTTACCTTCTGAGTTTAATGGTGTTGCAGTTTAACTAATGAAGGCAATATGTTTGTATCTATTTTAAATCATTCCTGCTCGCATTTTCATGACCAAAAATATTTAACTTTAACTGAACAATAAAAGCTACAAATTGGTGATTTGTATGAGATAGAGAGAGATATATATATATATATATATATATATTTTTTTTTTTTTAAATGTCCCCATGTATCTTCTGAGCTGCACGTGTGTGAAAGAGAAGGCCATCAGGTTGTGTCTGAGTTTTATTAATTTTTTTTTTTGAAGGGACTTATGTTGGAGTCTTATTGGCCTCAGGCGATCAGACCAAGGTCATAATTCCGGGTCCATTGAGACCTCTAGTGGCAACACGTTAGTTGGACCCAAACTCCTTCAGGATTATTATCAGGACCAAGTTTGTTTCCGTGCCTTTGCATATAAACTAGGTTGTGTTGAAACATTTTTAGTTTTAAGATTCAAATGTGTTGTTGTTTACAAGGACAGCCGGAAACAAGTTGAGGCGTTAGAGCGTAGACTTCGTTGACTCCTCCAGTGGGCCGGTTCTGGTCAGCTGGAGAACACCTCCGGTTCTGGTCAGCTGGAGAACACCTCCGGTTCTGGTCAGCTGGAGAACACCTCCGGTTCTGGTCAGCTGGAGAACACCTCCGGTTCTGGTCGGGCTTCAGTTCTTTGCTCCATGGCAACAGACTAACCATCTCTTGTCACTCGTGTACACTTTATATTAGCAACACGTCGATACTCTTGCTTCATTAAAAGGGTCAATGTGCATTTTAAATACCAGATGCTTAAGCGTGTTTTCATTGTAAAAAAAGAAAAACTCAACCGTCTCCTTTATTAAAAGTAAAAATCTGTCTACTTTCCTACCAATTCCAGGTGAACTGCTGTGATCTTTACCGGGTGCAGTTATCTGAGGACGGTGAAGCAGCAGTTAGCTGGTGAACCAGAGAGAGATGCTGCTCTCCATCCAGCCGTCTGTGGCGCTCGTCTCTGGAGCACCTGTCAGCTTGTGCATGGAAACTCCTCCTGGTTTTGACGGACTTCCTTGGAAAAGTTGTCATTTAAAAGTACAGACGGCTCTCTCTTTTTTTTGGTCTCCACTGCTCTCGTGTTTTCACAGTGCTTTATTGTCACTAAACTATGTAAATTATTTATTTGACCATATTACTGTTCGGGGAAAAATGAATTGTTTAGCTTCGCTCGGTGTACAGAATGTGCACAGTCCACTTGCCAAATGCCGGTAAAATACCCACGGGGCTGGGAGACTTTCTTCACTCGCATCTTGCTATTTTTACTCCAATGCGATCCATTAGAGATGTGCAACGACTCGAGGACTCTGGGCGCCGCCTGGCCCGACCGGTCCCTCGGCCGCGCGGTTGCACTGAGGGGGAATCTAACGCTGCAGCGGACAGCGGCGTGTCTCCGGGCGCGTGGCAACGTCCACCAACTTCACATTTAGACTGAATTGGTGCAAATCTCCATGTTTGTGGAACGTTTTCCCAGAGGAGTGGGAGGTGTTTGCAACAGCATGGAATTCCGTATAGCTTTTAAAGTTGGATATTCAACAATATTGTTGAACTTTCCGATGGCCACGTGCTTCTGCAGAGCTCTGACCGTCTGTATTCAACCGCATCGTCTGTTTCTGTGTCCTTCAGGTGGCGAGCCTCCCGGACAGAAGACGTAAATCTGCTGATGGTCCCCTGGACGTCTTTTTAGGTGGATAACTAACGGGGTAATAAGTAGCCGTCTGGACAAGAAGCTCGAAGGATGAAGACGAGTTGGACGTTACGGGGCCGCGGCGGCAGCTCTGGCGATGCTGTAGCAGCACGGAATGGTTTGTGGTGACACTGAGATGCAGGCCATGCTGTGCTGCCGCAGTAACGCCTGAACACACACCACCCGGCCGGAGCCTTCAGTCCCGTCGACCCGTTTCCCCGCTTGCTCTCGGCGTCGGCCGTCTGAATGTTGCCTCACGCAGACACAACAGGTTGTTAGGACCCCCCCCCCCCTCTCGCTGCTGGTCGCCTTGCTGTAGCAGCACGTAAATATTGGAGTTAAGACTCGCCGAAGCCTCCAGTATTGATCGTGCTGCTGAAGCAAAGCTGACCGCTCACAACGAGCTCCACCGACCAATGGGTGACCAATGGGTCACGGACAGCCATCGCTTGAGAGATGCTTCCAGGTAAATTGTTTACGCGCTTTATAAGTGAACCGCCGACACTAAAGCCGTGCTTTAATCGATCAAATATGTATCCTGCGTTTGTTTTTGTTTTTACATTTCACTGTTCTGTCTACACTTTGACAAATAAAATATTTTAATTGGCTCTTTGTCTCTTGTCTTTCTAACGGTGCTGAACTTGGTGTTTAAGACGCTGCTGTCTTGTTTTCGTGGTCTTCACGTTACAGACACGTTGAGCTGATTAAGGCTCGATCTAGTCCTCCAGCCACGAAGAAGAAGTCCCGCCATGTGGGCCCGGTGCAGCGCAAGGGACGCCCGGCCTCTTCACCATGAGCTGATGCATCCGCGGATTAAAACCATCACACCTTACTCAACGCAGCAATTTATTCTTCTTTAAATATCAACAAAAATATTTGTTTGTAAAGAATATTTTTGGTTTTCATTTTGTAAAATGGTTTAGACCTAATTTAGCTCCGTCTGTCTTCAGGACCTATTTGTTTACTACGACCCAGTCGCTTTACTTTATTATGTATTGTGACTTATTATTCACGAACATATCTGATATATTATGATCACTGCGCTGCGGTGACGGGTGCTGCGCTGTCCCGTATCATGGCCTAAACCCTCCATTTTAAGTGGAGTCGGATGCGCACGCAATCATGTACCAGGACACCCGGTGACGAACATTTCAAGTCAGATTTACCTAAATAAAAATGAAATGTTAATTCTTTTTTAAATAGGCTATATATATATATATATATATATATATATATATATATATATATATATATATATATATATATATAACACGGTATCTATTAATAAATCTGTTTTTTATAAAATGTTCACATGCGTAATTTGAACTGCTAAATAAAAATCTTTAAATTCCTTTAAATTGGAACTTAAAGTCTCTCGGACCACTTGTCTTTGATTACATACATTAAATAAATAATCATGCGACCTAATTATTGATTACTTTTTTGGGGTTGTCAATTCATAATATGGTATAAAGTTCTGGGGTATTGCACAAAGCGAACTGCTGCATTTCTTTTGTCTTTCCATTTGGCCTCCAAGGCCTGTTTTATAACTGAATTATTGTTTTTGTTCTCGCAACTATAATTATAAATAAACTGGAATTATAATGTTTAACAACGGTGAAGCAACGTAAACAATATAAAAGAAAGACAGCTTTCAGATTTAAGCCGCAAAACGTGCATTTTTTTCAAATGGAGAAATTTTGACATTTAACATATCGTATATTTATAAGATTAGTCTTTATACGATTACATATTTTTTTTAAACACTATAGCTGCAATAGGGACCTTTTATATATTTGTGTGTGTGTGTGTGTGTGTGTAAATACACGTCAACGTAATTTCATAACATTTGTTTAGACATTTTTAACTTTATATTTCCTTTTCTAAGTGTAGCTATTTAAATGAACTGTCATTATTTGCGTATTAAAAAGTGGAAACTGTCGACTGATGGACATTGTGAAATTCCATCTTGTCTCACATCGCTTAAGATTCACTTTTATTTTGTAAATGTTTATTGTAAATTGTATTGTAAACATTTAGCTGCCTTTATATTAGTCGTGCATTTTTTTAATTCCATGCAGGCTGTAATTGTATATTGAATAACACGTTTCAGTTGTTTGCTCTTTTGGCTGCAAACACTTTTTCCAGAAAACGTGAACAGTACACACATTATATTCTAGCAGGAAATAACATTGAAAATATGCTTTTATCAGAGTAATAATATAAATGTCTCTTCACTTTAATCTATGTGAAAGGGTGTAAGAGCCCTTATCCTCTGATGTGTGAGGACACTCACACTGGAGGCTGTTCAATTAGTCTCTGGATATTTAGATTATTGATTGATTGCATGGAGACATGGATTTATTTTGTATTATTATCATTGTTTTATTAAACCTCAATGTCTAGCCATGCAACCTGCTGCTTTACAGTCATTTCTTTAATCCGAAAAGTCTTAGTTATGCAGTTATTTACAATACTTTTTTGAATTTGGATTGAGTTGACCTTTTTCATGCTTTTGCGTGCAGTGAACATTTTAAGATTAATGCAGAGTGGTACATTCATTTTCATCCTATGTTTGCCTGGCAACAGAAGGCTATGTATGTATATATATATATATATATATATATATATATATATATATATATATATATATATATATATATATATATATATACACAATACACACATATATATACACACACATATATATATATATGTATATATACACACACATGTGTGTGTATATGTGTTTGTATATATATATATTATATATATATATATATATATACACACATACACACACACACACATACACACACACACACACAGACACACACACACACATATGTATACATGTATATATAGCCTTCTGTTGCCAGGCAAACAAATCCTGAATTATGGCCAGTTCTGACATCACGGATTCACTTTTTGTGGTCTGAATTTAGGATTTATATATTTTAAAAAGTCAGCTCTTCTGATCAATGCACAATTAACTGTTGGTCCTTTTGCTCTCACCTATTTTAATAAGACCGTTTTTTTTGGTGATATGCCAACAATCTCCCTGCGCTACATTCCTCCATTTGAAATCATTTCAACAGCTCCATTTCCATCTGGCCATATAATTGCGTTTTGATTTCAGTGTTCTACCAATAGCAAACAAAAAGGCCCGTGCTTTCACCCTTCTCTTTCCTTTAACGGGCTGCAGATGTCTGACTTTATAGACCGGACCAGTCAGGCATCGAATGAGTCACATTTACCTCCGCAAATAGCTCTCGTGAGGAAGTAGAGCAGCGCGCGTGACAACCACGCACCCGAGCTTACGAGGTTATCAATAGGGTAAAAATAAAAAAGAGCAGTCAGCTGTTTGTGCGTTAAGAAAACATCATACACATAGGACTGTGTTCTTCTTCTTCCTCTCCTCCTCCTCCCTCCCATCGTGAATATGTTCACACGGGCCCTGTTATGCAACGTGACCTTGAAGAGGTTGCGGCGTCACTGGTGCGGACGCGCTCTGCTGGGAACAGGCCGAGGGCTCCTCTGCACATTTGGTTTATTCCCACCCGCTGCTTTAGGTCACGAGGCTCATCGGGTCCCCAGTTGGCTGATTTATGCCGCACTAAATATAAAAACACACTCACGGATGTGACTTCCATCTGTTTTATTTATCAAAACTAACACGAAATCCATACATGTGCCATGTATATATAAAAAAGGAACGTGGACCTCTGTACGGTTTGATTATATTTGACCCTATGGAGGTTGGAGCTTGGGCAAAACAAATAAGGCAAACAAGGAGACACGGTAAACAAATACGTAAACATGTGTTTCCATATCTAGACTCAGCTGCACACCTGTGGCCGTTAAAGCAACCTAGAAATTAGCAATTAAATTGACAGCGGAGTCAATTAAGTGCCCGATGCACTCCTGGCCGCTCCCCATGAGACTCGCGCACGTGCCACCTATTTCCCGCAGGTACGCGCCGGCGTGGGCCAGGTAAGAGGACGCGGCAGCGAGCAACGGCTCAACCTGCGAGGGCACGTAGGCTGCGAGGGCGTGCGGCTGCAGCATCAGCGTCGTGGTGGACAGCAACAGGACCACATTCAAGAAGATCCATCTGCTCGCGGCGGCCGTTCGGCAGCCCCCCGTTCGGTAGGAGCCGTGATTCTCGTGCGGCACCGAGATCCGGTCCACTTCCCGGAGCCTCAGCGAGTCCCACTTTTTGACATCGAAATTGCGCACCAGGGCGCGGACGTCCGAGTCTCCCCGGGAGGGGACCGGAGGCGGTGCGGCGGGGAGGGCCTTCAACTTCTCTCGAAACTCCCGTATCTGCTGCAGAAAGCGCAGGGGGTCGGCGACGCTCCGGAGGGACTCCGCAAAGCCGAGCGCGCGCCGATGGTCCTCCATGGTTGCGCTCAGCCCGGTGATCACCGGGTCGTACTCTTGCAGCACCCCCAGCTTCAGGGTCTCAAAGTCGGAGAGGATTTCATTCTTTTTACATTCAATAGTGCCGATGAGTTTATCGAAGTAGTCTGTCACCTTCTCTGCGTCTGTGGTCAACGACTGAAGCGCGGCTTTCTTACTGGCTTGCCGTGTCTCCAGGCAGGACAGCACGTCTGCGCCCTGCCAGCTCTCCAGCCCGCGGAGCAGCACTTCAAACGCCTCCTTCTCTCGCTCGTGCGCCTCCTCCAAGGAGCAGAACGCGTGTCCTTTGTGGTCGTCCGTCGTCGCGCAAAACCCACAAATTAGATTTAAGTCCGTGGCGCAAAATATGTTGAGTGGCTGACCGCAGTGCTGCTTACATTCAGACATTTTAGGCGTCAGTCTTATTTTGCTGTATTTCTCCACTATCCCCCGCAGAGAGTAGTTGATCTGCAGGCTGTTTGCGCCGTTGTGAGGGGTCTCTTTGCGGCATGTGGGGCACCTGAAAGGCGTTCTGAAAGCAGGACCTCGGTTCCCCTCCAAGAGTCCCTCCAAGCATTTCTTGCAAAAGCTGTGGGAGCACAGCAGCACACGCGGGTCGTCGAAGAGTCCGCAGCAGATTGGGCACGTGAGCTCCTCTTCCAGCTGCTCCATGGTGCCCTGTAAACACAGTATCCATGCGTCAAACCGGTGCCCAATTAAGAGCGAAGAAAGCCCGATAAATCAGCACGTAATGGAATAAGGCTCAACTACCCACACAGATGGTTGGTGTAGGCAATACAGTGCACGCGCATGATAATGCTGTGGTGATCCAAAAGGACACAGGTTTTTGCAGTCACGTTCCAGCTGTATTCCCATCCCGAAAGTGAAACTGACTTGCCTCGCCGAGCCCGCGTAAAATGTTGGCACGAGCTACGCCAGATGACTCCGTTTGGCCGCCTAAAGCGTAACATAACTTTTTTTTTTTGGGGGGGGGGCGTCTTTATGAACCCAAGAGTCGAGACAACGCTTGCTATAAGTTAACTTCGTCAGCAGCTTTACAGATTTAAGACTGCAATAGCAAACATCCCTCCCCCCACCCCCCCTTAGCTGTGCGTTACAGAGCAGCCAGGCAGAGGTGAGCCCTGAATGACCGCCGCTAACCAATCCAATGCGACAAATTATCGACGCACGAGCGTTGCGCTCGCGTCCCTCCTGTTGGCAAGGCACTGGAGTAGGGCTGTGACAGATTTCGCCAGCGCATAGTAACATGCAACCACTGGACCAAAAAGGATCACTCACCAGCTGCTGAGACGCACGGCGCGACGCAAACATGGCGCTTGTTGCCGTGCAGACTTCGCCCTTTTCCTGGTTTACAGTTAACCATTTCGGGGGCACGCGCGACGGAGGATCCAAACGCACGGATTCGTCTGCATTTGCGAACATGTAAAAAAATATTTTAAAAAATAAGGAGCGCGGGCTGTTTCGCTGCTAATAATAAAGGAAGTGATTTGGAGAAATTATTTTTGTGGAGGGTGCTTAATTCTGGATGTCGTTAATTTTTGCGTTCTCGTCCCTGTCGGGTAATTTGTAGAGGATCCCTGCCGGTCCGATGGGGGGAGGGGCTGTTGCTATGCAAAACATGACGGCGTGAAAAGCTGTCAACGGTTTTAGTTTTGGCGTCACATGTTTTGACACTCACCAACTTCAGTACGCTCCGTTTGTCGATGTGCATGCTGCTATAAACGGTTAACAAGATCATTACAAAAAAAGAGAGAAAAAAGGTGCAAGTGAAGGCAGCTGCGTTAACTGATTTAAAAAAAGAAGAAAATAACTTAAATGGCGCATCCATTTGGCACAAACTAAACTATACTCAGAAACACTATATCGGCTCTATATGTCAGCCTCTGGGGATGCCAATTTCTTAACGGGCATCACCAATTGCCATAACCATTTTTTTAAATGGTTATGTAACAGTTTCATCTCATTGTGGTTATGTAACATCGATACCCAATAGTTACTTAGTCACGTGTGGACATTTTGACCTTGATTTTCTTCCCTTGTTTCCATGCCATCAGGAGCAACTGCCTATCTTAGCCTCTGTGATTGGATACAGTCGGGTGGCACGGGGCTGATGCAGTGCCCGCCTCTAACACCGCGTGTCGCTGTTGTGTGTGCGCGCGCAGCCTGACGTTTTGACGTCGAGCGCTCTTTGGTTCCGACCGGCGCGCGCGACTTTGTTTCCGGATGTTATCGGGAGCAAGAATGGCCGCGATGTTTACGTGTTGTCTCGGCTGCTGCGGGGATGGCGGATCGGGGCACATTCCCCTCAAAGAAATGCCCATTGTGCAGTTAGACACCCACCACATGGGTGAGCGAGCCTGTCCCTCTGGTTGCCACGGCTGCAGTCTGCCTGTGCACGTCTACACGCGCCGTGTCCGTTGTGCGCGCGCCTGTGTGTGTGTGTGTGTGTCATGATGGTTCGCTACTTCCGCTGTTAGCATTAGCCTAGCTTACTGATCGTAGTGTTGTAACCTTTGCAGCTCAACGTGCTTTATGGACTTTGAGCGGTGTATCTTTGTGTTTTAACGTCCTCCTTTTTAATGTAACCTTGATTCCGACAGGCTTGTGACATTTAACCCTGTCACATAAGCTCCTGTAACTAAACTCCAAATACTCTCGTGACAGCTATCCGAATTAACATTTCTAATTATTCACTGTCGATTTCAATGGGGAATTTGGAGAGAGGAAAACCTACTTTAATGAGTCGAGGGGGGTGATTGACCACAGTTTTAAAAAAAAGCAATATTAATAGACATTTACCAAGATTGTGCATCTGAAAATCAGATTATAGAACATAATCTTACACCACTTCTTCTACTCTGAGGAAAGTCAGTTTGATTTCTAAATGGCACCTGGAGATTATTCACATTAAAGTTCCATCTTGGGCTGCAGGAAAATAGTGATGAGCATCTAATAGACTAAACAATTTAATTTGACAACCAACCGGTTGATCCATTTTCAGAATGGTTGCCTAATTATATATATATATTTTTAATCACATTTGAGTGTCTGTGTGTGGTTTCCCAACAAGATGTCTAACTACCTTTTTTGTTTGTTTTTACAGGCACAGATGTTGTCATAGTGAAGAGCGGCCGGAGGATATGTGGCACTGGAGGCTGTCTGGCCAACGCTCCTCTGCACCAGAACAAAAGCTATTTTGAGTTTAAGATCCAGTCCACGGGTAAGAGCTGCTCCGGCGACCAACTTGTCTCCACACCTTGACTTTTGACATGTCCCGGTGCGTTACGAGTGGGAGTTATTGTTGCTGACACGCTGCAGCTTTTAGTAGCGGTGCCGTCTCATGACTGCACGCTCACTGCTGGAATTCTGTACGCTCGCAAACACATGCAGCTCCACAGCATCCACATGCAGCTCCACAGCGTCCACATGCAGCTCCACAGCGTCCACATGCAGCTCCACAGCGTCCACATGCAGCTCCACAGCATCCACAAGCAGCTCCACAGCGTCCACATGCAGCTCCACAGCATCCACATGCAGCTCCACAGCGTCCACATGCAGCTCCACAGCATCCACAAGCAGCTCCACAGCGTCCACATGCAGCTCCACAGCATCCACATGCAGCTCCACGCCGTCCACATGCAGCTCCACAGCATCCACATGCAGCTCCACGCCGTCCACATGCAGCTCCACGCCGTCCACATGCAGCTCCACAGCATCCACATGCAGCTCCACGCCGTCCACATGCAGCTCCACAGCATCCACATGCAGCTCCAAACCATCCACATGTAGCTCCACAGCATCCACATGCAGCTCCACAGCATCCACATGCAGCTCCAAACCATCCACATGCTGTTTGCTTACATTTTCTTTTAGCCGCATCCAAATCTTATCCATTCATTTCTTTTAATTACAACTGGTCTTTGTCATAAATCTAAATGTCTTTGTGGTTGAAAGTGTTTCAAGAGCAGACCCTTTGTGTTCCAGGTGTGTGGGGCCTCGGTGTGGCGACACAGAAGGTGAATCTTAATCAAGTGCCTATGGGCAGAGACACAAACAGCCTGGTCCTGAGGCACGATGGGTCTGTGTACCACAATAATGAAGAGAAGAACCGCCTGCCCGCCAACAGCCTCCCTCAGGAGGGTGACATTGTGGTAAGAGCAACTCTTATTACTTTACTTGACGCTGAATCTGAATTTAATGACCCGATCTTTGAAAGACTGAACTGTTGCCGGTTGCTTGTGGAGCTGGAAGTGAAGAACTGAGTCCTCTTCTCCTGCATCCGGTCAGATACATGAGAACTGACAGGCGTAGACGCTAGTATTATGAATGAACTGGAAGGGTTTGGCTGTCAGACACAGGTGCTCAAGCGATGTCTTGTCAGGTATATTGCTCATTAATTGCTGCTGAGATCTCTTATTTTATTTTTTTAACGATTTTAGTCTTTACACACTTCTCAGGGTCTTACACCAGCAATGTGAGTGTAGATGGTGTGTATTTACAGGAGTTGAAGCAACCCCTTCAACTGCCTGCTGGGGCAGGTGGGCATGGATAAAAATGGTATGCATGTATTGTTTTTGTTCTGGCAGCTGTCTGACTGACATATAGTGTCATTGTAATGCTTGGTCCAGTGTGGGCTGGATAGCCTTCTGTTTGAGACCCTCAGATGGTTCAGCGAAAACGTGAATACAGAGGAACCTACGACACTGTAAACTGCATTATTAAACTCAAGAGAATACATTTTTCTCACGACACCAGGTATTTTCACAAGCAGTCCGATTCATTTAATCCAGTCGGTCATTTAGTAAAACGACGCCATCTCCGCATAAATATAGGGATGATGGTTAAATCATTGCTTTTCCTTTGCTGCTATTATATTATATTATATTAATATAGAGGATGTATGGACAGCTGTACGTGAAATATAATTCAGTGCCATTCTCATGATCTACTTCACGACATTTGTGATGCTTTTTGGGCTCATTTAGCATATTATTAAAATAATGATAACTATTAACTACCTTCTCATAAATCGAGGCCCTCCCTTTAGTTTATGACAGTTTTTACTTTAATAACACAGCGGAGCAAAGAGATTTGTCTTAAAACGGAGTCGTTTAAAAGGTACAACATTACGCTGTACCTCGTAAATTATGAACTAATGTTTTTGATGAGTAGCCAGCAAGGTTATGGAGCAAGAACAGTATTGGAACCGGGAAAAAAACACTATTAAACCCATATTTTCAGAACACAGTGCAGAGGACTAATGTAATGTATTTATAAGTTGTTTTTATGTCCCATTTTGTGAATGAAGAACCATTGACCATCTTTATGAACTAATAATTAAAGCTCAAGTGAAACTGCGGGAAAGAAGAAAGCGGGGGATATTGTGGGATCCCCCAAAAAATACACACACTAGCTTTCCAAGATATTTGCTGCTCCTCTTGGCTTGTGCTAAAATGTGACGCTTATCTTTGGAATATTTTCAAAGTTACCAGACTAACTACCAGACTTCTTTTCGATAATCTTGTCATGTTCAATGTGTTATCATATTCATTCAAGTTCTGTTTGTGTTCCTCAGGGCATCACGTACGACCATGTGGAGCTGAATTTATATCTGAATGGAAAGAACATGCACTGCCCCGCCTCAGGGATCCGGGGCACTGTTTACCCCGTTGTTTATGGTGAGTTTATTGGTTGGCTCCATATGCTGATTATTTTACTATGGCTTTTTAACCTGGTCATCATTTTTGGTCGAATTTTCCATTTAAAATGTATGTGATCTTTACTGCTCCCTCAGAAATCCCATTAATGTAGTTGCCATGTTATGCCACTAGAGGGTAGTATTGCACTGCTCATTTGCGACTCATCAATGAATGAAAACCGTGTTTTATTGTCATATTACATATAGTTTCATGCATATGTAAAAGTTGACCCACTCTTAGTTGTTATTATTTGTCTTACAATCAGGGGGTTGGTGGTTCAATCCCCAGCCTAGTCGATGTGTCCTTGAGCAAGACAGTTAACCCTGAATTGCTCCTGGTAGCCTAGTCTAGAGTGTTTGAATGTAACACGTAAAGTCTCTTCTCCTTAACCCAAACCCTTCTCCAGGTTGATGTTTAGTTAGTCTGAGTAATCCACTCTCGATTTTCTGTTGGAAAATAACCGTGAAGGCGTTTCGTTGCTTTGCCTCGCCCGTTTCTGTCCCACAGCAACACTCGTGACTCATTTGTCAACTGCTTGGTGCAAACACCCTCTGGTGGAAAGCACTTCTGATATTTCTGGGCTCGATATATATCCATGTGATCAGAAGGTCAGCCTGGGTGTTTTCATTTATAGAATCGCGATATAATAAGAACATATATTATCTTGTATAAACCCAAAAAAATGTTTTGCTGATGTGTTGCATGTTTGCAGTAATATAATCTATGTCGAAAGGGCATATTCACAATTTTTTTATTTATCAGTATTTATATGTATGAACTCTCCTCTGGAATTATCATATTACAACGTAGTCACAATATTATAATCCCATATAATCCCAAATATGCATTTCTGAATATGGATGCTGCCGTAAAATATAGATTTTTCTATCATTGTGGTGCTTTGTTACCCCTCTTTGTTTTTTATTTAAATGTTAAAAAAAAATAGATTTCCAGTAGATGTTTTGGCTTTGCATTGGATCTCCACTTCCTGTTTGTTCAACAGCACTCTAGTGGCTTTAGGACCATGTGGGCAATCTCGGGAAACCTTGAGGGATTAAACACAGAGAGAAAACTCTGTGACGTCCCAAAATAATTATGTTGCGTAGTGTAACATCATTATTTATGTTATTTATAATATTATTGGTTTATTTAAACAAATATGCGCTTTGACCATTTATCCTTATGCATAAACATGCCAGATTAACAGATTTACACATTAAAGGCTCACCCTCTCTCTGTGCCAAACAATACAAGACTATAAAACATAGAAAGTATAAGTTTGGCATGTGCAGTAGTTTTTACGGAGCCTCAGGTTAACAACTGGACAACAAAACCGGGTCAGGGTGAGTTGCTGGGCCAGTTGTTCTTGGGAGAGAGTCGGGCCTCGAAGGGATGCTGCGTCTCTACCCGACGACAGATTTATAACCCATTTTCAGTTTGAAGCAGCGTTGTGTGTGGAGAGATTATGTTCCAATAGCTGCTGTCACAAGACACCCGGCTTAATGTCTGCAGAGCAAATAACTGCAGAACAAACAAAAACTTTTGGATTGTTTGCTCGTCTTTGTCATCGGTTCAATTTTAAAATGTACTTCATCTGTATCAAAAGGGCTGATTTTAACTATAAAATATAGTATGTTGAATGAGTCACATTTTTTTCATCTATTTGAAGCCAGTGGTGTTTGGCTTTCAACACTGCGGACGCACAATGGGGCCGGCTAACTGCAACTACAGGAACATGTTGGGTTTGAATATCTGACTCTTTGTATTTGCATTAAAGAAGAGAAATACTGGGTTCTCCACAATACCAAAGATGCTGTCAAACTATTCTCCTGTTCACGACAAAAAAAGAAGCAGCTTTTGAGGTGATCGTGTTGTGCTCATGTCTTTCCCCTCTTTTGTTCCAGTGGATGACAGCGCCATCTTAGACTGCCAGTTTAGTGACTTCTATCACACCGCTCCACACGGATTTGAGAAGATCCTCTTCGAGCAACAAATCTTCTAAAGGAGCACTTCGGCCTCAGCCCCTCTACGTCGTCTCCCTCCCCGATATCTCATAGCGACCTCTTTGACGCTTCCGTTTGATCTTGATTGAATATCTTTTGCTTCGCCCCCTCCTGATTACTCCCTCTCCTGATTGTCTGGATCGACGTTGGAGTACGATGGAGTGGGGATGTCTGATTAATGGTCGGCGATGACGATGCTGACGGTTGACTGTCTAAAGCATTACCTTGTGTCAGTGGTATTCCCCCTCGTATTAACTGACACACTATCTATTGCTGCTTACAATCTCAGTCTGTGTGTATGGATAATGGATGTAAACGGTTCCCCGATTTCTTTCAGGATCAGAAGCCATGTTTCATTGACATTGCTAGATACATTTGTTTTTGATTCCTCTCTCCCAAATTCCATACTGACATGACATCTTAGCATACACCCTATATTTATTTGTATTTATTTGAGTCACAGACCAAAGTGATATGCCGTTGAAACGTCGGTCGACAATATCTCGTTCACTTTTATGTTGCCTTTCTTTGATTTAGAAATTGGCATTAAAATGGGGATATTACAACGCTTCTTAAATTCATGTCACTGTAAATTCTAACAGTAATCCAGGGGATAGACAGGTTGAGTGTTCACTGAGGTGATGGCGCTTAAAAATGTTATACAAAGTGAAAGCATTTATTTTGTTAAATGACCCACATTAATATGTATCGTCTTGATTTCTAAATGACTTCTATGAACAGCCCTTTTTAGATTAACCCACTCTTCTCTCCCCTGATATATTTTGTCCTAAATATCCAAATGTCACCAGAGCCGGTGCTGGCTGTCTCTGACTGGAGAGTTGTTGTTGTTGTTGTTGTTGGACATGACATCTGCTGTCGGAAGTGTGGCACTTAACTATTTCAAACATGCTTATCTTTATTTGCACTAATGCTGGTTGTTGTACAAGCAAATACTGTTAATTCATTAAACGTGTGTGTGTTTGGAGGCAAAGCTTTGGTCCGAGTCCCGTTCTGTGCCCTCTTCATCCCGCCTGTTGAGGCCAACAAGTCAAAGGTGAATGTATTATTACTGCTCGAGGAAGCCATGGAAACCAGAGGTCAGCTCGGTGCAGGAGGCGTGCAGCAGTGACTCCTCCCCTCTCTCGGCGAGCTGTTACGTCCCTCCCCCCGCCCGCTCCACCACCCCCCACCCGCCCTGCCCCCCGGAGCCAGCAGCAGCACAGGAGCTGCGGTGCCTCGTCTCTCACGGAGGAGATCCCGAAAGCCGGAGCTAATTTAGCTAAAACCCACAATACAGCCATGGCAGAAAACGCCGGCTTGGAAAACCACCGCATCAAGAGCTTTAAAAACAAAGGGCGCGATGTCGAGGTGAGCTGACACGCCGACGCGAGCGTAAAACGAGGCGAACCGAGTCGGCGGCGCAATGAAAACGACGTTAGTTCGTCCGCGGGCCTCGTTGGGGAGCCCGGCCCCAGCTGCAGCTGCCAGCTAGCCGTCTAGCTAGCGCGTAAGCTCTCGTAAAGATTTCGCCATCAAAAGTGTTCACCGGCCTGTCTCGTTCACGGTGAATCCCCGTCAACCCCCTCCCTCCTCCCCCGAAGTTAAGCGATCATAGTGACCGCTGGGTTCCCACTATCCGACCGGTAGTGTGTGTAGAGAGTCGGTAACATCCCAGTCGGACCGTTTAAATTGTGAGAACGCAGCTAGCTGTCACTGCCAGCTAGCGGCGGCTAGCTAGTCGGACGGACGCCGGTCGCGAGCGCGACTGGGCCCGACCGGCACCCGTTAACTGACGCGCGTGCTGTGTTTCTAACAAACGGTTGGCTTTCAGTAACGACCGACGCCGGCTTTGCAACGACACACACGCGTAGTCCTCGGTGGAGCTGGTTTTAGGTTGAACTACAACCACCGGTCCACATCCACCCAAACCAAACACCGCCCCTCCTTGTTTAGCTCACTGTCAGGCAGCTAGCGCGGAGCCAGGTGAGCTACACCGAGCCGCTAGCGGAGCCTCTCCCCGGTAACGACGCGGTGACCTTACGGTCTGCTCCGGTGGGGGAAACCGACCAACTGACACCATTTTACAGGCACGAACGGACCGTTTTGGTCGAATCTATCCGCAGTTAGAATTATTAATTCGTTTTACGGGTGTAGTGTTATTTGGCTGATTTCTCGTCCGTTACCCTTTTTAACTTGACATTGCTGACGTAAAGGTGAAGCGCGTTTGTTGTTTCACTTCGCCGCCGAGTCGCATCGTGTCCTCGGACGAGGAAGCGCCCCCGGGGCCCGATGCACCTCCTGTCAGCTGTAGCACGGTGCAGTGGCACCATGACTGTTGCGGCACAATTCAACTGACAAGCCCAACACGAAGCATTTGTTTGTAATTCTCATTTATTATGATGACCAAACCGATTCTCAAACGCTGTGATCAGACGAGACACGATGAAGGAAGCTAACCGTGTCGGATCGCTCAAAGTAACGCATATCTAGGATATACCATGTAGTTGCATAACGAGTTATGTGTACATGCGTTGAGCCTTTACCAACAATCACTCAACAGTGTGTTGAAAATGGCCCTTTGAAATCTGTCAGGAGGCCTGTTCACCTTCAAATGCTTAAAATAACTGACATAGGTGGTTGTTTTGAAACGTGGAGTAAGTGGGACGAGCACATGGCTACTATGACAGACAGACTTTTGCCAGGGACATTCCTGAAGCTCTTTCGGGCGTCTTGGATGTCTGACCTGGCTCTCCTTAAGAGCCTGTGCATGATTTTAAATGTTGTCAGATGGTGGGAGAACATGCTAGTTTGGGTTGTATTTATTTAGGTCAGGCATAACGGATTGCTCTTCATCGGTAGGAGCAGCTTTGAATTGCAAAGCAGTAAAGTCTTCCATGTCGTCGGCCATAAGCTCCTTTCTTTTCCATGATATAATCTAGAATGTGTTCAGGACTTGTGTTGGTCAAGCATTTTACCCTCAAATATCATATGTCTTGTAGAATTGCTGGTTTCATTAAGTTTGATTTATTGTTATGGCCTCTATGGGCTTCAGCCATTTAGCTTTATTGGCGTATATTCTTTGTTTTGGAACAGTTAATATTTTGGGTACAGCAACCAGCCACTATAAATTCCTATAATAAAGCAGTTAAAGTGAACCGGACTGCATTCATTCCTCTAGACATCCAAGCTGGCTGATATATTATTTTTTTATATTCTCCTGTCTGTTAGTTTTAAGGGACATTTTAGTTTTTAGGTCAATGCAGTAGTATTGTTGTTTGGGAGTGTTGGGGAGACACCTCTTCTCCACAGCCTCCTGAGTTATGACTGCCCCAGATTACATGAGAGGCTATTTAGGAAAGCAACATGAACCTCTTCAAACAGTCACAAGATCTTAGTCCAAGCTGTTCAGGATGAATTGCAAAGCCAACTTTTTTTAAAGTTGTTTTTGTGATCTCTTGCATTCAAATGTGTTGGTGGTGGTGTCTGCTTTTAGGTTTCGGTCACATTTTGTCTAAAATGGAAAATAAGTCAGTCTACCTGCCCCATGTTGTTATAGTTTTGTCCATTTAAAATGTTTATAAGAACCCAACATGTTGTGTGTCTCATCTAAAAATATATTTGATGAATTCGGGGTGACGCTAGACAGTCAACTCTCCCTGACGGCCAACATCGCTGCGACAGCGCGTTCCTGTAGGTACATGCTGCACAACATCTGGAGAATACGACCTCTTCTTACCCAGAAGGCAGCGCAGGTTCTGGTCCAGGCTCTGGTCATTTCGCGCCTCGACTACTGCAACTCCCTTCTGGCTGGTCTACCTGCTAAGGCCATCTGGCCTCTGCAGCTCATCCAGAATGCAGCAGCTCGACTGGTCTTCAGCCTCCCGAAATTCACCCACACCACTCCGCTCCTCCGCTCTCTTCACTGTCTACGGTGGCGGCCGCATCCGCTTCAAAACATTGGTTCTGGCGTACCGTGCTCTGAACGGATCGGGCCCGTCTACATCTGGGATGTGGTCACACCGTACACCCGGCACGTTCGCTCCGCTCGGCAACAGCCAACCGACTCGTGACTCCGTCACCTCGAGCTAACCACTCTACATCCAGACTGTTTGCTGTCCTGGCTCCTCAGTGGTGGAACGAGCTCCCCACTGACATCAGGACAGCAGAAAGTCTCTACAGCTTCCGCCGGAAACTGAAAACGCACCTTTTCCGACTATATCTGGATTAAAACACAGATTTGCACTTTAGTAGCACTTGAATGGCTCTTATTATGGTACTTTTGTAGTTTGACTATGATGAGGAAATGTTACTTTCTGTATTCTTGTTGTTCTTAGTTTGTACTCTAGGTTGATGCACTTATTGTAAGTCGCTTTGGATAAAAGCGTCTGCTAAATGACATGTGATGTAATAATGTAATGAATTGTTTGGTAACTTTATCTATATTTTCCCCTGCATTTTCAACTGGTTGAATATTTTAAATGTGTAAAAAATGTGTAAAAAAAAAAAAAAAAAATTATTTCTTTTGTTTTCTTTTGTACAGACTATGAGAAGACATCGAAATGAGGTGACTGTTGAGTTGAGAAAGGTAAGAAAAGATCTACAAACACACACCAACCACTCATTCAAAACATTGTACATTTCTCAAATCCTCGACCAGTTGAGTTGGACTTGAGGAAATGGCTAAAAACTGCAAATAAGTACAGAGTTTGGCATGTTTATTGCCACCTGGCAAGTCTCGCCATTTATTAATAATATTTATTGACCCTTAAGTCAAACTGTCTGATTGATGGATTTATTTCTGTAATTTAATTATGGAAAAAAGCTTTTTGGGCCCCGTCTTCTGATTGAAATCGTTTGTCACAGGGAGATAAAAAGTTGTTTTTACAGCTAAATGTTAGAATTAGCTTAAATGGGGTACAAGGACTTCTACTCTGCATTTATTCAATCCAGGCAACACACAGTAGTTTCTCAAATGATGTTTCCCTGCCACAGAATCTGGGCCAGCATCAGGCCGTCACCGGGTTGTAGTGATTTGTGCTCAGCACAGGAATTGGAAGGGAAACAAAAGCTACCCTTTTTTGATGTCGTGCTATTTTCTGAGTTGATTGTCGGATCACATCATGAACAAAGGGGCACATACTTTTTAAAAGACATTGTACAATGTGGAGTTTGTGCATGTGACATCTTTTATTGTCGTGGTCCTTTTTAAGGCCTAAACGCACAGAACACCAACACCACAGTATCAGCAGAACTTTAGGAAGAGGTTGTTGTTCAGGCAACACTTTTGCACATGACAGAACCTAATCTATTAAACTTTACCTTAATAATGAAGGTCCTAGTTAAAAAATACAATTGGAATCAAATATTAATATGATATGGATGAAAATGAAACTGCATAATGTGTAATTGGCATCATGCTCTCCACTAGACAGACGACGTATCGTTCTGTTAAGTTGTAGCTAACTACAAAAACACTCAGTGGTGTTGCAGAGGGAAGCTTCTCTCATAAATAGTAAATCCATCTTCTGCCGAGTGCGGACGAGGCCCTGGCAGAGAGCTCGGCAGACCCACGACCACGTTTCTTGGTCGTACGTCGAGTGACAAATGGAATTTGTAGTAATAGCTGATGTGACCTACTGCTGGCACCGTTTTTCATATGCGACAGTATTATTAATGACTCGTGAATAATGTATTTCTTTCAAAAATAAATAATCCATGAGTAAAAAATCCATAGCTTTTGATTCCGTGGAGCTCTTTCCAAACGGGTCCTGCGGCTGCAGAGAACCAGCTCCTGGTCGCCCGCTCCTCCTTCCACACTCCAAAGCCAAAACAAGGTTGGAGTAGAAATGTCGAAGCCACCCGCCTCGTAACGCTTATGGTGCGTCGTCGGCCTAAGAAAACATCAGGCAGGGTTCGTACGGTCATGGAAAACCTGGAAAAGTCATGGCATTATGAAATGGGCATTTCCAGGCCTGGAAAAGTCATGGAAAACTTAAATCCTAAGTTTTGGAAAAGTCATGGACATTTGTTATAATCACTTGTTCATTTACACTGATTTTAAAATAATTAATATGTTTTTTAAAGAAAGATGCTCAAAATGTAAGCCGGCGTACGCTCTTAATACGCAACATTTTCTAAATTGTTCATGTTTTTAACGAGATTTCAGTTTGGTCATGGAAATTTGGTTTAAAGTCCTGGAAAAGTCCTCATCAACATTTGTAAGAACCCTGACGGGTGTACTTCTTTAAAATGTGCGTATTTGGGCCTTCGATAAGGACGATACGATTATAGAAACTTTCGGCTTGAATTAAAGCCGGTGTTTACATCAAAAAAACGGAACATTGTAGGTTTTTTCACATAATTCGATTGTGTATTCTTGACAATGAATCCTCGTCACAAAGCCTAACCCCTGGTACAAGTCGTGTTTGATATTAATGTCATCTTGGTGCATATAGTCAGGATTCCTTTTATTCAAACGAGCCGCTAAAGTCAGCAGGAATTTAACCTAGACGTCAGCATGTGATTTGCTTCATTATCAGTCACTTGGAGAAAGAGTGTGTGCATATATATGTATATATATGTTATAAATACATTTTCTTTACTCAAAGAAGCTTAACATATTCATGTGGAGGCTGATTTTAGTTTTTTTAACCAGATGAATAGATAAGTCACATGTTAGCCCGGCTCACTTTTTTTTTGAATGTGATATCTGTTAACAGGAAGAGCATTAACAACTACAACCCTTTTCTTTAAAAAAAACAAACAATTTTATTTAAAAATACAGCAAGAACACTGAGTTTGGCTTCAGGGTGATATACATTACAAAGGCCACATTTGAGTCCTGGCCTTCCCTCGTCCGCCGACTCGTACATTTCCCCCACGTGTGTTATCTGTATTGGCTGTCATCGAGGTTTCCAAGGTGCGGTGCGTACGTGGAGCCTTCTGCATCGGTGCAGTGACCGAATTGGGAGTTTGGTTTCATTTCAGCTCTCTGAGTGTTCACTGCGTTTTGCTGTCATTTACTGTCACACCTTTTTCTCTTCTTTCCTCTGCTCTGGTTCACAAAGGACGGAACACACACTCACACACACTCACACACTCGATGTAGAGTGACGACACACCTCAGTCCGCTAACTCGTCGCTACCAATATTAGCTGCTCTTTTTCTACCAGGTCGGGCTTTAAAGAACGAGCTTGCAGGCTAAAATTTAAGTGGTGCTGCTGTTTTGGGCGCTGTAGAGACTTTAAACCAAGCCACCAGGAGTTGAAGAGCTTTCCTGTGAGCTGTGTTTGTGCTGCTATGTGAAGAACACACTCGTAAAGCACTGCAGAAGGGTTTATGTTTAGCCTTGTTTGTAACGGGTGGCTCACACAGCTACTGGAATTGAAAAAATGGCACTTTTTATATTATAAAGTCGAGTCAGAGTTTTTCGAGTTCGTATAATTTGCCTGCTAGTATAAATTGGTAAGAAAGCCATGTAGTCATTTAGAAAATTGAGAATGCAATAAATGCATCGAGATCATCAAATATTTGTGCATTTTGAATCGTCGACAGTCTAAATTGTAACTTGTGAAATCGTGAGGCCGGTGAAGATGCGCTTCACTGGGAGTCATAGGATGTGAAGCTGCTCCCCGCTAGTGTCCCGGAGGAGCAAAGTAAAAGGCAGGTTGTGGAAGAGGAAGCCCTCTGGTTCCAGGGACTTGACGTCAACCTTTTTTCTTTCTCTGCAAAAATGTGTTTATGACACAAAAGTGACGGGCCGTGAGGAAAACGGTGGCGTGTAAACACCACGTCAGACGGCGCACAGACTCACTCGCGTGTCTTGATGAATAATACCCTGAAGCGCTGCGCTTTCACAGAGGCTCTGAGAACGGAGGTAAAGCGGCCCGTGGAGCAGCGCCGCCATCGGCAGACGTTTGGACGGAGCCGGGGGGGGGGGGGGGGGGGGGGGGGACGTCATGGCTATGAAATACCGAGGTGGCCTGAAGTCTAGCGCATTCCTTTTTTAGCTGGATCGGAGCAGCGAGGAGCGCTGCAGCAGCTCGTGAGTCATCGCTGACGCACGGCGGCCCGACGCACGGGAATGTAGGGCAAGGGAATCTCCTCCGACCGATGCCTGTTTATTGATGGGGCGCGTGGGTCTCTCCCCTCTGTGTGCGCATGTCGTCTCGTTTCCAGCAGGTCAGAGGATGAAGGGTCAGTGTCCCTCAGAGATGTGAGTGTGTGTGTGTGTGTGTGTGTTTGCTATCTGGTCCAGCCTGGATTTATAACCTGTAGGCTACGTTCCATAAAGTCAAAGTTGAGGGGGGAATACTAGTTTTTGAGCCTAGATTCTGTCACTTTACAAATTGAATAAATGCATTAATGAACACTTTCATCGTCTCCTCATTGCCTTTGCTCTCTTTTTTTCTTTTCTTCTTCTTGTCAGAACAAACGAGACGAACATCTACTGAAGAAGAGAAATGTCCCGCAGGAGGAGAGTCTGGAAGACTCTGACGTCGACTCGGACTTCAAAGGAGTAAGTGCGTGTGTGTGCGTGTGCGTGCGTGTGCGTGCGTGTGTGTGCGTGTGTGTGTGTGTGTGTGTGTGTGTGTGTGTGTGTGCCTGTGCTGGAGCGTGATAGATTTAGGGAGACTGGGCTTTCTGGATAACAGATGAGTTATCAAGTGGGCCGTGTATTTAATTCAAGCTGCGTGTGATTGATAACACACTAGAAATGACAGCTGCTTCAGTAAAGGTAAAATGCGTCTTCAGGGAAAGTTCTGTTTTTAAGGGATATATATATATATATATATATATATATATATATATATATATATATATATATTAAAAAAAAGCAATCTCACCACAAGGCTAATTTAGGGTTCTAGAGCTTTCTATCCTGTCACACACTCGTCACGGAGAGTTTACCCAGTTTCATGAATTGCATTTCAATTGATCTTCAAAAGGTCCAAAATCTATTTAGTCTCCAATTCCATGACGACTGGGGTAAACTTCCTCTGCCAACTTATGATGCATTTAGAGGCTCTACAACAGCTAGCCGATGAGCCGTGAGTTAATTTAATTTGTAATGATATGTTTTGTTATGCGTGTAAAACAACAACAACCCTCAAATTATTCGTATTTACTGGAGAGTAGGCAATTTAGAAATCTACCCAAGTCTGTGGTATCTCTGCCTATAATATCATTCAGTGTTGTAGCTCCTCGATATCGTTTACTATGTATGTGGGAAGAGTGTCGCAATATGCAATATGATGTATGTAGCTCCAAAACTCTTGACTAGACTATATACTTTAAGTAGATTAACTGATGAAATGATGCTAAATGGCGTTCATGAGTAGACGGATGTTGGTTAATCGAAACTACCACTACAACTTCTGTTGGACCTTCAGAGTCTGCAGGGAGGAGGGAGGGTGCAGCTCATTGGACTTCCCTTCATTCGTTTACATTGACGCCACCGGTCATTTTGCATATTGCTAATTTTCATGACGCGCATCAAGCTGCTCAGGCCTCAACGTCGACTCGTAAAGGAAAAGCATGTCTACTTCAAGTTTAACATATTCTGTAAATTGTGTTGTTCATTAAGGGTCGGCTACGTTGTTTTTGTTTGTGATGCTGCAAAAGTATCTGGAACGTCTGCTCATGTTTTTCACAATATAATAACTTTACTTTGTGGAAATGATATTTGAGCAGAATTGGACACATTTGGATTTATAACATAAACCCTTAAGTACGTGAGGGATATGCATGTTTGTTGCCCATTTTTCCAGTTGCCACTTTACCTTTTGATGATGGACTATCTTCAGCAGACTCTCCCCATGCTAACATTCCTCTACATTTCTCTTTGTTCAGCAAAACGTGACGCTTGATGCCATCTTACAGGTGAGAGTTCAGCTCAGTCTTCTGTTCATAATGTGCTCCACAAATGTGCCGACCACGGCTCCTAAGCTGTTGCTCATGGCCTTCGCTCCTCGTCTCTGCAGAACGCCACCAGTGACAACGCACTCGTCCAGCTCAGTGCCGTGCAGGCCGCCAGGTGAGGCACTCAAAGAACACACACACACACACACACACACACGGCAACTGTTTACAACATCGTTCTACGGAAAGTTCTTGAGGATTTCTTGTTCCCGCTCTTTGTCAGGAAGCTGCTCTCGAGTGACAGAAACCCTCCCATCGACGACCTGATAAAGTCTGGCATCCTGCCCATCTTAGTCAAATGCCTGGAAAGGGACGACAAGTAAGTCTCCCAAACACTTCGTCTGTCTTCAGGGTTACTCCTGGAGGTCGAGCCACTGGATCGCAGGCTGCTGGGAAGGATTACTGACGCCACAGCGTGTGTGTGTGTACTACATCTACACGTGAGAGAGTGTGTGTCTATACACGTGAGTGTGTGTGTGTACTATACACGTGAGAGTGTGTGTGTGTACTATGTCTACACGTGAGAGTGTGTGTGTACTATGTCTACACGTGAGAGTGTGTACTATGTCTACACGTGAGTGTGTGTACTATGTCTACACGTGAGCGAGTGTGTCTATACACGTGTGTGTCTATACACGTGAGAGTGTGTGTACTATGTCTACACATGAGTGTGTGTGTGTACTATGTCTACACGTGAGTGTGTGTGTGTGTACTATGTCTACACGTGAGTGTGTGTGTGTACTATGTCTACACGTGAGCGAGTGTGTCTATACACGTGTGTGTGTGTCTATACACATGAGAGTGTGTGTACTATGTCTACACGTGAGAGTGTGTGTGTACTATCTCTACACGTGAGAGTGTGTGTGTACTATGTCTACATGTGAGAGTGTGAGTGTGTGTGTGTACTATCTCTACACGTGAGTGTGTGTGTGTGTGTACTATGTCTACACATGAGTGTGTGTGTGTGTGTGTACTACGTCTACACGTGAGAGTGTGAGTGTGTGTGTGTACTATGTCTACACGTGAGAGTGTGAGTGTGTGTGTGTACTATGTCTACACGTGAGTGTGTGTGTGTGTACTACGTCTACACGTGAGAGTGTGTGTGTACTACGTCTACACGTGAGAGTGTGTGTGTACTATGTCTACACGTGAGTGTGTGTGTGTGTACTACGTCTACACGTGAGTGTGTGTGTACTACGTCTACACGTGAGAGTGTGTGTGTACTACGTCTACACGTGAGAGTGTGTGTGTACTACGTCTACACGTGAGAGTGTGTGTACTACGTCTACACGTGAGAGTGTGTGTGTACTACGTCTACACGTGAGAGTGTGTGTGTACTACGTCTACACGTGAGAGTGTGTGTGTACTATGTCTACACGTGAGAGTGTGTGGAAGCACGCAGGACATTTTGCCGATCCCCTTCGTCCAGGCCGAGCCAAATATAACGACATTCCTGTCTCGCTGAGTTCCCCAATTCCCAGGACCTTGTGTTCACTGAGCGGGGGGGGGGGGTAAATAGTTGTGGTGGAAGAATTTGTAAGGAAGAAGGTGTAAACAACAAACAATGGCAAACGATAGCAGTTCGTTAGCGTGAAGGGCCGTCTTATAAACCGGCCATTGCTGGTGTTTCTGACGTATTCATCAAGAGGAAGTCATTGTCTCGTACGTTGCCGGCAGGCAGCCAAGCAAGCCAGCTCAGCCCGATGACATAACCACAATGCAAAGTCCAGCATGTAGATGAGCCACTGGAAGTTCAACTGCTTACATCGCACCGCACCCCGTTGACTGTTTTTCGTCGCTGATGCCAACGCTTGAGACGTCGGTCTGAAATCACGGTCAAATATTCAGTGGAACGAAGACACTTGACGCCCTCTGTGATTTATTAGCATTTGTCTGGTGGGTGGTGAGAGGATCATCTGCGATTGTGTGATTTCTAATATTTTCTGTTGCATAATTTATTTTTTAATTCATGTCATGATGGTTTTTCCCTTTGAGAACGGCGCCGCTAGATATCTCGACCGCTTATGAATTCTTTTTACCACTCGGACTGTTTCCACCAGGATTTTATATTAGATAGTGGAGATGAATCTTTTGTTGTTGTTATAATAATGAAAAACGTTCCTGTGTCCTGACTCCTGATAAGAAACACGCTTTTGATTAAAATGGCTGTGAGACTGGCTGCTTTCGAAGCCCGTTTGGTACTCGGAGGCCAAAAAAAGACGAGCGTGAAAGGATCAGAAGGGAGGGGGCTGGAGCACATAATGGCAGCTGGGAATTCAGGAAGATTAACATCAATATAACTATCCCTCTCTTTCCTTTCCCACTCTTTTGTGGAAACCAAATGAGCTTTCTTTCTGCCTTTTGACTTGTTTATGAACCGGTTTGCTTTCCTTGTGTCCCGCAGCCCCTCTCTTCAGTTTGAGGCCGCCTGGGCTCTGACCAACATCGCCTCTGGGACGTCAGCGCAGACTCAGGCTGTGGTCAAATCCAGTGAGTTGACCCCGAATTCTGTCTCCCCGTCGTCTGTGTTTATACGCAAATCTGCCGAGCTGGCGTGTTTTTGTTTTTCACTCAATGACTCAGCCAGTCATATTTTAGGATTGTGTTTATTAGATAACTGAATCATTTTTTTGAACCAGAGCCAACATGACTGTCTGTAACAACCAGCTGATCACATGAACGCAGACGCATCTCAAGCAGTTGTGGCAATTCTTTACTTGGATTTAATGGACTCCTCCAGTTAGTTAAAACTTCCCCTGAAAATATATAACAGATTAAAAACAATATGAAAAATAAAAAAATGTTTTAATATAAATTGTATGCAATTTTTTAAAAATCAAAGTACACACTATGTCATTGATGCATCTACGTAAACATCTATTTTAGCATCTATATCACAATTCTCCATCAGATGTTTTCTTAAGTGTGGTCTAACTTCCATGTTGTAGGATAATGTATCCTAGACCAAGCTTAACTTAATCTTTGGTGGATATTCTGGGAAAGGAGTGAGGTCATAAATAAGTGAGGAGGACCTGTCCCGCCTAAAGAGGCGCAACACAACTAACAGGGGAGTCGTGACGATGTCATTAAAGAGGTTTAATGAGGCAAAGGAAGACATCCTTTAATTGTGACTATTTTCCTTTAGATGTTGTGACAGTCATGGATTTAAATTTTTTTGTCTGAGCAAAAGACCCATTTATTTCCTTTTGATATTGACAATAGAATAGAAATAAAAATATACTTTATTAATCCCCAAGTGGAAATTTGATGACAACAGTAGCAGCACCGATAAACTAAACACAATAAAATATAAGTAAAAGAAAGAAAGTGACTGTGCATAAAGTAAAGTGTGCAAAGTGAAATATAAAATACAAAATAAAATAAAATACAAAATATATATATATATATATATATATATATATATATATATATATATATATATATATATATACACAACATATATGTAAATACAGCACTGTAAAATAAAATATTTATATCTAGATAGTGTGCAAAGTATGTGTGTAGTGTAAATGAAATGAGTGCAGTGCAGATCAACAGTGTAAGTATGAATGTGAATATGTACAGTGAGTTATTGCACTAGTTTCTGGCAGGAGGTGCTTTGTTATAAAGCCTCATGGCCGTTGGTAGGAATGTTCTCCTGTAGCGTTCCTTGTGGCAGAAACAATCCGTCTCCTTGGACCCGTTTGAACGCGTTGATGCTTGTGTGTCCAGACGCAGTGCCCCTGTTCCTGCGACTGCTACACTCCCCCCACCAGAACGTATGTGAACAGGCTGTTTGGGCTTTAGGAAATATTATAGGTAAGTGGCATCTTTTAGTTGAAGCGTGTGTGTGTATACCGTTCAGTCGTGTTGACCTCTGCCCCTTGCCTGCCCAGGTGATGGGCCACAGTGCAGGGATTATGTCATCAACCTGGGCGTGGTGAAGCCCCTGCTGTCCTTCATCAACCCATCCATCCCCATCACCTTCCTCCGCAACGTCACCTGGGTCATTGTTAACCTCTGCCGCAACAAGGACCCGCCGCCCCCGATGGAAACCGTGCAGGAGGTGGGCGTTTGTGCACGATGGATGGATGTGTTGCTCTGCAGCCGCCTCTCCTCCCGGGGGAATGTCTGACCTCCCAGCTCCTCGTGTCCATTTGAAGTCTGGATTTTACAGCAATTCTCTTTTCTTTTTGTTGTTGTCTTTTCACCCTGTTTTTTTAACCTTCATCTGATCTCATCTATTCCTCTGTCTACATGCAGCCCACTCACTACCTACTTTTCTTTCCCCACAGATTTTGCCCGCCCTCTGTGTGCTAATATACCACACCGACATAAATGTAAGCATTGGAGCGAGGGGGGGGGGGGGGGGGGGGGGGCGTTGTCATTTTGTATTTACAGATTTGCATCGATTGTACAGAGAAATCCCCTGTGTGCTGTTTTACGAGTGTCGTGCGTCTGCGTGTGTAGATCCTCGTCGACACGGTGTGGGCTCTGTCCTATCTGACGGACGGGGGCAACGAGCAGATCCAAATGGTCATCGATTCTGGAGTCGTTCCGTTTCTTGTGCCTCTCCTCAGCCACCAGGAGGTCAAAGTTCAGGTAAGACTTTGTTCTATTGATTTCAATTCATTTCTTCTTTGGCGTGATCTACACTGAGATGAAACTTTCATCTTCCATGAATTAATCGGCAAAGTCATTTCAAGTAAAAAGAGAGAGAAAAAGAAGCGTTTCCTTTGTCTTTGAACTCCAGACGGCAGCTCTGAGGGCGGTGGGTAACATCGTGACGGGGACAGACGAGCAGACACAGGTCGTGCTCAACTGTGACGTCCTGTCGCACTTCCCCAACCTGCTGACGCACCCCAAAGAAAAGATTAACAAGGTATCGCAACCACCACCGCCATGCTGGTTTGTTCTTTAGTAAGTCTCCCAGTTTCTTAGAGCTTAGTGTGGAAATGGGAGTTAACGTGTCTACGGTGTCGATTTGCAGAGAGGTTCATGACATTTATGTCTGTGTTTATATGCATGTGTGTGTCAAGTCAAGTGTAAAAGACTTATGGATTTAGAGGATAACACTGGAGTTATAATGCAAATTATAAAATATCAATACGCCATCGATCTGTATTCCATGTTTACTCGCCCAATGAAGAAAAAAAAGGCCACTTGGAAGATAATCTGTGTTTGTGTGAGAGACATGGAGCTGGGTCTGAGCTTTTTTGGTTCATCTGTTTACAGGAAGCAGTCTGGTTCCTTTCCAACATCACAGCTGGGAACCAGCAGCAGGTCCAGGCCGTGATCGATGCTGGCCTGATTCCCATGATTATTCACCAACTGGCCAAGGTTTGTGCCTTGGTGGAAGAACGGCGAGCAAATCTCCATTCTTTATATCGATGGTTCTCAATCTCATCTTTTGGGAGCATTTAGTTGCATTTACACGTTTTGGAGCCGGAGAAGCAAAACAACTCTTGAAGGAATGCCTTGGACGCTGAATTCCGACGTGGCGCAGACGGTCGGCGTGGTGCCGCTTTGGTAAAGACCGTCGCTATGCACGTCTCGTGACAGCCTGTCTCTCCGCAGGGTGACTTTGGCACACAGAAGGAGGCGGCGTGGGCCATCAGCAACCTCACCATCAGTGGGAGGAAAGACCAGGTGAGCTGTGCTTTGGAGCTCGTTTGAATTCATCCACTGCTAACGCGTATTTATTTAACCTGCAGAGAAGCCCGGCGTAGCATGTCGTATCATCAAGTCAAATGCTAACCTCACCATTTGATGCCTGTCCCCGTTCTTGAAGGGTGAAACTCGGGGGCGTTGACGTCGTACTGCCGTCACAAGGCGCGTGCCCCGCTTGTAACCGTGTGCCCGTGTTGTAATCAAGTATGGATGTGGTATGTGTGGGTTTGTGTAGGTGGAGTTCCTGGTGGAGCAGAACGTAATCCCTCCCTTCTGTAACCTGCTGTCGGTGAAAGACTCCCAGGTGGTGCAGGTTGTCCTGGACGGCCTGAAGAATATCCTCATCATGGCGGGCGACGAGGCCAGCACCATCGCCGAGATCATCGAGGAGTGCGGAGGTCCGTGGTTTCCTCGCGTTCTCCGTCTCATCTGGCGACCGAGTGCAGTTTCCAGTTTCCATGTTTTCACTGAGAGGTAAAATGACGTCATTGTTTTGTTTTTTCAGGTTTGGAGAAGATTGAAAACCTGCAGCAGCACGAGAACGAGGATATCTACAAACTAGCCTTTGAGATTATTGATCAGTACTTTTCAGGAGAAGATGTAAGTTCACCACCAGCCATCTTGTTGTTGTTGTTGTTTATTGTCTCCTGCTCTGCTGTGATCTCACAAACGTCGTCCTTTTCTTCCAGATTGATGAAGATCCCAGCTTGATCCCGGACTCCACTCAAGGAGGGACCTTCAACTTTGACCCCGCTTCCAACATGCAAACGAAGGAGTTTAATTTCTAAAAAGCCAGGATGTTTGGTTCAACCAGCTGCTCGGGTACTCCGTCATCCCCCAGACATCATCCATCGCTCCTCCCACCTGGCAACCTGGTACCGAAGGATTTACTTGGCATCACTTCAACATGGAAACTCACCATTGAAGGATTTACCCACCTCTGCACTGCGGGGTGTTTTTTGTTGTTGTTTTTGTTTTGTTACTGGTCATCCTTCACCGTACACCCTGCACGGGAGTCCAACGGGCGCCATCAGCATCTGGCCACCGGCGCCAGGAGGGCGGCTCTGCTCTCTGCCGGCGCGGCGTCTAAATATCACGCAGAAATAAAACCGCAAGGAAGGAAAAGGCCTTCGTGGCAGGATTTATTTGCCAAATGTCGAGTCTTCACAAAGACTAACACAAAGAGCATTTTCAGACACAAACGCACACACACGTACACACTGTTTGACACTTGGGGTTTGTGTGCATACTTCTGTTAGAAGCCATCGTATCACTTATGGGGAAGAAATACTGCTGTTTGTTTGTGGTTTATTTTTGTGCTTTCCCTCCCCTGGATGGTCCTCTGGTGTTACTTCACCCATGCGCACACGCACACTGACGTACACACACACAAGTACACGCGGTGACACACTTTAGTCCCACAGCTCCACGGCGGCCGGGCACCCCGACAACCCTGTCCCCCCGTTTTAAAGAGTTGATCCCTGAGCTTAGCCATGAGTAACCCCGCACCCTGGGGTCCTGGGGCAGCTGGAGGAGGGGGGGGGGGGCGGGGGGGCAAGAAGAGGACTCCGTGGCAAACCGACTCTGATGTCACTTTTTTTTCTTCTTTTTTTTTTTTTTTATGTGACATCTGCTGAATTATCAAATTTACGGGTTTGTTTAAAAAACAAAAGAAATCATAACAAATGTGAAGAAAACGCCATAATTATTATTTCTTTCAAAAGCTACGACTGTAAAACCCGCTCCCGGCTTCTGGCTCGGCAGAGCGGCGCCGATTTTAGTTTCTACGAATGTGAACACCCGTCACGGGAGGAGGCGCCTTTTTTTTTTTTTTTTTTTTTTTAGAGACTTCCGAGAAGAGGAACATGTCGGCCTCGGCGGGACGTCCACTGGTGGAGCGTCGGTCCTGTGAGCCGCTGCAGACTCCCCTGTAATGTGAAACTTAGGAGGGGGGGGGGTTAAAAAAAAAACCTCACACTAAAATCGACCCAAATTACCCATCTGACCTTCTTGAGCTTATTTTAATGATTTGGAATTCTCTCTCTCGACAGCTATTTTGGGGCTCACGTTTCAACTTTTTCCCGTCGGTGGAGCTTGCATACGTCCGTTTTTAATTTTGTACTTTCCTTCAGTCTTATGCACACGTCGCAGGAGGAGGAGGAGGAGGAGGAGGAGGCCTCGTGACGTCCGCCCGCAGAAAGGGAGCGCGGGCTCATCGAAGTCTAGACTTGTTTAACGAGGACGCGTCCCGATTACAGCACTCGCCTACTTTTCGATGAAAAGGTCACATGTCATCACTCAATTTGAATAATTGTATAAAAAAAAACAATGTGATGTGAATCTCTCCTTGCCGTCTAATGAATATATGAATATATTTACATGAAGCCTGTACAAAGCTGCTGCAGCTGACAGTCATTGGACGGACGATAACCGGACTGTCACGGATGGCTGGGGAGGGCTGTTTGTTTTTGTTGTTGAAGCAATATTTCTTTTTGTTTCACTGTTTTTACTTTTGACTTGCATATGTATTGTGATGACATGCTGATGGATTGGAACGCTCACTTTCTCTCTCTCTCTCTCTCTCTCTCTCTCTCTCTCTCTCTCTCTCTCTCTCTCTCTCTCTCTCTCTCTCTCTCTCTCTCTCTCTCTCTCTCTCTCTCTCTCTCTCTCTCTCTCTCTCGGTGACGGGCCGTTTCAGAGCCCAGTTGGTTTCGGGTTCTCGGTGCCAAACTTTGAACCCTGACCCGGATGACTTTATGTTCCTCTGGTTGGCTGCTAACTACTGAGAGGGGGTCAGAACAGGTGGGGAGAGGAGGAGGAGGGGGGGGGGGGGTAAACTATTGGGTGGGGTTGTTATGAGCAGCCCAGGCTTGTTTTTGGGACTAGCTGTTTATTACTGAACAAAACTATAGAGGGTGTACAGTCATGAACTAGCAGACTAGACCGAGCCACTTTAAAGATTTACAATTTCGTTGCCTTGTATCTGAATTGGATACAAGCTTATGTTTGTTGCAAGATTTTTACTTGCTCATGAAAAGTTGTTTTAAATGAAATAATAGGAGAAAAGCAACAGACAGCGTTTTGGCCTCTGATTGTTTATATCTTTTTATAAATTTTAGATTGAATTTCTCTCTTTAAGGTGGCTCATTGATGCGTTCAACTCTTGTGCATATTAAAGACAAGATTGAGTTGAAAATCATCGTGCCTTTTTGTTTTTCATTTCAACTAAAACTAGGTTTTATTGAATAGAAACAATTCTTTGAGCAACTGGAGATATTTTGAGGCGTGAGCCGCGGTAATATGCGGCCTCCCGGTCGTTTGGACTCTGCCATGGGAACGCTCCACGCTGCTCTCTCGGAGAGTCACCGCTCCCCTCCGTTTAAAGTCACCCAACATTGTAACATACATTTCCTCCCACTCATTTCCCCCGACGCCCCTGAACGCCACACATCACCATTGCCATATTTCAGTGAGAGGTTTTTGACATCTTCTCCTCATCTCACCCTCAGGACATGATCTGTGTTTCTGATCCTAACCAAAATAAACTTGCTGTTTAGCCGTTGGATCCTCCGTGCGTTCAAGTGTTGTGATTCACACATACGACGAGTCGACTCCAAGCTGTGGGCCTGTGAACAAAGCTTTATGGGGGGGGATGGTTTCCCAGTAACTCCTTTTCCCTCTCGAGTTTGCTTTCTCGTCTCCATGGGTGAGGTAACAATTGATCTCGTCTCGTCTGAAGCACCTTTCCCCTTCTGTGGCACGCCCTTTACGCTTCAGGTGAGATCTATGAGCGTCTGATAACGTTGTCATTTGCTGTTTGGCTCTTTGTCTTTCTTCAGGTGGTGTTTACAGGGTTCTTACGGTCATGGAAAACCTGGAAAAGTCATGGAATTTTAAAAAGGTCATTTCCAGACCTGGAAAAGTCATGGAAAAAATCTTAAATCATAAAAGTTTTGGAAAAGTCATGGAAATTTGTCATGATCACACCGAGTTTGAAATAATTAATGTTTTTTAAAGAAAGATGCTCAAAATATAAGCCGGCGTACGCTCTCAATACACAAAATGTTCTACATTTTTCATATTTTTTACAGAGTTTTCAGTTTGGTCATTGACATTTGGTTTATATTCATGGAAAAGTCATGGAAATCCATTGGTCAAAATGTGTATGAACCCTGTGTTTAGGAGTCTACCCGGCAACCTGGGTATGACGCTGCACAGGCCACTCACTGGCTAATGTGGTGCTAAAGATTAGGTTACAAACATCTCATTGTGCAATGAATTTGGAAATTGCACATTTTTCCGTCCTCAGGGTGTTGGAGATCACGTTGATGCCGGGGCGATGATTAATTCACCTTGCAGACATTGCATTTGGGTTTATTGCAAAGTCTGTAACCGAAAAGTGCAAAAATAAAGAGATAATTGGCCTCCAAGTGGAACAGCAGCGCTGCTTGACGCAGACTCCCTTGGCCCCGAGTTAATGCTGCGGCAATTTGATTGGTTGCGTCTTTAATTGCACGCAATATTGTATGCAATTAAATAAAGTGTAATAGGAACTTCTGGATTTTTATCTAATCATTAGCTCCCGTTTCATAAGAATCTAACTTTAATTGCTGATGTGATGCCTATACAGTGTGGCATTTGAAATAAATGTGCGCGTTATTGAATTACCTCGAACTAACACGGCTAACCTGAGGCTGGATGCTATTACATGGGATGAACTCAGTTAAGATTTGAAGTTCCATTGATTGAACTAAGCATTAAGCATTTATTTATGTATTCCTATATCTATTCACGCATTTATTTATTTATACTCGAGTCATTTTAAGTCCTCCATATCCTGATGCTGGAAAGGAGACGCGTTGACACTCACAGTTCCTGTTAGATAAATGACTTTCAAGTGAGTTTACGTCCATATTTCTTCATACAGTGGCCTCAAAAGTTTGATTGGGTAACGTCAGATGGCCGAGAACGACTCGTATGTTTATTGTCATGCTTTTAGGTTGTGAAAACAGGTAACGCGTTATGCTTTGATGATAATCAAGTGAAATCCTGCTTTATTTGATCCATCCTAGTATATAGAGACAGCGAACTAGGAGAAGTTTGGGGGGTCTGGCCGCTTGCTCAAGGGCATTTTGATCAAGGCAGTGCCTAGGAAGTAAACCGACTCCTCTCCAACAATCAGTCCACACTTCGTACTTAGTTTGTGTCGGGACGTGAACGAATTTGGAAGCATACACAAGCTTACAATAGTGCAACGTTGTGTTTTAATTCATTTGATTAGTGTTATTTAAAGTATTTCTACCGTATTTAAAGTTGCATTTTAACATCAAAGCTGGACAAGAGGGACCTCACTTGAACTAATGTGCACGCTGTTGGGTAGTTTAATCTATAACTATTTATCACACCGATGCATCTATGTGACCATCATCAAGTGATTGGCTCGATGTACTTCGTGGCCCAAAAGTATAACGCAGCTTCAACAATGTTGATTTAAGAGTTCGCTGCAAAAAGCATTTGAATAGATTAGACATTTTTGAAAAGCGTAATTTGAATTTGGGTCTAGAGCTAGATTCGCTGAGCGGGAGAAGGCGGTCAGCCCGAGCTACTGCAGCGGACCCGACGCCCTGCTGGCCACGGTGGGTAACTGCACACAACCCGTAATCCCCCCCCCCCCCCCCCCCCCCCCTAGGAAATGGGACAACCAACCACGGAGCAGCTCCAGCGCTCGTCTCTGCCAACCTGCACAATTGGAAGGTCAGAGGTCACCTGTGGCTCTCACCACTCAATGGCTGTGACTCAGGAGAAGTGAGCGTGGGAATCTGTTCCAAACCTCCTCTAACGCCACGTGATTCAGCTTTGGCCGAGTCCCACGGACCACCGAGGGCCTCCGAGGGCCAATCACAGCAGCCGCTGAGCTCAGCGCTGCACTTCGAACACAGTCGACTTTATCCGCAACGTGTCCTCATCCAGCTGTTACACAGCATCTTCTATTTGTCAGGGTTGAAACTCACAAAAAGAGGCTCTTGAATTGGTTGAAAAGGAAACGTGTTCGTGGTTTAAATCTTTTCATTAAACTCGTGGCAAGAATGAAAATATGCATATTTCCTAAAATGAGGTTTTCTTAGCTGCAGGGATGTTTGATGCGACTAGAACACACCTTACGGTCCTCTAGTGAATTCACCTGAGGCCGTCAGTACCGCCGAGGCTGTAGCTGCAGTTAGAACATATTGAAAACATTATGAACTAGTTATTAGTCACATTGCATAAACACTTCCAACGAGTGCTGATATGTATATGGACTGAATGAAAAACTATACGCCAACATGTTAGGTAAACAAACAACTTTACCAACAGTTATAACAATGTATCACATGAACAAGAGGACGACACATGAATTCCTCTTTTGATCAATAATGTAACCAAACTCCTGAACTTTGCTTTAGTTTTTAAGAAATTACCTAGCACCATTTTTTACGCTCTTCTGTCCTTTTGGTTTCAACATGTCAGAAACATGAATTGATGACCTGTTTGACCTGGTTCTACAATCAAATATCTTAAGGTGCATGAAAACCTGGCACATCATGAAAGGAACGAACTTAAGTCCAACAATGTTATTTTTAACAGTTTCAACCTCTTGGTTCAGAACGTGTTGGACAGGGAACTTTTTCAACATAAATTAGATTCTTTAAAATCCTTTTCCTGAGCACTGAGGCCCCGTTAAGGGAAACAAACGGCTTTTCTAACTGTATGAGTGTCACACCAGTTCTACCCGACACTCGTTTCTGATCCTTTGTGTTTAGAAAGGCACATGACCAGCATCACATGGCAGGAGTTCAACTCTTTCGGTGCATTCTGAGGTACCGGCGCCGTATATTGTTGCAGTTTTCCACCTAAATACCAAAGCATAATCAATAAAATATATTAAAATATAAATTGTTTAAAATAATGATGTCATCAGAGTAATTCGAAATCTCCAAATATCGCAGGCCAAAGACGCGCGTTGTCACGGCGCCTGCTGATGGACGCGCGTCTTCAGCGCGGCGACGACCTCCTTCATGGCGCCGGTGGCCGTCAGCAGCTCCGCCTGTTTCCTTTGTAGCTCTGTGGAAACGACAAAGGCACGGTGTTCCTAACTTATCGTCGTTGTAATTGCCGCCGCGCTCGTACACGTGCCGGTGAACGCCGGGTGACTCCACCTTCCTGCTGCTGGGCCACAAGCGCCTCCAGCTTCCCGGAAGCCGTCATCACTGTGAGGGCGTGGTCGTAGTCTGTGGAAGGAAAAGGGCGACTGCGTTTATATTCCAGGTGTTTGAAGCTGGAATAAAAAAGGCGCTCGTGAGTTTCGGGCTTCGCCCCCTCACCCTCCTGGCTCGCCTGGTCCGACTGGATTCTGCTGGCGACGGCGTTCATCTCGTTAATGAAGCCGGCGAAGAGCGCCCGCGTGCAGCCGGCCGCGTTGCAGCTTTTCCAGAAGCGGGTGGAGTGGAAGCCGAGGTCTGGGTCTGGGGGAGGGGCCAAAGGAGAGGGAGGGGCCAAAGGAGAGGGAGGGGCCAAAGGAGGGAGAGGGGGCGGCGGCAGGGAAATGGCTGAGCTGGTGCACGGGGGCGAGCGGGTGAGAGAGGGAGGAGCGTCCGCAGGACTGGCCCCTGGGGGAAATAATAACAATGGCGTTACTAGATGTGTGACCACAGCTCAGCTGGTGAGTGACATAACGTTATTTTACAACAGCGTACTGTCGTCTAAATATTATTAATTTCAAAGGCCATATCTTTTAGTACATTTCTTACATGTTATTTAAATAAATGCATGTAATCTGATGGCTAACCGTACATATTAGCATGTCTGCGTTGTAAACTTGGTAAAGTGTGTACTCTTTAAAGAAAAAAACAAGACATTTTCTAAATGTATAAATAAAAGAAATTCATTTTTTACCATGTTGGCCAGTCGTCATGCAGACAGTATATATCATTGCAAACTGCAATAAATACATATGTTCATTCTAACAATTTCTGGCAGCAAATTGGAGAAAGAAGCTGCATTCAGACGGATTCATTTTGAGGGAAAGATTGATAATCTGAGCTGGTAAATTATTTTAATCCTCTAGACTTGTATCCATTGGCGAGCTTCATCCCCCAAACCACTAAAACGGAGAGCATGTTACTCCTCCTGTCATTTTAATCCTCTATAGAGCAACTTCTCAGAGGGACACGCTGCTGGGTCACATGCAGCGTGCTGCACTGATGGTGGTAATTTAAATTCATCCTCATCTTTCCCAAAGTCTCGTCGACCACAGAAGCCAAACACGCTGGCAGTCTGATTTATTTTAAAGCCAGATCACAAGGTCGTCGTTTCATTTCCTAGAGATAACAAAGCTTGTTTCCCATGACAACGGGTACATCTATGGTGATTCTCGAGGAAACCAAATCGTCGGCCAATTTCTCCAGATAATAAGATGAGTAAAACAAGCCGCTCCAGACCAACCGGCGTGGAGCGTTTGGTTTGAGGTGGTGTGCGTGAACGAGCTCCGTTACGTCCAGACGAGATCATAAACGTGATCATAAGCGTGACCTCGAGATCACAGATGTCCAGTCAGTCGTTGAAGTCTTGGTCTTTGGTATAGTTGTGTACTGGATTTGAATGCACCGTTCATATTTCCCAGCACCGTGTAGACGGAGAGGAGAACCGTACCGTGGTCCGATCTCCGTGCCCCCGCCGCCGCCTCCGGCACCTTCATCAGGACCACGCGGGGCAGCGGCGGCGCCGCGCTCCGAGCTGACGGGGACCGACGCTCGGGAAGCAGCAGACTCTCCGACTCGGCATCCTGAGAGGACGCAAACGATCACGCCAGGCGAGTTAATGCTGCTCCGCGTAGGAATGACATCTTTTAAATTGCAGATTAAATATTGGCAGATTAATTAAAATGAGCTTCAAGAGGCTTTGAGTTAAGATCTTGACCATTGGAGAAAAAGACCAAATCGACTAAATGAGTGTTCAATGGAGTCTGAAGGACAAGCTGAGACACAATACAACTCACTGAAGGCAGGATTGATCCTTCTTCTTCATCATTTCCTCCTTCTTCTTCATCATTTCCGTCGACGCGCCCGCCCTCCACTTGATTTCCTGGAGAAGAAAGTAAAGAGTTATGAGCAAACTGTCTGCATGCAGGCCAAATATCACATACACACAGAATGTGTACCTGGAGTGGACCCAGTGGGACTCTGGCTGGCTCTCCTGTGTGTGGATGACATCATCCAACAATTAGATTTATTTTAAAAGAAAGTTATTTTCCCCCTGAATAACCTCTCTTATGTGGTGTTATATTTCGCTTCTGGCTCACGTACCAATCGATTAATAAAAAATAAAAAAAACTTTATAGAGGTATTTTTACTGAAATACAGCCTTCAAAAGTAAGAGTGCATAACAATAGTAAAACAGAAAAATAAAGTAAAAATGAACCATGCATCTGGCCAAGAAGGGCCATAAGGAAACACAAAAATAAAAATGTTTAAAGCGGGTAAATAATTATAAATAAATATAAAAATATAAACACATTTTTAAAAAAACACGCAACACTTCACCAGCGTGTCAGTCAACAAACTAGTGCACAATATATTCAAAGAGTTTAATTCAAGGAGAATTTTTCAATTTAGTTTAACACAACACGTCGCCACCAAAACACACATCACAAATACGAGTCAACACACAACACAAACTGACACTTTAGCTTCAGTATTTGATTCATAATCCCCGTTCACCGGAGGTCTGGTCTCACCTGGTCAGCTGACGCACAGCCACGGCAGAGAGGAGGGGGGCGGGGGGGTAAATGAAGGAGAAGAACATGTTATTGTCAGATTATTGAGCATCTCCCGCCTCTCATGGTGACGTCACTGAGGAGGAAGAGGAGCAGACTTACTCGGGCCTCTGGAACGGAGTTTGCACTTTCGCCGAAATCCGTGTCCAGGGGGGCAAATATATCCATGTCTGAGTCGCTCCGGTCTGGAGAAGAAGAGAAATGGAAAAAATAAGGCGACCGCTTTAAAACCTGACGTCCTCCGTGGGTCACAGTGAAGTGCCTTCACCTGAATTTGAAGAATCGTCCGTTAACATGACGTTCCAGCCTCTACGTTTGGACGTGGTCGCTTCCTGCCTGCGACCGAGAGGTCAGACACAGAGGTCAGACACAGAGGTCAGACACAGGTCAGACACAGAGGTCAGACACAGAGGTCAGACACAGGTCAGACACAGAGGTCAGACACAGGTCAGACACAGGTCAGACACAGAGGTCAGACACAGGTCAGAAGTTCATAACGTATCTGTTGCTCTCTAACAGTTTATGGAAGGCAGGACATGACGTCAAGGAGGCTGCTGCGTTCAACACAACCGAGGATGCAATTTAAAAGGAAGCGGTGCTTTTGGAAAAAGGAAACAAAGAAAGCCGCACACTGCCCGTCATCTGTGCTCGCTTTGTTCCTCCGACCTTCATCGGGGATTAAAGGTCATGAAGTCACAGAGCACCGAGCCGATAAAGGCTCCGGTCTCAGAGTAGATGAGAGCCGTTAGCCTCTGTGTGGGAGGTCATCATTTGGTCTGAGGACATGGTGCAGGAGTCTCTTGTTTCCTTTCCAATGCGCCCAGAACTCAAACTGTATGCTTTTGAATTTGCAAACAGAAGGCATAAAAAGGTCAAGCATGCACATGATCACAAACACACACACACACACTTACTTGTCTCTGAAACTCAACTTTCTCTGTTTCAAAAGCAAAAAAAGCAAAAAATTATAAATTGCCGAAACGTTGCGAACAGAAGAAGAAGTCAGCGAGCAGCTGGGCTGAAGAACAGGATTCAGACCTTGGAAGAGGAGTTGGAGTCGCTGCTGCACGCCGACGGCCGCCTGGACGAAGTCGAATCCCCTGGGAAGGAACACGACCTTCTTAAAGGGCAAACGCAAAGTAAACGTCGCATTCATGGGACGTGTGCGTGGGCCGTTATTGTTCCTAAGCTATCGACACGCGGCATGAATCATCTCTCGTTTTTAAAGGAACTGCATCACGAGAGAAACACGGCCCCGGAGAACAGGTTCCCTATGGGACGATGATGATGATGAAGAAGATGAAGATGAAGATGAAGAAGAGTCGTTGGATGAAATAAGCTTGAGAAACGGACTGTGATGCTCAGGTGAAACAGACATGGTGAGATATCAACGTTAATGTGAAAGAAAGAATAACAGATGAAAAAGATGAGTTCATTACTATAAGTGGGATAAGTCAATAAATGAGGGCATTCCTAATTAATTATTAATAAATGAGGATACTTCCTAATTATTATGTATTAATTGTACCGAATAGTTTGAAGCTTCTGACGTCACTCTGTTCATCTGTATTTACTTAATCACCTTTACACATCCACAATAAATAATGTCATAAAAAAAAAACACGTGATAACAGAAAATCAAAGCTTCATTCTAAAACCGTAAAACTGTCCTTTTAATTATGACGATATCAGATGAGGGTGAACTGTCAATTTGAAGTGATTTATTCATAATGTAACTACATTGATGGCGTTAAATAAATATTGATTTTTAACGGATGTGGTTTATAATACGAGATGCCTTTAGTTAAAAGGTGTTTACATTAGGACAGGCTTCGTCACGTATGCGTTCAAATTTATTTGAAAAAATAAGAACAAATTCCCAGGTTGGTGTGTAAACCATGTGTATTCACTGATTATTATTATATATTTTTTTAAACCTGTAGTATAGGAAATAAAAAGACAAACGTGCGCTCGGGACTCACCGTTGGCGTTCGTCCGACGTGTCGCAGGAGCGTGTTTGTGACAATACGACCTGGAGACACACGGCCGTGACAACGGGATCAGAGCCCGATGGTCGGATTATAATCGTGCAGATGTCCGGCTACAGTAAAGAAACGCGCTTACACCACGATGCTCCTGCACAGACTGTCCACGCTGATGCGTCCTTCCGTCTTCTTGCAGGCGGGGCAGTACACCTGGGGAGCACAACGGATATCACGACTTAATAAACGCGCTTTAGTGCTGGACTCTAAGAAAATCATCACATTGACAGAGCAACTGTCAAAAGTAGGATGGAAAATAAAGCCCTAATAAAGTCATGGACTTTATTAGGGATACGTCCATCGCTCTCACCTCCGAGGGGCCGGGTTCACTCGCTCTTTTGGCGGGTCGGCACCGGGTGAAGGGGGCGGGGCGTTTGTTTACGGAGGCGCCGTGACCTGGGAAATATATATATTTTTTTAACACAAACATAAATATGTTGTACACTGAAAAAGTAAAAGGAGGACGCACACCTACTTTGTGTTTTTTGTTGGTAGTGATTGGAGCAGTACAGCCTGAAGAGAGTGGAGGGGGATAAACACATTTCTTAAACTGCCTTCCAGGATATTTTATAACACGTACGAGGCAGTAATGCTGGACTAACCCAAACGCCCCCTGGGCTGCGTCCTCAACGCTATGAGCTCCGTCTTGAAGGGCACACGGGTAGTGGTACGACTTCTTGCAGCGCTTGACTTCACACCCCGCAGTGGCACCTTTCTTCTTACATTTGTTACATATCTAGAAGCCAACAAATGAGAAAACACAACTCAGAATATCTATATACCCTATTAAGGGATCATATGAAAACAAAACAAAAAAACATCTTTACCAGTTTACTGCCTCGTTTCACCTCGGTCAGCACGTCATCCACGTCGAACCCAAACAGATCGTCAAAATGTGGGGAGTTACGGCAAAAGAGGCCGGAGGAAAACAACTGGAGGAAGACAAAAAAGACGTGAGGACAAGAATGTCTCTAGCAATGACGCGGAGGTTCAGAGATCGGCATTCACGGTGAGGTTGAGGTCAGCTGTGGCAGTGGGACTTGAATCCTACGGGGAACTCATGCGCTCAAGTCAATCCAACTCGTCCTCAAAAGGAAAACTGAAGCCTCACGCTGTGGGGGGCCGAGTCATAGGCTTCCAAGTCAGGATGGACGAGCACAATATATATATATACATATATATATATATATATATATATATATATATATATATATATATACATACATAAACATATATACATAAACATATATACATACACACATACATATACACATATATACATATATATATATATGTATATATAATTATATTGTTTAAAATAACTGTATACATATATTTATATCAATATATCAATATATATATATATATTAATATAATATATGTATGTAATTATATACATTTAATATATATAAATATATTTATAAATATATGTACAAATATATTTATAAATATATGTATAAATATATTTATAAATATATAACAACTTTGCTATTCCTGCACAACCTTATTTTGACACAGTCGTATCCATCGACAACTACAACACTATCCACGACGAGGGTCTCCTCCCCAAAGGTCAAAGGTCAACGCATGTGAAGCCGTTACGTAAGTAGGTCACCGCGCTGACTTAAAGCTCACTACCGTATGCACAGTGTACGGTGTACGCCCACGTTAACCGACTAGCTCCCGTTCTCGGTGTTTACCAAGCAGTTCTGGTGAGCCGTGACTTCGTCCTTCGTGGCCAGCGGTCCGGTGCGCGGCGTCTCGTCGCGCCGCAGACACAGGACGCAGGGCGCGCCGCCGCTGTCGGACATGTCCGCCGGGTAACCGACACACGCCTGTGTCTGTGATGAAGTAATAACTCGAGTTTCACTAAGTTATATCGGGACGCTCCGGAACGGATGACTCCGTGAGTTGGTTTCACCGCCTTTTACTTTATGGGTTGCCAGGTTTCATGCGTCGTATCCCCCGATCTCACAGAGGCCAATAGAGTCTTGAACTCGAAGCTATTTGTGTTCGTTTCTATTCAAGTGGTTGTATTATGTTGTACCAGGAATGCAGCCAGGGTTTTAGTTCTATACAAAGGTTGGGAATTTAATTACACGTGCAGAATTGAAGCAACCGAATACAATGTTGTCGAAACCACAAATCAGAGATTAAGATATTATTTTATTCATCCCCAGGAGGATATTTAGTGAAGCAGCAGCAACATTATTACATACATCTGACAATTCTCTACTGTGGGCCTAATAAAAGGAATATCTAACACACTAATACACACACACACACACACACATATATATATATATATATATATATATATATATATATATATATGTGTATTAGTGTATATACACACAACTAAAATAGGGCATATTACATTGTAATATGTTTTTAAATAAAGGAAATGAAAATGTCAAAATAAAATGAACGCCTATAAAGTGTATCTGAAGTATAAAGTGAAAGCAGTACAAGGTGTATTGATGTACATATGGGTAGGAGCTGGCATTACATTTGTCATTGTAATGTTATTCTCTGTAACATGTATTAAGGATCAGGAGCCAGTATACATTTTTTTATTCCTTTACACCAACAACATTCTATTTAGAGGTAAAACACAGAATTCATAGATCTTGTATGAAACACATGGTTTTAACTTCTTGTTCTTTCAAGAACGTGTGTCGCGTTGGTTTCCCTTCAGACAGGTAAAGGTAGGTTGTTGGGCTCCAGACAGGAGAAGAAGATAATAGGACACCCTTTAACCTTTCAATTTGAAAATACACAAACACAAATACATGTTAATTAATTTACTGTCTTCTCGGTTTTAAATACAACTGGGGGGAAAAAGAAAAGCAAAAGACAAATCCTGGAATAGACTCCATACAGTCGTACGCCCACTGACCATGAACAACAAGAGAAACTCAAATAGAATCCTGGGATGAATAAATAAATGTCCATGATTAAGGAAACTACATTAAAATGTACGACTGATGACGTGTGTGTGTGTGTGTGTGTGTGTGTGTGTGTGTGTGGGGGGGGGGTCAGAGGGAGGGAACGTGCACGAGGGCGTGAACGTTGCGTTCATGACGACTCAGAGACGAATTCCATGAGTAAGTGTCTTGGGATAGTCGTGTGTGTGTGTGTGTGTGTGTGTGTGTGAGTGAGTGAGATCGGTAAAGAGAGAGGTAAAGAGATATAAGAGCGAGAGGTAAAGAGAGATACGAGAAAGAGAGAAGTGAGAGAGCGAGAGAAGAGAGCGAGAGGGAGTGTCTGTCTGTCTGTTTGGGGAGAGAGAGCACACCTGAGAGCAGGGTCTGTCGGGACTTATCTTGAGGATCCTAAAGCAGGAAGGAGATCCTCTCTAGCAGCCAAGCATTGCCCGGTCTTCACTTTTCCAAGTTGCCCTGAACAGCCCGCCACCGGGATCCTCCTCCCTCACGGGGTCCGTGACGCGGTCTCAGCCGGTTCCTCCGCGGCTCCCCGTTTATTTCCTACCTCCTTTATTTCAAGTTGCAAAGGTGCAAATAAACTGAATCCTACATGAAGTTTATTCAGCCTCCGCTCCTCTCTCCTCTCTCTGGTGTTGGTCGTTGATTGGTTCCGCCCTCACAGGTGTGCTCATTTACCACTGATTGGCTCCTCCCTCTTCTGCTGTGAGGAGGTAAAGGGCTCCTATGTGCTTTTTAAATGAGTTAATAATGAGTTCAGACAGCTGCCCTCTGGAATGTTTGTAATAAACTAAATGCACACTTTGACATCCTTAAATTAAATGTGTTGCATGTTCATTTAATTTAAACACAAATACGTTTTTAGTATTAATGCAGCACTACTCTGTAGTCAACAGGACTAGTTCGGTTCTTGAGATTTTACTTTATTAATATGAGTTGGTTTTATGTCAACATTTTCTGGCACCTGGAGCTTGACAACTCATAATGTAAAGCTTACTGTTAATATTATGTAAAATAATGTAATGAAAACGATTAAAACAGATATGTTCTTGACTGCAATGTCTGGAGAAAAAGATCCAATTGATTTAAGCATAAATGGTGGATTTTGACAAACCTGGCAACCCAACTGGGCAGTTTCATTTTCGTTTCTGGACTTTCGCCTCAAGTTTATGTGCGTGTGTGTGTGCGCGTGTGGGTGTGCGTGTGTACGCGCGTGTGTGTGTGCGCGCTCTTCATATATGTATTGTATTAACACATATTAAGCTATCTAAATTATGGGGGCATCTGTTGCCTCTCCTCGTGATGTCAGGGGCAAAATTATATTTCTTAGGGGCAGTTTTTCCCTAAGCCATCCTGAATTACCACCGCAGGTGGAAAGAATTTTGAAAATAACACTTAAATATACCTCATATATATATGTATAATTATAATATAAATAAATATATTTTTTACATATAGAATAAATACATGTATATGTATACATATATTTATTATACACGTATACATATGTATATATTTAACAAATATAATATATATTATATTGATATTATATTTATGTAATATCTATAATATAGATAAATATATATATTAATATATTTATACAACTATAATACATATTTATGTAAAATATTTATATAACTATTTATATATGTTTATACATACATATATTTATAAATAGATAGATTTATAAATATATATATATATATATATATATATATATATATATATATATATATATATATATATATATATAAATAAATATAATATGTTTTAATCTTAAACCTGTAATTAAGTATAACACTTAAGTAGTTGTTCTTAGTTTGTACTCTAGGTTGAAATGCACTTATTGTAAGTCGCTTTGGATAAAAGCGTCTGCTAAATGACATTTAATGTAATGAGTAACTATCTTTACTTACATCCCACCTGTGAAATAAGCACATAGCACCTCTCAGTGCAGTCAGGTGACCAGACAAGAGAAATTACTGAATTGAAGTTGTTTATGTAAAAAAAGAAAAAGTAGCAAGTCACAAAGTAGTGACGTCGCCATACTTAATGTACAATAAAGCATCTCAAATAAACATTTCATGACAAATGAACAATATCTACATTCAGAACACACGATCCTCCACGGGGAATAAGTTAGCGCTATACGATGATCTATGATCATCAACACGGGGAGACGTTCTTCAAGCTGTATAGCGGACATGAAAACTCACAGAGTTTTAGGACCATGAGGCCGACAGAGAAAAGACAAACCTCATACTGGGTAGCAGGTTCATCGTGACAACAGGGAGACAAATTAAAAACAGGAAGATAATAACAAACAAAAAAAAGGGTCTAAATATATGTAGGCTTTTTTTCATTTCTTAAAAATAAATAAAGGGAAAAGCAGAGGGGACGACATTCATTCAAGCTGTACACATGTGTCTCGCTCCTTCTGCCGTATTTACAGTAGAATCATGAACTCCTGTTTGGGGTGAATTAGTGCACAAAGACAGCGGCCATCTTCATCATCACTCCTCTTCCTCCACTTGTGAACACGGATAGATTCATCGCCTGAGATCAGTCCCGCTGGCCCACTCATACATCTATATGACATCAGGAGCACAGGGATCCTCGGCTCTCCAATAATAATAATACAAAAATAATACAAATGTACAGACGGGTGTGTTTGTGTGTGCCGAGAGGAAGAGCGCTCGCTCCGCCCAGCAGCCTGCATCTTCACTGCGACATCTTCATGGTGCGTGTGCATGATTTGAACGTAAAAAAAGAAATAAAATACATATTTCTGTGTTCTCGAGGGAGCCGGCGTCGGCGGTAAAGCACATGGCGGCATCGCGACGCGAGCGTTGAGGAGGGCAGTCTAGGGAAGAGGAGGAGGAGGAGGAGGAGGAGGAGGAGGAGCTCAGGGTTTGACGTCGGGGAAGGCCGCTTCCGTCTCGCTGCAGCTGGACGACGTGCTGAGGTTACCAGAGCCATTGCCTTCTTGGGGAAACACACACACACACACACACACACACATACACATATGGATATGGAGGGTTAATGTCAGATGTAGTACTCCGGCTTCACACGCTTTATTTGGGGCTGTTTGTTTGGACACCTGAGCTGCTGAGAGACGGGCAGGACTTGGACTTTTCGATGAGCGTGATGAGATCGGCCGCTGCCATCCAGCTCTCCTTGGAGCTGCTCAGGTTTCGCACCAACCTGCACGGCAACACCGGCAAACACTCACTGATTTAGAGCCACACACACGGGTAATGGTACTTTCTCAGCATGGATGCCCGTATTCTCACCACTGTCCGTCGTCCCCCTCTTTGACCAGCTGCACCACGTCGCCGCTCTTCACCGAGAGCTCCGGGGCGTCTTCCTTCTCGTAGTCGGCCGTCACCGTGTATTTACCGGCACGCTGTTTGGGATCGAGAGGGGGAAACAGAAAAGGATGCGTACTGAAATGAGAACGAGGACAGGAAGATGTACGACAGCTCTGTGCTGTGAATGGACGACGACTACTGTCAAAGCTGCTCTCAGCAATATTTGATGAAGACAAAGTTAGCAAATAGTTGGTGAACGTAGGGGATCTTTTATCAGCTGGATAATTATGAATTACGCCTGTTTTTACCGTGCAATGACATGTCAGAAGGACCGCGGTGACAGGGGACGTTGTTTCAAATTGATTATTACGACGCATTATCTAGACAGTGTTTTTTAAAGTGTGTACCATAATACATAGATGCCTGTTTAATCAGTTTAAAAAAAAAAATCCAATTCATCTAAATCTAGATTGGACAGTGTTGAATACCCATTGTGTTTCTTTAGTGACTATTTGTATACTTTAACGCGTGTGATATCAATAACGGCCAGCAGAGGGCGCCATTCCACCACTGAGAGGGTTGCCTGTAATTGTTTTCTTAGGGTTCAAAACCATTGTAGTCAACCAGCTGACTTCTCGCTAGTTAAGTAATGCAACGTGTACGTTTGCTGCTCATTATTACACGTGTATTAACGACATATCGATGGACGCGTGTCTATTTCTCGCGGTGACTCACCGGCTTCTTGCCGACGTCATCCTCGGGGTCAGAGTTGAGAGCGTCCTCTGCACTGGAGTAGCCGTCGTGCTCCTCGGAGGCGTCGGGCCACAGGGAGGCCTTGTTCCAGCCTGTGGGGGGGGGAGAGACACGGGGGCTTAGTTTACAGCAACATTCATCTTCAGCTGACCTGCAGCGAGACGTCTACGAGTGTGAGAGAGTGAGAGGAAGAACCACAGAAGACAGAGAATCCCAGGAAGGATGCAAACGGCTCCACAACGACAACCAAAGACCTCGTAGGAGTCGGGAGACGGGCATGCACGGCAGCGTCGGAAATACACCAAAAATGCCCCTAAGAAATATAAATTTCCCCCTGATATTACGAGGAGAGGGGCAGGAAACGCCGCCGTAATTTCGTTAATTTAATAGCGTTTTCTTTTTATTATTTGTTGTGTGTGTCCTACCTGTATAGCCTGTACTAGTTAGATGAACATCAATCTGTAAATATAATGTTTTATTATAAAATTATAATAAATAACCACAAATAAATAATACAATTTAATATGATTGTCTGATTTATGTTGTTTTTTTATCTAAGAAAACAATAAAAAAATGTAATTTAATTTTAATAAACTACTGCTTAATAGTCCAATTATTGCCATTTGTACGACAGTTGCTCATATTCTGTAAGCCTAAATAAGTATATATATTATTTTGAACAAAGGGTAAATGTTATTTCACAAGTTTTAAAAAGTGCCCTCAATTTCTTTTTAAACTCTCCTGGATTTCAGTCAGTGGGGGAAAAAACTGCCCCCTAAAAAATATGTAAATGTCCTTCCCATATGACCAGCCATACGTTTCAACAAAGAAGAAGTGTCAAGCAGAAAGTTCCTCCATATCCGTGAGTATTTCCATGATTTTCTAAACCATAACAACCCCTGAGAAAGACGGTCTCTAAAGGGTTAACAGCCGAGAAACACCCAACACAGTGTACCTCTCCACTTAGTCTCTAAGAGACTAGGAGTGCACAGCCTGGTCCTGCTCAGGGGGAAGGAGGTCGGACCTGCATCTGAGGGACGGGAGGCAACAGAAACACAGCTCGTCACTCCCCCTGCAGCAGCCAATCGCACTCATGGCTGCCGGAGGCCCGAGGCCGAGCGCCGGCATCACGCATGAGACCGGCGGCCAGCCGGCAGGCGACCGTCGGGCGACCCACCTCTGAAGCCGAACGGCGTGGGGTCGCTCTGGCGTTTCGTCTTGTGCTCGGGGCTCGGGGGAGAACCTGGCGTGAAGAACAGAAAAAGGGGGAGGGAGGAGCACGGTGGTCAAGACAAGAACTATTCATCACAGTCGAAAAGCTCAAATATCACGTAAAAAACGACAATGACACAGACTAAACCAACACCGAATTCATCAGAGAGGAAAGACGACAAATACAGGTAGAAAACTAAAACACAGAGCAGGTAAGCAGGTCAACATCAATGTCTTCGACTAGGACCAGCCAGCGCTGAGGAGGAGGGGCACTGAAATCAGACCGGGGGTCTAGAGCCGTGAGAGGAAGGTCATCAGGGTGGTAATGGAAAGCCTTTCTCCCCAGGAGTCGAGCATGCGGTGTTTGACCGACTGACCTATCGAAGTATATATTAGGTCTTTGTTTATTTAGTCCTCCAGAGACGTTAGCCTACTCGTCTTATAGGCTAAAGGAGAAGTCGGATCCCATTCTTACGTCCAGCACAGGAACAATGACTCCGGTTAGCTCGTAGCATAAAGACTGGAAACGGCTCGGTCCAAAGTTAAACTGGATCACTGAGGGGGAGATGTGAGTCCGACTGTTTCTTGGCACCAAGATAAAAAAAATGACCTTCCAGTAATGTGTGTCGCCCGCGCAGTTAGTTAGAGCTCTAAACTTCTCATCTAACTCTCGCCAAATAGGCAAATAAGTGTGAATGTCAGCTCTCAAATGACTCCACGACGATGATGACGATGACGATGACGGTGATGATGATGATGATGATGATGATGATGATGATGATGATGATGATGATGATGATGATGATGATGATGATGATGATGATGATGCGATATGTTGGGCATGACATGGACTGATCGGCCTCCAGTTACCTTTCTGGGCTTTGAGGTTACTGAAACCCTGTAAAGTGAAACGCTTTGTGGCCGCGGCAGCTCTGTGCGAGGTCGGGCTCGTCGCGGCCTCGTCTGAGCCGGAGAATAAGACGGGACGGACCACAAGGGGGCGAGGAAAGGAAACGTTAAGATGGTAGAGAGGAAGACAAGGAGCAAAGAGGGGCGGTGTTACATGATTCAGTGGAGAAGACAGAAGTTACAGACACTAGGAGCGACACTGATGTAAAGGAACCAACGGTCGAAGGGTTTAGCCTGCTGGAGGTGACGTGTGTTCTCTCCACCTTTGGCGGCTGGCTTTGGTAAAGAAGAGGAGTTGGCATCCGGGCTGCAGGGCTCAGCTTTCTTCTCCTCTCCCCTCTTCAAGCTCCTCTGACCCGTCTTGAACGGACTGCAGGAGGACAAAGTGGTCGGATTGTTGCTGATCATCCGCAGATTGACGTTACAAAGGCTGCCACACATCCAACGCATCATTTAAGTTGTGAGGAGAGAATACAATGGAGGTGGGCAGAGTGCAGACTCACCTTGCTGCTCCAGGAGGGAACTGGGGAACCTGATCTGGCGCCCTCTGCTGGCTGGCTGTGGAGACAAAGAGAAAGGAGAACCACCGCTTCAAAAATTAAATTTCAATTCAATTCAGTTTATTTTGTACAGCCCAATATCACAAAATGACAAATTTGCCGTAAAGGGCTTTACAATCTGTACACACACGACATCCCTGACCTTTGACCTCACATTGGATTAGGAACAACTCCCAAAAAAACCTTTCACAGAGGAAAGGAGAGAACAGAGGAGGATCCCTCTCCAGGATGGACAGGTGCAATAGATGTCATGTGACCAGAAGCAATCAAAGATAGTTTTTCTATAATCATGACTGATAACAGTCGATGGTCTCCGGTGGCCCATAGGTGTGTGTGTGTGTGTGTGTGTGTGTGTGTGTGTGTGTGTGTGTGTGTGTGTGTGTGAGTGTGTGTGTACGGTGTCTGTACCTCTGCAGGCCTCCAGCTGGGTCGTCAGAACCTTCCTGATCTCATTCAACCAGGTGGTTTTGACTTCAGCCGTCGGCGCCTGGAGCGGGACGGTTAACAAACATTAGAGAGCTCCGGTACGCTGTGTTATGCCCAACCTGGAGGTAGACATCCAAATACACGTCTACAGTGTAAATACAGAACTGTTCCCTTCAAGGATATTAGCCCTGAGGGAATTTTGTATTTTTCAAAGAAAGATAAAAAAACGCAGTGTGCTTTTTATTGTTCTTAAAGGCAGAAGGACACTCAAAATGTATAATTATATTAGCAAGCGTTACTAAATGTAAATGTTCCACTTGTTGGTCCTCGTTCATCCTCGTATTAAGAAGTGCATAAGGGAGCTTGTGGCACAGGGTGGAGACACAGATGGTCCTAATTATTAGTAGATTTATGGGTTATAGTGACAATAAATATAACAGTAGAACATCAACACTATTAATCTCCCCGCGTTAACGCACCTGAACGATGTACACCTCTTCTCTGGAGTTGCACCAGATCTCAAACTTCTTGTTGTCTCCCTTTGCGTTCTCGGTGATGCCGACGGCGCTCATCTAACGGAAGAGATGAGCGTGGGTGAAGCGCGGAACTTTCACGGGTGCAAATAGACGGCCGTGCGACAGACGGCTGCTTTTCGAGACGGCCGGTGTGCTCACGCTCAGAGATTGCTTGAAGCTGTACGAGGGCGCCTTCTCGTAGCCTTCGCCGTACTCCTCCCTTCTCTTGCAGAAGAGCAGGGCCTTCTGGTGGAGGAAGAGGTGCCTCTGCATGGGCTTGAAACGGGCCAGATCCTTGACCTTGGCATGACCTTTCTTGTGCTCCGTCCACACGCTGAATGAGCCCTGCATCAGCAGCTTACCCAGGTCGCTCATGTTGCCCTGAAGAGAGAAGAGGCTGTAAGACCAAGACAATCCACAGCAGACTGCTGTGGTTGTAAAGTACCGTTTAGAGGCCATCATTTCATATTCAAACAATTACTATCAATATATATATATATATATGTATAAATTAAGCTTGATTTGGAATTTTTAAAATGCATAAAAAAAGAGATCATATTTTTTCTAAGCTTTATTCAATATGTGTGTATATATATATATATATATATATATATATATATATATATATATATATATATATATATATATATATATATATATATATATATCTTAAAGACATACAAATGCCAAACCAAGCTTTATATACATGCATGCAGTGCTCAAATCTCTTGGTACACAGCTGCGTTTACTCTGGACTTGATGAAACACAGTGGACCGACACCAGCAGCTGACATGGCTCCCCAAACCATCACTGACTGGGAACTTCACACTGGATTTCAAGCAACTTGGATGTTGCTCCTCTCCAGCCTTTCTCCAGACTCTGGCGCCTTGACTTCCAAATGAAATACAACACTTGCTTTCGTCTGAAAAGAGGACTTTGGACCACTCTGCAACTGTCCGGTGTTTTTCAAGGCTCAGGAAACCCTTGCAGGTGTTTCGAGTAAATTAGACGATTCAAGTGATTAGTTGAATACCCTACTAGTATACTTTTTCATGATATTCTAATATTTAGAGTTTGCGTTTTCTTAAGCTGTAAGCCATAATCAGCAATATTAAAAAAATAAAAGGCTTGCAATATTTCAGTTGATTTGTAATGAATCCAGAATGCATGACATTTCTGTTTTTTTAATTGCTTTACAGAAAATAAAGAACTTTATCACAATATTCTAATTTTCTGAGACAGTCCTGTACATACACACATGTGTGTATATGTATATAATATATACACATATAAATAAATAAATATATATATATATATATATATATATATATATATATATATATATATATATATATATATATATAAAGCTTGGTTTGGCATTTAATAAAACATAATCATATTTTTTGTTGAGCCGGTGTCCTGGTTAACGTCTCACCTCATATCCTGTAATGGCGATGAGGTGCATGGAGTCATTGACGGCCTTGAGGATGCCGAGGATGGAGGTCAGTGCCTCCTGCAAGTCACCGGTGCCCTCGCAGTTCTTGCTATACTTCAGCATTTCCTGTAGTTAGAAAAAAATCAAATAAACATTGACCATGAAGCTCAGCCACACCTGGACCCCAGAAAAACCACCGGGGGTCTCAGACCTTGAGGAGCAGCTGGTATTTGGTAATCCTCTGAACCGGCTTCAGCAGGTAGGAATCCAGACCAAGTTTATGCTCCAGCTTCTTCTGACACTCCTGATGGAAATGGAGGAGAACAACACGTGTTAAATAAAAACAAACCTGCGGAGCTAAAGACTCGATGGTGCCGCCGGTGTTCACCTGGATGAAGGCGCAGTCCGAGCACTGCCTCCAAAGGCTCTCGGAGCGAGGCTTGTTGTGACAGTACTTCTCATAGATCTGCAGGTCTGTCATCTGGAGCGGCAGTGGAAACATTTCATAAAAACTCTTCATCAGCACAGTTGTGATTCACATGCATGTGTTCACTCACCCTCTCGATGAAACACCTCCCGACCAACTGTGGGCAGTCGGTGTACTGCTCCAACTCCCTCAGGAACGTCCTGGAAGCAAACAGAATACACAAATAAACTCACTTCATGGATGAAAAAGCCAAAATGAAAAAAAGAGACATTTGAATATAATGTTGATTTCTAGAGATGCTGCTGTAGGCTGATAGGCTGCTGGGGGATGTTTAGGATACACCGAGTACCTCTCTCCTCGGATGAATGGATGAATGTACATCTCTCCTTTGCACATTACTAACTCTGATTCCTCCCTGGAGACTTCACGTCTCATCGGGTCCATTAGACCTGGCTAGGTCTGATGCCATGGCCCTGCTGAAGCCCCGCCCACTCCTCCTCTCTACCTCCATCCGCCTGATGGATCACGAAGGTGTGGATCGTTGTCCATGACTACTATCAACTATTCAAACCCTCTGTCATGGAGGGTTGTTATCTGGATCGTGGTCTATGCCTTTTACTCATTCATATTTTTTGACATATTCATTGAACGTGTTGTAACTCTGTAATGATTCCTTCTGGTCACATGACGTCTATTGTTCTGTCCATCCTGGAGAGGGATCCTCCTCTGTTTCTCTCCTGAAGGGTTCTTCCCTTTCCCCCCCCCGTGAAAGGTTGTCTTTCTATTTTTTGGGAGTTTTTCCTGATCCGATGTGAGGTCAAAGGTCAGGGATGTCGTATGTGTACATATTGTACATTTCTAATTTGTGATAATGGGCGATACCAAATAAACTGAATTTAACTGAAATTGCGTCGGGGTCACCGCTGACAGACAAGAGGGCACTTTCACCTCTTGTGGAAGTCGTAAATTTCCGACATGTTGCCAAACAGAACCTCCTTCTTGTTCTGCAACAGAGCCGGGATGAGGTGAGCCATGGCCGCGTTATCCATCTCGGAGGCGTATCCCTGGAACACACGGAACGAAAGATCAACTTCCGAGACACGAGTAAAAAGACGAGAGAAGAATGAACATCCCGTGGAGCGACTACACACCTGCAGGACGCACAGCAGCTCTTCCACGTAGGCTCTCTCCGTTTCCAGCAGCTCGTTCATCACGTGCCTGCAGAGATCAGAGAGTGAGATGAATAGAAGGGCCACTAAAGATAAATAAAAAGATGAATGCACAGGACCACAGATGATGAGATCCCTCACCTCCTCAGCACCGCCAGGTTCTCCTCCTCCTCCGAGAGATGTCCGCTGTTACTGTCTCCGTCCTGCAGTTGGACATTTTCCTGAAAAAAAAACAAAAAAACAATAAAAACATGGCGTCACCACGATAAGCGACAGCTCGTAGACCTCAAACAGGAGCGTGACGATGCCCCACTCACGTTGTCACAGTTCTTTTCGGAGTCGGCCTCCGAGTTCTTCCTCTCCAGCTGTGCTCTGTGTGCTGTGGAAGAACAGAATAAATGGAGGGAAGTACATTAATATCACATTCATCTACGGACATCAGAGGGTGGGTGGTGATCTGTGATTGGTTGGCCATCAGTCGGCTGATGCATCACATGCGTGGTTGTTTTTTATCAACATATATTGTCATTTTAAATTATTTTTTGTGAAAAAACAATACAATTAGAACATATGCTTAAATAATATACCCAGCTAGCTCAGCTCAGTCAGAATATTTAAAATGCAGGTTTAAAAAAACAAAAAAATATTTTGTATGATTGAGCCACAATGTCTATTATTTTTAATACCCTTTTTTTCTATCGTTATATTACTTAAAAACAATTACATCTTTTTTATAATTATTTTATATATTTTAATATATATATTTAATATAATTTCTTTATATATATTATATATATATAATATTCATATTTATGTCTATCAAATGTCTATTAAATATGTTATGTATAGGTTTCTTTATATTTATGTAAAGCACAAAGTTTGTAAAAAATGCACCTGAGAAACAAATTTGCAATTGCTATACAAGTAACAGGTCAGTCAATTAAGAAATAACAAACTCATGTTTTATTGTAAATAACCTGGAAGTAATAGAGGAAGTATACCTCACAAAGGGTATTTCTCTTCTTGGTGATGCTGTCCATTTGTTTTATTTAAATACCTTGAATAATGGTCGATATATGATTTTGTATTATATTACTAAAATGTGTACAATGTCTTCTATTAAAGTAAATATATAAATACCTTTTTAAACCTATTACTACCTTTTATTACCTAAAAATGTACCTATATGTACCTATAATCTCCCTTTTTTACTAGGGTACTTTTTGACAGAGGGACTGGGACAGCCCTCATGAATGCTTTATGTGTTCAGAGTGAATGCTTATGGATGGTAAGAATGGTAAATGGACCTGTTCTTGTTTCAAGCCTTTAGTCTTCTGACCACTCAAAGCACTTTAACACCACTTGACGTCATTCAACCATTCACATCCATTCATTCACTGATGGGAGGAGCTACGGTTCCACCACTAACTATTCTAAATTCACATAAGTACACATCACTCAATTATAATTGTAGCTTTCATGTTATTATTTCATAATACAGAGCGTGATAATGTACAGTTCATTATGTAATGTGAATAGCATGACGGTCCATGCAGAGACCGTGGAGCGTATAGTAACTGGTGTGTGTGGGGACTGACCGGGCGAGCCCAGAGGGGACTTGATGAAGGCTTCGGGTCGGGGCGCCACCGGCTGCACCGGCCGGGTCTGCTTGGCCGCCAGCTTCTTCAGGCTCACCCTCCTCTTGTCAAACATCTCCTGCATGGACGCCTGCTTCTGGAAAACCTTTTCCACCTGGTCCTAATGCACAGGAAGAGATCAGAGGAGCATCATTATAGCTCACGGTCAGCATATTCATGTCATCTTTCTCTCAGCATGTAGGATTTCAATACCTGTACACTGTCATCACAAAGTGAGGTCTAAAAGTGGAAGTGCTATTCTTCGCTTGCTGCCCTTACTCTGAACTGCGGGTCGAGAACTGCCTCATATTCTCTCCAGATGGTACCGAGCTCTTTCAGTCTGTTCTGGCCGGCGTTGTCCAGGTGACGCTCCAGCTCCTTCAGGGCTAACTCCGCCCCCTCGTGCGATTGACACTTGTCTACTGGCTGAGACGCCAGCAGGTAGATACCGTCATCCACCCATTTAGAAGCCTGAGGAGGAAGAATCAGTCAACAAAAAAAACCACCATCGTCATTATTGACGGAGAAGACAACGCCTGCGTGAGGGGGAGGGGGAGGGGCTTCTCACCCTCTCCAGACAGCGGTGCAGCTCCATGGCTTTGAGGAGATGCTCCCTCTTGGCCCTCAGGTTGCCGCTCACGCTCTCGCTGACGGCCCGGAGCTCTCTGCATTTGGGCAGAATGGAGTCCTCGGCATAGTGGGACTTGTGGATCAGGTCGTCTCCGTCACCGGCCAACGACGAGGCTCCGTCCAGCAGCTCCTGTGGAGTCACGCTCGTTGAGGCAAGACCTCCAAGCTCTATTGATTTTACCAAAGTAATTCAATACTTTAAACCGTCTGTTTTTACATATATTTCATAACACTTTCTACTACTGGTTGCGATTTTTTGTTGTTTTCAAAACTCAAAATAAGCAAATATTGCAACCGTCGATTCCGATACGTCGTGCAAAAATATAGATGGTATTTTGCCTGCAGGGGGCGCTATACAGCAGCGTGATACATTTAAATGACCGTGACGGAGGGGCTTTGTGACTTTTCTTTGCAGAATTTCTTCTTTCTTTCCTTCAATCAATTTATTTAAAGTTTTTACAAGTTACACCAGACAAAAAAAAACAAGAATGAATAAATAAAAATGACAGTATAACAACCAACTATACGAACAATCAGACAAGGACAATAAATAAAGACAAAATTAAAGTATTCTTATACAAAGCCCAAATATTCCCAGAGAGGATTGAAATACTACCCCCAAAAACATGGCCACGATCGAACCAATCCGCATGGCTGGAATGTGCATTTCATACAAATGTTAAAGCAGATCTGGATCTAGATTAGAATCTACATTGAGTTTTTTTCTGAATATTTTCTTAGTAAATGTAGGTGCTTTCTCAGATTAAATAAAGCTATGCTCAGTCAGACCTTTTTCCAAGAGAGAACAGTGTAGTTATGTAATAATAATAATATTTTGAAACACCGAGTGGCTCATTCATCTATCCACGCCGCCGTGAAACGGAGCTGTCGTTGAGAGGCCTCGGGTATTACTTACACAGACTCTCTCCTCATAGGCGGTGAGTTCACAGAAGATGTGGTCGGCGTGCGCCGGGCTGATGCCCACCTCAGAGAACGTTAAAAGTTTCTCAGACACCTGATCCAGCAGAGCCATCACCTGCAGCAGAAACACCGCAGTTCAAAGAGGGGTCACGTGGTCTCTGTCGGGGGGGGGCTCGTACGGACGGCTTCACCAACGGCTCACCTCTCTGTAGTTGTGCTCAAAGTGGCGCAGCTGGAGACACTGCTCCAGTTTGGTTTGATGCCTCACCCAGAACTCATCGAAAGCCCTCTCCGTCTCGTCTAGCTGGGACAACAGTCTGAAAAAAAAGAGAAGAGACAGGAGGTAGGGACATGGTGGAAGGGAAAGAAATGCAGTAGAGAGTAGACCCAAAGCCGTCAGAGGAGAAATCACTAAAGTAGAAAAAACAAAGGGGATCCTGACGGAGGTATTTGGATATCTTTTCTGTGTGTGTGTGAATGATATGTAGAGCTAAGGCCTGTTGACACGGGATTCAGATGCTTAAAATACCGTACTGACTGATCTCAAAGCAAACCGCCCGGTCAACTATTCCAGCTATACGTCCGGTAGAGCCGAGACAGCTTTGAACTGATCGGCAGCCATAAAAAAAAAAAACATTGCTGGCTTTAAACTAGTGTGCACTAGAGTAAATTCGGAGACTGAAATCTGATGACAATCAAAGCTCTGTATCTTAGTCCATTGCTGACTTAACATTCAGTACCGTGAGTATCTTAAAGTGTAATTTTTGCAATTACATTAAAAAGTACAAATAAAAAAATGGTACGAATATGTAAACTTCTCAAAATATCTATATGGAATGGGAAAAAGTACAAATTGACAATGTGATGCTCTTTTAAACGTTAGGTTTTAATTGTTCACTGATGGCTTCAGCATAAAAAAATATGATACATACTTGTATAATACAGCTCAGAGTCAGAATATTTTAATTGCAAGTTAAAAAAAACTTTTATGATTGAGCTACAATGTCTTCATTGTTTTAATGCACTATATTTTAGACTTTAAAAATATATATATTATAAATGTTGTGTTCTATTCATATTTTAAAAACATATATATTTTTTAATATATTTAAAATATGTTTTATTTATATATTTTATATATATATATATATATTTTATGTATATATTTTATATATATATATATATATATTTTATTCATATGTTGTGTATATGTTTCTTTATATCTATGTAAAGCACAACGTTGCCCATATGTACAGAATGCACCTGAGAAACAAATTAGCAATTTCTATACGAGTAACAGGTAAGTCAATTAAGAAATAACAACTTTTTGTTTTATTGTAAATTACGCTCTTTTAAACGTTAGGTTTTAATTGTTCACTGATGGCTTCAGCATAGAAAAATATAATACATATTTATATTCCGTTTACCTTATTTCAGTGTCATAATTTCCGAAACAATGTGTCAATATATGCTGATATTCATCAGCGTTATCGTCTCTCGCGGTTCTAACCTCTGCACAGTGGCCAGATTCTCCAGCTCATCCTGGTTCATGTTGTGGTCGGGGTCTCGCACCACCGGCTCGTTGATGCTCTCCAGCAGCCGGCGGCCCTGACCCAGAGCCACCTGCAGATCCTCCTACAGACGTGCACAGACAGAAGTGATGTCATGCAACCTAGTTTACTGCGTACGCATCAATAATCCACGCGTGGGGTAAAAGGCGTTACCTTCATTTTGTCTTTCTTGTCGGTGTGCGTGCTCAGCAGGACGGTCGTGGCCTGGACTTCATTGGGGAGCTCAGTTTCAGCCAGCATGGTCCCAAACGACTGAAGGATCTGGGCGGTCTTCTTTACCATCAACGCGAAGCCTTCAATAGCCTGACGCATGCCAGACACAACAAAGACTGTTGGCATGCAACTCTCATGATGGAGGGCTTATATTGCCCTTATTGTATGACATACAGAAAAAAGGGGGCCAGATTTTAACCCAGACTTGTAATGATCATCCTACATTTGTATTATTAATTATTGATTATTATTATTTATTTATTTTGGTATTATTTATTTTAATTGTTTATTTTATTATTTATTTAAAAAATAATCCTCTTTATATTAATTATTTTTGTATTAGTATTTTAGTATTGTTATTATGTTTTATTTTAATCTTGTATTAATGCTCTAATGTGCCCCCGCTGCTGTAATCCTGAAATGTCTCCACTGTGGGACTAATAAAAGAATATCTTATCTTATCTTATCTTATTTTAAAGTAGTGACCATGTATTGATAATGCTGTTGCCATTTTTTTAAACTTTCATGATACCATGTTAACATATATGACACAGTCTGACCGTGAGCGTCTCAAATTAAACATGATCCTCAGTCTCCCTATTAGTTCCTTTTACGTGGACATATTACCCTGGACAGAAGCAATAGATGTCTCCTCTCTAGATGGATGTCGTTATCTGGATCGTGGTCCATGCCTACTAGTCATTCAGGATTTCTGTGATATTCATTGAATGTGCTTCTGTAACTCTGTAATGATTCCTTCTGGTCACATGACATCTATTCTTCTTTTCATCCTGGAGAGGGATCTTCCTCTTTTTTTCTCCTGAAGGGTTCTTCACATTTTTCCCCATGAAAGTTTTTTTCAGTTTTTTGGAGAGTTTTTCCTGATCCGACTTGAGGTCAAAGGTCAAGGATGTCGTATGTGTATAGATTGTAAAGCCCTCTAAGGATAATTTGTCATTTGTGAGTCTGGGCTATATAAAATAAATTGAATTGTATTGAATAAATCTCGCTCATAAAGTGGTGATCTCCGTGTTGACCACTAGGTGGTGTGTACAGTACGTACAGTGCGGTGAGAGATCCACTTCTCATGGCAGTAGTCCTGTGTTCCTCCGAGTTCCAGGGTCAGCTGGGAGCGGTCGATGTAGGAGTGGAGCTCAGTTATTGAGCTCAGCATGATCACCTGATGGAGAAACACCTGAAACTATTACAGGCGTGACAATAATTACATCAACTAGCATTTTATTCTATTAAAATCGTCTTTTCTTCAACGAGTTGAAAGAAAAGGAGCCATTGATGCAGAGCATCCAGAGGCAGGTAGAGACGGTATACGCACCGGCACCTTCATCTTGAACTCATCCTTGTTGAACTTGAAGAGGATGTCGGACAGTGTGCGCTGCAGGAGGGCGGTGGGCCTCAGGACCAGAACCAGCTGGAGGTTCCCTGGGAAGGAGCCCTGAAGAGAAGGAGCGGGGATGAGGACTTTCATTTAGGAAACGAAGCAGACAGCATCCTCCTCCACCCCGAGTCCATCACACGCTTCAACAGGACGGGTTTGGTTCTTTCTGCTGACAGCCTGCACTTCCTTTTATCCCCCCCTCCCCCGCCTTTGTATATCCCGTGTGAGAATCTCAGCTCAAACCCATCATGGCATGTTCGTGTGCAGCAAGAGCACGCAAAAGATGTGGGGGATGTGTGTGTGTCGTCCCGTGGAAGCCGGGACATTAATCTTCATGTCGCTGGGATGCTTCTGCGTGAATAATGGGGTAGTGTACTGACACAGGCTCACAGGGCTTTCTTTACCCAGCTGGCACCATTGAGGAGAGGATGATGAACACGAGGAGGATGTTGAGAAAGGATCTTGCAAACCGTTTAGTGTATTTTGCTTTTTTAGGGTTTGTTTGCTTTATGCGTTATACTTTTTATGTGGTGCATATCGACACTGAGTCGATACGATGCTAATAAAAAAAGGTCATGAATGACACAGAGACTAAGTAAGTGCTGTGCAAGCGGTCGGCTGATGGTCTCCTGTCTCTCCCCCGGAGACAATATGATCGTTAATGCTACGTTAATTAGCTGATGAACTGAAACGGCTGCTCCGCCCGAACGGCTGGTCTTCCTGAGTGAGTTGGGGAATGCTGCTCTCAGCAGAAATGACAATGAACCCTTCCTCACGGGAGCCACTTGGGATACGCACCGTTAATGGAATTAATAAATCAAGTCAGGGTTCGTCCTCGTTGACCTGCCAAAACAACGAGTAGCGCTGTGACCACGGTCACTCGCCATCTGGAGAAATGGTAATGGGTGTGGGACAGATTGTTTTTATAATATGGTAGGAGTAGGTGCTAGAATAGGAGTAGGCTATAGCTGCTATACAACAAGGAGCTATTATAATCAGTGTAATTATGTGTAATATTCAGTATAATTATGGACAATGCATTGTAAACAAGTGTCTAAAGGAAAAAAATCTATATATTTGTTATTGTCAACAAATCCCATGAAAAGATTCATATAAAAAAGGGATCCTGGACTTGATTTGGACTGAATCCCACAAATATCCAGTACCATGAATTCTCACTCGAACAACTACCACACCACTATGTATTGACGAATAAAGATGTACACCACGAATGGGCTTAGGGCTGCAGGCGGTCAGAAAGTATTCATATAAAGGAATGCACTAAAGAATGGTTGGTCTCCCTATCTTCATGGATTTAAACTATATAATATCTCCAGACTTAACCTTCAAATGCAAAGGGGAGCTGCTAAGCATCCAGCCATGCAGCTTGGATGTGCTGGCAGTCATGGTCATGGTCTACTTGTTCTTTGTTCTTTGTCAATTGTAGGATGAGAGATGCACGCGCACACACACACACACACACACACACACACACACACACACACACACACACACACACACACACACACACACGAAGAGCCAGATAAATGACAAGAAAGGAGGGTCCCCTTTAGGGACTGACAGTAACTGTAGGCTTAATTGGGTCCAGTCCACAACCCCCCCCCCCCCCACACACACACACACACACATAATCTCTGTCATCAGCCGGCGACCGGCAGCTTTTCCTTGAGACACACTGACCCACATTCACAGTACACACGTGTGCTCATATAAATACACACAAAAAGACAAAGGGAATCCTTCGACAGCATAAACATTCAATATCCCCCCCCCCCCCCCGTACACACTGACTCGCTGAATGAATACATGGCAGTGTGCTGTGGCTACAATGCCATTTAGCCCACAAACCATCTTCATCCTCCTCCACCTCGTCATCATCTATTTAGCAGCTGAAACACCTCAAACAGGAGATCAGTGCAGGGATGACTGAAGGCCCCTCATCACCAGCCTGTACAAGTCTCCCATGTGGGTTTAATAAAGCTTGATTTGATTTTAAATGAGCGGTGTGGACTCCCACGGCTCTCGAGACCACGCTTGGTGGTATTCATCTCATCGTACATCTCATCGTACACATCTCTCTCCGTGTGGAGTTATTACTTCAGCGTTAATGAGTGAACTGTAGAGCTCTGAGACCCAAACGTTTCCAACAGCAATTATCATGTCTGAGCTAAAAAATAAGCTGAATGTTGATATGAATGAAGCCGTTAACAGATATTACAAATCATACTGTTAGAGTATGAATCATGGTGCTTGTCCACTTCCCATTGTTTTAGCCAAAAATAAAAAAAAAATTGCAGAGAGTGTGTGTGCCCCCCCCCTACCACTTCATTTTATTCAGCAACATTAAAAACATGAATCAGTTCTTTGTCTCAAAAAAAGGTGCAATGGAGCACATAGTAGCAATACAAAAGAATTATAGGAAAATGTATTATGTGAGATCAACAGTTTATTCAGCGGTTTCTCTTCCTGCATAATCATTCAGCAACTAGTTAAAGTGCAACAGCAATATGTGTAATTAAAGTGTTTGTTTCTCTGGTGGAGCAGAGACGAGAAGTGAGACATTTAAATGACTGCTAGAGCAAAAGCCACATCATCTCCTTCTGTCTTTTTATGGCGTGTGACTGTTTATTTGTGTCTGTAGCCATGGAAACACATGGCAGGCAGTGATGGGATGGGATGGAGTTCAAGATGAGCTTGACTCCTCAGGGTGGAAGGGAGAGGGAGAGGGAGAGGGAGAGGGTGAGGGAGAGGGAGAGGGAGAGGAGAGGGAGAGGGAGGGGGAGGGGGAGGCGTTCTAACACCTCTCCCTCTCCCCGAGAAACACCCAACCCCTCGAAAGATGGGTCAGTTGACTCAAACTGTTGACAGACACACAGAGATGCACAGACACAGACACACAGAGAGACAGACACAGACACACAGAGACACAGATACACACATACAGACAGACACAGACACACAGAGACACAGAGACACAGACACACAGACACACAGAGAGAAAGTAAGTGCGCGGCCAACTCACTGCGATGCGAAGCAGGGTCCCCTTGACGGCCGCCCATCGGTCTTGCCGGCGATCGATGACGAGGATGAAACCCACGCCGGTCGACGACAAACTGAGAAACACAAGGGGCGACATGTCAACACAACAATGAGGCGACATGTCAACACAAAGTAAACAATGAGGCGACATGTCAACACAAAGTAAACAATGAGGCGACATGTCAACACAAAGTAAACAATGAGGCGACATGTCAACACAAAGTAAACAATGAGGCGACATATCAACACAAAGTAAACAATGAGGCGACATATCAACACAAAGTAAACAATGAGGCGACATATCAACACAAAGTAAACAATGAGGCGACATGTCAACACAAAGTAAACAATGAGGCGACATGTCAACACAAAGTAAACAATGAGGCGACATTGTGAACGAATGCACTTTTAACTGGCATTGAGAAGAAGTTCTAGCGTCACACACACACACACTGCAGCAAAGCCTGGAGGGCCAGACACTGGGCCACCACCTAACAACTCCTGACAGACACGTCCTAGGGCAGAAGAGTCGTCAGCCCTCAGAGACACAAGAGCACAGAGACACAAACACACAGACACACGTGTAGCTCTCAGCTGCCGTGTGCACAGTGAGGCATTGTTGAGCCAGAGTGCTGGTTCACGGCGTGTTGCGCTGTCATGCTGCTCTTTATCTTCTTAAAACAGCTGGTGCAATACAAAAAGGAGGAGCTGTGAAGTCCTTCCAAATTAGCCCTCAGTTATCTCTCTCTGCACCCCCCCCCACCCCCCCCACTCCATCCCCCTGCCGTACTCCCTGGTCCCAGAAGAGAGGAGGGCTCTACGGTTTACACGCCGCCAACAATCAATGATGATCCCATGTGCAGCTCACCGGCAGACTCCCCCGGTGTGTGCTGTGAAAACCCGATGCAGCTGCAGGGCTGTCAGAACCCCATGCAGGAACGATCACAGTATTCCTCAAGTATTTGCTTTCATGTCCACCATCCTGCTGCAACGGCTCTCGGCACAAACAGGGTGCAGAACCAGAACAAAACCAGAACCAGCAGAATAAAAAACACACAGGGCACAGGGCTGTGGCTCAGGAGGTAGATCCTAGTGTGCTGTGCTGTTTGAAGGGGATGGAGCCAAATGCTTCAGACCGCCACAGCATCCAGCCTAAGCCCCCCCCCCCCCCTTCTTGCATTGCATCTCAGACATCCAATGGGACACTGGGAGCTGCTGAGACAGGAGCCAATTACAGAATGGCTGCAGAGTGATGGGCAGCTCGATAAGCCAGTCAGCAGATGTGGGGGGAGGGGACAGACCTAAAGGAGGCTGCCTCTTTAAGCACGAGGTTTTCACGCATTATGAAAACACAGAATGTCTGCTTCTGAGCAGGAGGAGGAGGAGGAGGAGGAGGAGGAGGAGGAGGAGGAGGAGGAGAAGGAGGAGGAGGAGAAGGAGGAGGAGGAGGAGGGCGGGTGAGTGGGACAAGAGCTCTTACTGCCTCCAAGACATTTTAGGCTGCTGAGATGAGCCGGGGTGTTATGGTGACCATAAAGCACCTGAGTCTGAAATATCAAAATAACACGACTGAAATAATACAATAATAATATGAACATGAATACAATACATAATACAATAAATACAATAATATTTTTGAATAACAATAATACAATGATAATATTAATATGAAAATAATACAATAATACAACACAATATAATAATACAATAAATACAATAATAATATTAATAATATGAATATAATAATATGAATATTAATGCAATAATAATATGAATAATACAATAATATTAATAATATGAATATTAATACAATAATAATATGAATAATACAATAATAATACAGTAATAATATTAATCTGTTCCTCGTGGTTTTTTTTTATTCTATTGGGACTATAGAGTGCAACTTAGGAAATGGCATACTTATTTTGTTTTCAAAATATTTGTAAAAATGATTAAATGGACTAACAATTTAGAATTGTTGTTCCTAAAAGGTTATTTAAAATATATATAAATGTAAATAAACACATGACCCATTTTATATCACATAACATCTATTTAATAAACAGTTTAAATTAAATATGCATATAGAAACCACCCGGTGGTTGCAGCACACGCATCAGTGTCCTGATAATAATTGGATTCCTCAGGACAAAGTGTGAAGCTGTGATTGGTAAAAGAGGCTGTGCCTTGATGGCGATGCAGTGATGAGGGGCATTTGCTGCATGAATGCGTAAGCAGAAGTATCATACGCAGTAGTTTGCTCCAGCGATGTAATGAGCAGCGCAGCGAGAGATTGGATATAAGAGCAGCGGTATATTAAATTAAAAACAGATCAAGCCACAAGCGTCTCGATTCAATATGTTTCAATCTTTCCACCGATGGTACCTTTTTAATATAAAACCAATCGGCAAAACTAAACGTGTGCATGCACTTGCGAGGTAAGATAACATAAGAGAAGGGACAAAGGGCTGAGCTGTTAATGCCTTCCTGAGTCTGTTTATAGATGCAAAGCCTAAAGTAAATAAATGAGGATCCAGAAAATCCTGCGACAAGCCCTTGAAATTCATTTGATACTTAAAACATCTTAGCTTTAATAAAAATACATATTTAGAAAGGAATTAGGGCTATGACTTAACATATATGGTAGCCTGGTTTCCTGGTAGTTTGATGAATACATAAATAATTGATTGTAATAACCACATGGTATGATGAAACCAACGATGTAAATATGTCTGCCATTAATATTGATCCAAAGGTATTTGTTTCAGACCAGCAGCAGCTGTTGAAGGGCACGCCACAGAGTTGTAGGACATTTGTCCCCCAGCCGGGCACAGCGGGGAGGGGGAGGGGGAGGGGGAGGGGGAGGGGTCCCTCAGGTAGCACCAGCCATCTGCCTCCGCTGTCACAACAGCCCCCCCCCCCCCGCTTTGATCATGTCGGATCAAGAAGGAGTTGAATATGGATACATAAGTATATCTTCGTATCAGCTTCCATAAAATAATGTATTTTTTGAATTGCCCATACTGCTGATATAGTTTATAAAATAACAACATTCAGGCAAGCTAAATCTTCACGCTGATGCTGAAATAGGCTGTACATTTAAATAACACAGCTCGTTACTTCTAATTATTATAACTTTCTTTTTTTTAAAGGCTGTAGTGACAGTTTATTATTATAAGGCCTAGAGACGTATCTACACTTGCTGTATGCAGGTCCTCCTGTGAATCCATCACACATAAGTGCACGCACACACACACACACACACACACACACACACACACACACACACACACACACACACACACACACACACACACACACACACACACACACACACTCTCTGCAGGACGCATCTCTGCTCAGCTGTCTGTGTTCATTAATCATATTAAAAAAGGTGCTTGCTGTGTTTTTCTATTTTTAAGCACTTTGCCAGTCGGGTGGGACAACCAGGGTGGAGAGACCTACATCATCAGGCAATGCAATAATTAAGAACAAATATTTAAAGGGTACAACAATAAGTCAGGGGGGGGGGGGCTTTCAGGAGGAATAGTTAGAGAAAGAGATGGTTTCGTACATTCCCCCCCCCCCCATTGTCTCGTCCAGGTCTGTCCAAGTGTACAAAGACAGTCTGCAGAAGACTGATAAGAGGCCCTGGATTGGATTACTAATCGGCCATTTCATTAATACAGGAACCACTCTTCCCCTCAAGATATCCACGCAATACACACAGACTGTCTCGTGTTGGAGTACTCACTGCCCCCTGCTGGCAGACGCCATGCACAAAGGAAAAGGTTCATCTCTACTGCCTCATGGACTTAATTACATTCACTCCTACATCCTTCTATTTTTAGTTAACTTGACCTCCATGAACCGGGAAACCACTTGTACTTCATCGCATGATGTCTGAAATGAACCCACACAGGTTCATCAACAGTGTAGTGCTGCTGCATTAAGAGGGAGAATACACGTTTCTGGTGGTGTTAAAGTGTTGACAAAGCTACTGTTGATGACAGAGCAACCAGCCGGTGGGGGACGTTACCTCGGCACACTGGTCAGGTAGGTCAGCACGTTGTCGAACTCTCCGTCTGTGATCTCTCCAAACGCTGGGAACTCTGGGAACACAATGACGGGGCTACCATTGTCTCCTCTACCTCCTAGGAAATAGAAAAAGGGAAAAATTGCCACATGAATATTCAAAGATTACATGTAGGAATGGTGTGGGTTACATCTCCTTGTCACCGAGGATAATTTATGAAGCATAGTAAACATAAACACATCGACTCATAACTTCCATGTTGTGAGTCTTTGACAGTCAATCTGACAAGAAACATTTTGATTTATTAGAGTTAGAATAGATCATTTATCCATCATTTACAACACAACAGAACACCACGACATATGGTCATCATTCATTATGTTTTTACAAACATGGCACCTCTACTTCATCTTAATTCTTTTATTTTTTATTTTCCCTTGCCTGAAAACCAATTCAATTACATGTACATACATACACTCATACATATACATCTTCCCTCATCTATGTATTTTGTTTCTTTAAATAAAAAAAAAGCTCACACACACACACAAAACACACATGCACACACACGCACACACATCATTTTTCAATACTCTGACTTCATAATGTTTTGTCCACTGTTTGGTTATCCGCTAGGTGTTATGTCTATGTATTGTCTTTTGTCTTATAATAAAAAAATATTTAAAAAAGAATATATAAAAAAAGAAGTTAGAATAATGTAAGCGGAAGAAGAACCAATGACCACATGAGGGCAGTGATGTTAAAGATGTATCATTGATGATTGGAGACTGTAGAGGATATTATTAAATAACTGTCTTTGCGTTTGATATTTTTTTATTTTAATGAAAACATATTGTACATCATGAAATGTCTCTAATATTACAATATAAATAGATTTAATCTTAAACCTTCAAAATGTGTAAAAACATGCAATATCCATCATTAAAATATATTTCGTTGAATAATGGTCCATTTGAAATTTCTCTCCATTTGAAAACAAACTGTGGTATTAGATTATATTTTCTTCCAGTAAAGATAAATTGCTTATTTTGACATAAAAAGCATTTGGAAATAAATGTCACCATCTGAACAAGAGTCAACAGGTTATGTATTATGAATAAACTACACTGATTTTCACTGAACAAGTGATATTATCTCAATATGTACCCCCTAACACCACCTTTGTACCTTAAAGTTTCTAATTCTTAACGCTTCGCTTATCTGCTTCTTCTGGACTGTGTTTGTGTTTGATTATATTTGATAAAACAGCTGTCATTCTTAAATTCTCATTAGCTTACAGAAATATATTTATTATTTTATATTTATTTATATTTGCCGGAAAACTGAAGTTATTTTCCCTGAACACCTCAGGGATCAATGATCTGGTGATGTGGTTTCTGCATTGCCCTGGCATCCAACACCACTGTCAATAATCTCTGATCTCTTGATCAGGACTTGTCCCTTAACTCCCACGTGAAGCAAATCTCAAGGACTGGATTCTTTTCATCTACGGAATATTTAATAAATCCGACACATCTTGTGTAAAAAGATGCAGAAAAGCTGGTTCACACGTTCGTTACTTCGAGACTGGATTACTGCAACTCCTTATTATCAGGCTGCTCTAATAAGTCTCTTAGGTCCCTCCAGTTGATCCAGAATGCTGCAGCTCGTATTCTCACTAAAACTAAGAAAAGAGATCACATTACTTCCGCACTAGCTGCTCTGCACTGGCTCCCTGTAAAATCAAGAATCATATTTTAAATTCTTCTCCTCACCTTCAAAGCCTTGATTGGTTATGCTCCATCATATCTTAAGGAGCTTGTAGTACCGTATTGCCCCACTAGAGAACTGCACTTACTGCACTAAATGTGGGGCTCTGGGTCTTACGCCTCCTCCCTGGCCAGCCGGCCTCCTGTCATGTGTCATTGAACTACTCATACTCTGTCATACTCATTGAATGTTTATGTAAGTCTGTAATGATTCCTTCTGGTCACATGACGTCTATTCATCTGTCCATCCTGGAGAGGGATCCTCCTCTGTTGCTCTCCTGAAGGTTTCTTCCCTTTTTTTCCCAGTGAAAGGGTTTGTTTCTACTTCTTGAGAGTTTTTCCTGATCTGATGTGAGGTCAAAGGTCAGAGATGTCATATGTGTAGCAAATTAGTAATTTGTAATATTGAGTTATGTCAAATAAAATGAATTGAAAGGTGTGTGTGTTTGTGTTAGACCCCATCGCTCATGATAAGAAGCTTTTAGAGAAGATGTCTTTTAAATGGAAGGAAACATACACACACACACACACACACACACACTCTCTCTCTCTCTCTCTCTGTCAGCACATGTGCCTGGAATATCAACCTCTCTGGCTTTTCTCCTCTCGTCACCATAGCAACAGCGAGTGCATGGTCATGGTGTCAACGCCTGCTTAGATATTTGTTTTGTTGGCTGCAGCCACAAGGTCAGCTCTGGAAAACGCAGTACTGTACTGCAATAAATAAATAAATGATTTAGCATGTGTCACACATAACTGGCAACCTCTGTGAATGACACACAACAGGGAATCTATCAGGGAATGGACCTGCAGAAGCAGTAAATACAGATCAGGTAACAGCAGCAAGAATATAGCGTCTATATTCTTGCTGCTGTTACCTGATCTGTATTTATATCTCTATATTATAGAGGGTATTGGGTGTAAATGAGTCTGAAAATATTCTGTTAACATGTTGACTATTTCCCATAAGAGACTTTGTATGTTTTGGTTCCTTTTATTTTGAAGTACTTCCGATGAAGTAGATGTAAATCCAAGACAAGACTTCGCAAAAAGTTGGTTAGTTGACGGAGTACTAAAGCAAAAGGTGTTCACAAATATGTTTCTTATTCTATGAACTGGAACGGTAACCAGGTACTCTGTGTTTTATTTGGGCTTTGACAACATGTTTAGTGACTTTATTCTATAATTAACTTGTAAAATGTCTTTTGATGCATGCATTCATTTCTTCCATAGCTCTTACAGTGAAATTAAAAGGACAAATAAACACTCTTAAATGTATGTTCATCAAGCCTCATGGCTGAACATGAATAAAGGACATTCTGGAAGCATCAGTACGCTTCACTTTTGTCCGGCTGGGCGTTACATAACAACTCGACAAACAAAGAGGAAAGGGAGGTGACATTTCAATAGCAAATCATAACTTTCCAGGAGAAAACTGTTCATGCAAATATCGAGGGAAGTCGTTCAAATATAAATGCTGACAGACAGCAGACGAGATTAGAATCAAAGATCCCCATAAAGACAGATGAGCAGAGGTATGGAAGAGTCACCTGAAAGGAAGGCAAACTGCTTCTCGAGGTCAGCGGTGATGTCAGCAGCACGGAAGGGATTGCTCTCCAGCTGCATGATGTCATCTGGAGAACACAGAGAAGGGAAGTATTAGTGAAGATGTACAGTATGGAGGGAGAAGGAAGTACTTTAAAGAGCTGCTTCGCCATACGTACAGTAGAGAGGGAGAGTGGAAACGCAGAACGCACACATGATCTAACTATGGCGGTAATGCCTCCAGCACATTGAAGAAATGCTTTACCCACAGAATGACCACTTAACTAAACTATAAAAACAAAACTATAAATTAGATTAGATTAGATATTCTTTTATTAGTCCCACAGTGGGTACATTGCAGGATCACAGGATCGGGTCCACATTAGAGCATTTATAAAAGATGAAAATAAAACGCAATAACAATACTAACATACTAAATATACAGAGGAAACTCAATACATACACAAGGCAGTGACTAAAGGGACTGTTCCAGCAGGTTAAAGTGTCCAGCATAAAGTGCTGAGTACAGTTTAAACTATTTCCAATGTCCCACACAACTCGTGCAGTACAATCTAAATTTAAGTTATAATTTATCAATCTTTATTATTTAAAATGACTTACGCAGAAACAGTGTCACGCGTGTGCAGCGGTGCTACTCGTCTGTATGATTCTAAGGAGTGTTTAAGGTGTTAATGAATATGCACACACTTCCTATTTACAGTACACCATGCATATGACGGGGATACTACTGCAAGGGTTTAAGAGGGTTTGTAAACTGATATCTGTCTGTAGTTTCTCTGTTAAATTATTTGTTCAGAGCTTCTCAAAGAAAAGAGAGACGTCGTGCAGATGGGCCAATAAGTGATATCAAATGGTCATATTGTTAATTGTTCCTGAAGAGGTTGTACAATGGAAACATTCCTGTTGTTGTCACAGGGTGAGGCTCAGGTGAAGCGAGACCGGCTGGACTCCAGGTTTGAGTGAAACAAAAGAAAACTTTACTTTGGAAAAAGGTAAAACATAAAAACTCTGGCTTGAAAGCAACTACACAAAACACTAGGCATCACCATGGGAACCAAGACTGAGAGTGAGACATCGAAACAGAGAGACAATGAGACTGAGATAAAGACAACAAACCGACAGGAGACAAAGGAAAGACTGGCACAATATATAGGGGGAGAAACACAGGTGTACGGCATGATGCAATCAAGGAGACAGGAGTGGCTGAGGGCAGGTGAAGGGAATTAACCAATCAAGGAGACAGGAGTGGCTGAGGGCAGGTGAAGGCAATTAACCAATCAAGGAGACAGGAGTGGCTGAGGGCAGGTGAAGGGAATTAACCAATCAAGGAGACAGGAGTGGCTGAGGGCAGGTGAAGGTAATTAACCAATCAAGGAGACATGAGTGGCTGAGGGTAGGTGAAGGGAATTAACCAATCAAGGAGACAGGAGCGTACATACGACTTCATACATCATCAACAAGGCATTACACAATACACATGTTGAACACTGACACAGTGAATGTGCAAAGGGGGAAACATAGTACATTATCCTGTGTGGTCTTAGTGGAAAGACAAAGAAGTCCAGATATTTACTGGGGCCAAAATGATTGTTTAAAAAGCAGTCGGTGACCCTGACCAACGGACGTCTCTGTCAGCTGCTAGGCCTCGTGATCAATATGCATTTACCACAAACGGTCCCCCAACGATATGCATCGATGTGTATTGGAGAAACCTCTCAGTGGTGCTTGCTGAATAAAAAACTGGCCTCAGTTCAACTTGAAGGTAAGCACTGTGCAACAAAACAGATCAATACACAAGACTTGGCAGAAGTGCAGTTATCTGCTGCAGGATTATCAGGTTGCTGCTATGCATTGTGGGTCTCCGTTTACGTACAGTATGTCGCATCTATACAGGTTACACCTCAGTCAAAGACGCTTATTTCACTGGACTCATGGAGCGACATGACATCATATCTGTGAGGTGTTTGCTGTTCCATCAACAGCCAGACAGGCCTGATGGGGAACTGGAGTAATCTGGAACGTTGTGGTTAAATACTACCGTGAGAAGTTGTTGAGCGGGTAGTTTCGGTGTCAATCCTCGGAGACATTTTTAAATGTGCAAATATTTGTGTTAAGAAGCCTTGCATCAGGCAAGCTGAATATCAGAACCTGAAAAGCCACTGCTCACTTACGGGGCACATGTTTAAAGATAGTTTAAATATAGCTGCAGGCAATTTGGGGCTCTGTAGTCGTCTCTGTCATTAGAGTGAATGACCACATGTAGTCGTGTGAAAAAAACTGTTTTGTTCAGCTCTCTTTATTTTTACATGAAAGCGCTTCCCCGGCTCTGGCTGTACCCCACCATTGAGGTCAGCGAGGTCCGGTACTCTGTATTTTCTGACTAAAAATAACGTGATTTGAGTGCAGCAACAATGCCGAGATGACCAAGTCTCTCTTTTGATCTCCACTTTAAACGCTGGGCAATGATGCCGGCTCGTTAGTTCCCACAGTCATCCCCTTGTAACCCAAACCCAAGGGTGTCAATCAAACCTCAGCTTTGAGAAGAGACACAGGACAAGAAGAGGAGACTGCGACGAAAAGAAAGAGAAGTTGATAAGAGATGAGCGAGGAAGAGCGGGTTCTGCCCACTGCAACAAAGAAAATCTGTATTTTTAGATTGTAGTAGCTGAAAGGTGTACTGCTCGACATAATATTCACGGCACTGCCCACTGACATCGTTTTAAATCTATTTTTATCCAATTATTGTTCATCTTAAAATGCACATATTTAGATAATCAAATTTAAATATATGTGGAGCTGCATACCCCGCAAACTCCCTGGTAAACGACATTTTCGGACCTTTGTATTTCTAAAACCATGCATACATGCAGTCATGGTTCCCGCCCACCAGGACGCCCAGTTCTAGAGGGGCAGTTCTTCCATGTGCCTCTTTAGTCTCATCCGCAAAACTGAATTTTAATACTATACAGGTGGGAAAATGATGGGGAAAAACAATGGCAATCTAGGGACCAGAAAAGCCAAGAGAAGACAGGAAGAGTGTGTCCCAACATGACCGACGCCACCCTGTCAACGTGGTTACAAACAAACAACAGACTGCAAAGTCAAAGCAACCAATTTGGGGCCGTAGGTCGGAAGTCAGTAAAATGAAGTCAGTAAAATGAATGTGGAATCGGTGTGTGCTTATGCCAAGACGTTGTCGGACACCGTAATTTTCTCTGGCCCTCTCCCAAATTTGAAAACTGACGAATTATATAGCCATATGTCGTCTTTCAACCGCTGGCTGTCGAAGTGGTGCCCAGCGAATAAGGTGGGCTACGTAGACAACTGGAAGACTTTCTGGGGAAAACCTGATCTGATGAGGAGGGACGGCGTCCATCCCACGTTGGAAGGAGCGCGTCTCATTTCTGCGAATATGACCACGTTGATCACCGGACCTAATCCATGACAATCCGGGGTTCAGATCAGGAAACGGGAGCAGAGTTGTAGTTTAACACCCTTCTCTGCTCTTCTTGTCAAGCAGTTACCCATCCATTACTCTAGAATAGAGACTGTGAAGACTGTGTCTGTCCCACGGCCACTTAAATTAAATAAATCTAAAGTAAACACAAGAGGAGTCGTACACAATAACCTTATACAAGTTAACACCATTATTTCAGCAGTGCAACAAAACAGGACTATTAAATGTGGTCTCCTAAATATTAGATCTCTGTCATCTAAAGCTGTGTTACTAAATCATTTAATAACAGATAATCACATTGATTTATGTTGTCTAACTGAAACCTGGCTGCGCCATGAAGAATATGTCTGCCTAAATGAGTCGACTCCTCCAAGTCATGTTAATACTCACATTCCTCGAGACACCGGTCGAGGAGGTGGAGTAGCAGCCATCTTTGACTCGAGCCTTTTAATAAATCCTAAACCTAAATTAAATTACGACTCATTTGAAAGCCTTGTTCTTAGTCTTTCACATCCAACCTGGAAAACATTACAGCCGATTCTATTTGTGATTCTGTACCGGCCACCCGGTCCATATTCAGAGTTTATATCAGAATTTTCAGAATTTATATCAAGTTTGGTTCTTAAAACTGATAAAGTTATTATTGTAGGAGATTTTAATATTCATGTGGATGTTGATAATGATTGCCTAGGTACTGCATTCATCTCATTGTTGGACTCGATCGGCTTTCGTCAGAGAGTACAGAAACCCACTCACAGCTTTGGCCACACGCTTGATCTTGTTCTTACATATGGCGTTGACATTGAGCATTTGAAGGTCTTCCCACAGAATCCTCTTCTGTCAGACCACAACCTTATAACTTTTGAGTTTATACTACCGGAGTGTACACCGCTAGTCAAAGGTTTCTACACCAGATGTCTAACTGACAGTGCTGTAGCTAAATTTAAAGAAGCGATTCCTTCTGCACTTGATTCAATACCATGTCTCAATATAACAGAGGACTCCTGGTCTAACTTTAGTCCGTCCCAGATTGATCATCTTGTTGATAGTGCCACAGGCTCACTGAGAATGACACTGGACTCGATAGCCCCTCTGAAGAAGAAGACAGTGAGGAAGAGAAGGTTTGCTCCCTGGTATAACCCTCAGACCCGCACATTAAAGCAAACGTCACGAAAGCTTGAAAGCATTTGGCGTTCAACTAATCGGGAAGAATCCCGCTTAGTTTGGCGAGATAGTCTTAAAACTTATAAGAAGGCCCTCCGCAATGCCAGAGCAGAATATTACTCATCAGTAATAGAGAAGAATAAGAACAACCCTAGGTTTCTCTTTAGCACTGTAGCCAGGCTGACAGAGAGTCACAGCTCTGTGGAGCTCAGGAGTAATGACTTTATGAACTTCTTCAATGAGAAGATTTTAACTATTAGGGACAAGATTAATAATCTCTTGCCCTTAACCAGTGCCAATCTGTCCTCAAGTGGAATGGCTTTGGAAACCCCTGTATGTCCTGGTATATATTTAGATGGCTTTTCTCCCATCAACCGTGACCAATTATCTTTAATGGTTTCTACTTCTAACACGTCTACCTGTCTCTTGGACCCTATCCCGACTAGGCTGCTTAAAGACGTTTTGCCTTTAATTGGCAGCTCTCTTTTGGATATTATTAATGTGTCTTTGTTAACAGGCCACGTACCACATTCCTTCAAAGTAGCTGTAATTAAACCTCTCCTGAAGAAGCCCACTCTGGATCCAGAGGTTTTGGCTAACTACAGACCGATCTCTAACCTCCCCTTCCTCTCTAAGATCCTTGAGAAAGTGGTCGCAAATCAGTTGTGTGACTTTCTACATCAGAATAGTTTATTTGAAGAGTTTCAGTCAGGATTTAGAAAACACCACAGCACAGAGACAGCACTGGTGAAGATTACGAATGACCTCTTAATGGCAGCAGATAAAGGACTCATCTCTGTACTGGTCTTGTTAGACCTTAGTGCTGCATTCGACACCATTGACCATAACATCCTATTACAGAGACTGGAGCAGTCGATTGGTATTTCAGGCACCGCCCTAAGTTGGTTTAAATCCTATTTATCAGATCGATCTCAGTTTGTATTTGTAAACGATGAAGCCTCAATGACCACCAACGTTAGTCACGGAGTTCCACAAGGTTCTGTGCTTGGACCAATTCTATTTACCTTATACATGCTTCCTTTGGGCAATATTATCAGGAAACGCTCTATAAACTTTCATTGTTATGCAGATGATACTCAACTATATCTATCGATAAAACCAGAGGAGACTAACCAACTCACTAAAATTCAAGCATGTCTTAGTGACATAAAAACATGGATGACCGGCAACTTCTTGATGTTAAACTCAGACAAAACCGAAGTAATTCTACTCGGCCCTGAGCACCTCAGAGATCAATTATCTGGTGATGTGATTTCTGTAGATGGCATTACTCTAGCATCCAACACCACTGTAAAGAATCTCGGCGTTATCTTTGATCGGGACTTGTCCTTTAACTCCCACATAAAGCAAATCTCAAGGACTGCATTCTTCCATCTACGTAATATTTCAAAAATCAGGCACATCTTGTCTCAAAAGATGCAGAGAAATTGGTTCACGCGTTCGTTACTTCGAGACTGGATTACTGCAACTCCTTATTATCAGGCTGCACTAATAAATCTCTTAGGTCCCTCCAGTTGATCCAGAATGCTGCAGCTCGTATTCTCACTAAAACTAAGAAAAGAGATCACATTACTCCTGCACTAGCTGCTCTGCACTGGCTCCCTGTAAAATCAAGAATCACTTTTAAAATTCTTCTCTTAACTTACAAAGCCTTAATTGGTGATGCACCATCATATCTTAAAGAGCTTGTAGTACCGTATCACCCCACCAGAGAGCTGCGCTCACTAAATGCGCGGCTACTTGTAGTTCCGAGAGTCTTAAAATGTAAAATGGGAGCCAGAGCCTTTAGTTATCAAGCTCCTCTTTATGGAACCAGCTTCCACCTTCAGTCTGGGAGGCAGACACAGTCACCACATTCAAGAGTAGACTGAAGACTTTCCTCTTTGACAGAGCTTATAGTCAGGGCTGAATCAGGTTTGCCCTGGTCCAGCCCCTGGATATGCTGGTATAGGCTTATAGCTGCTGGGGATGTTTAGGATGCACTGAGCACCTCTCTCCTCTTTCTTTCTCCTATGGATGAATCTTCATCTCTCCATCACACATGACTAACTCTGCTTTCTCCCGAGTCCTTCTGACTTCACGTCTCATGGGGTCATCGGACCCTATGAGACGGCATAGATCCTATCTGCTGATGGACCTTCGATGGTTGGATCGTGAGTTCCTGTCGCCAGCTGTGCCGCTGCCCTGCTGGGACTCTGTCCACTCCTCCACTTGGGAGGTCTCCAAACTCTCCATCGTGGAATATGCCTAAATATGAACTATTGATAAACTCTGTCAGATTCCTTGAATGTATTTTAACTCTAAATATGTCCTTCTGTACACATTACATCTATTGCATCTGTCCATCCTGGAGAGGGATCCTCCTCTGTTGCTCTCCTGAAGGTTTCTTCCCTTTTTTTCCCCCTGAAGGGTTATTTGGGAGTTTTTCCTGGTCCGATGTGAGGTTTTGGGGCAGGGATGTCTATGTGTACAGATTGTAAAGCACTCTGAGACAAATTTGTAATTTGTGAAACTGGGCTATACAAATAAACTGAATTGAATTGAATTGAATTAACCTGTTGAACCAACGAGTCTCTCCGTTTACTCTTTGTTTAGCAATACCTATCAAAGGCCTCAGGTAACATTGAAGTGTATTGCTTGCCTTCACACACACACACACACACACACACACACACACACACACACACACACACACACACACACACACACACACACACACACACACACTTGAGGTCAGGGTTCATTCAATCTCATGCGATTTATCTTCTTGTCTCCTGTTTACTTTAAACCTTTTTCCTCCAGGAGACCAGCTGGTGCCACGTCTGTCAAACCAACACCGATCAAAGGTTTTAGCTACTCAGGGGGACTTAAAAGGACTTTACCTGTGTTCTCACCTGTGTGAGCCCATTGACTACACTACACTACAATCCTCCAACACGTCACATTACTGGGCTTGTACACAGCATATCATCTGATTTTAGATCGCAGGTGAGGAACCTCATGGTCGAGGAATCATCACTAAGTATCTGAATAACTGAGTTATACTCCATGTATAAGTAGATAATGAGTTACTGGTGAACACATATTCTACAGGGGGGATACCTTTGTGCTTATAAAGTCCTTTATTTCACCATGAGAAAACAAGAGCAGACAATCCCAGAGAAAAAGGAGTCCAGAAATACAAAGACACACACACACACACACACACACACACACACACACACAATGTATAGTTAATACATATTATACACAGGATGATAATTAAGACTGATTCAAACAGGCAGGTACTGATGGTGTCCACCTGTTCCCTCCTCTCCTCCACTGGACATGCTCATTTGTGAGATAGCATAAGGTTGCACAGGTTCATCTATTATGAATTAAAAGCCTACCTGTGGCTGGACAAATGTTATTGAGCGTGGAAGCTAATGCACCTTCAGTCACATATATATCGAGTCGGGACAACTGACGGACGTTATTGTAGACTTGACCTCTATGGGTGTGTGAACAGAAAGGCCTCCATAAGAGACGCCGGGCAGCTAAAGACACATGGCCGTGTCTTTGATGTGTCCTCCTTGGTAAAGCAGTGCTGCCCTGTTGTTAATAATGGCCGCTCGCCGCCTCGGGCCACAAAGCTGCGACTGTCTCGCCATCTGCAGAGCGCTCACAGGCACTCACACGCTGCCCGTGGAGTCAGTTTCACACAGAAACCGCCAACAGTTTCCACTTCCTGACCCAGCCTCACTTACTCCGTCAGCCACGCCTTGCCCCAAGCAACTCCCACACATATCAAACACCACACACACACACACACACACAAGCCAGCAATAGCTGCACTGTTCCTGTTCCTGGGAAGAAAACAAAATAACTGTCAAAAATTACACTAAAGTATTAGACAGTATTACATCATTGTTGCCAGCCCCTCGGGTGAGAGCAGGAGAGGAAGAGGCAGTTTCAGTTACTACTGTACGTCTCATAAAAGAGAACAAACAGTGTTATTTACAACCAGAAAGTATCTATGATGTCACAAGGATCCTATAAAAGCAAAGTAATGAGCAATTATGTTATAAACCTTGTGTACGTATACATATATGTATTGTATTATAGAGGTCAAAATGAAAGTCTGAGAATATTGACAAACACCGGCTTCATCCTCCCAACGAGAGGAAGGGAAATGAACGTCTGTGTTTATTTTACTCATACATCATATTATATATATATATATATATATATATATATATATATATATATATATATATATATATATTGCATCATATTACATGGTGCATGATTAGGAGATACCAATGCTTGCAATAAAAATGGCAGACATCAAAAAGCTAAACTTCTCCCTGCTATACAAAATGTGATTATTGAACAATAAATATAAATTTTCTGAATAAACATATTCTAACATCCTCTACACCCACACACCCACACACCCACACCCACCCCCACACACACCCACACACACACACACACCAAAACCACCTGCTGGTTGAGGCGCTAATGGTCTTTAAAGGGCTTAACGATGGGGATTAGTGTCCACTCACGCTCACGTTTGTGGGTGACGAGTCAAACATTAGAGGGTCACAGACTCACAGTCACACAGCTGGACCGCCTGCTTCTGCTGACAGATCACGCAGGACGAGAGCAGAGGTCTCAAACCGTGATTCATTACGACGAAAAGAGCGAAAACCTCATCGCATCCCGTTCAGTGCTCAGTATTGGGGGGAAGGGCATGGAACAGGATGGACACCCAAAAACCAAAAGAGAGGGGGCAGCAAGTGGGAATTAGGGACGTACAGTCATGGTCAAGGAGGGGGAGTGACACAAACAAAGTAACGCACTTATCAGGGCTCAGCAGCGACAGATGAGTCCACACAGAGTCAGAGATACACCAGGTCAAAGGGCAAAACTGACCCCAAGAAATATAATGTTGCCCCCGATATCACTAGGAGAGGGGCAACAAATGCTCCCCAGAATTTCCTCTCATAATTCTTTGAACATGTCAAAAATCGTAGCCTATGTGACCCGTTCCAGCTCTTATTATTGCCATTGTTATGACAATTGCTCATATCCTGTAAGCCTGAATACATATATGTATTATTTTTGAACAAATGTTAAATGTTATTTCACAAGTTTCAAAAAGTGCCCTCAATTTCTTTTTAAATGCCCCCGGATTTCAGTCAGTGGGGGGGGAAACGGGCCCCTATATAATATGTAAATGTATTACCCTGAGTCCATATGATATCAGTAGTGAGAGGTTTCGGACAAAGGTTGAAGAAGGCAATGTTTAAGGCAACAACTGTGTTGCTCCACTGGGTCTATAAGCACACAATAAAGAAATGAGGATATGGTTTGTGATCGGGAAAAATTGGAAAACAGCATCTTATAGAAATGATTGAAAAATCAAAGAAGAAAAAACTTTTAAAAGATATATCAAATCAACCAAACACAAATAGATGTCTCTTCTGTACCGCCTCGGGTCATCAACATATGTGAAAGGACATAAACACATTTACTCTTGGTCCTGTCTAGTACAATAATGCATCCCTCTTGATCATAATCAATGTTCTCTATACCACATCCCGCACACACCAGCACTGAGTGTCTCTGATTTACCGTTTCTTCTTCTACATGTAAGTTTACAGACGGGAAAAACAGCCGAATGGACTCACTGACGACAAAGAAAGCAAATGCTGTCTATCCTCTAACTTAAGTCTAAGTGCAAAAGTAGAGAACAGTTTCACTCTAATAGAAAACGGAGAGGGAGAAGATGTTGTGTACAGAACCATCCCAGAACCAGAGTGTGCTTCATATAATAAAGAGGTAGGTACAGCATGGCGGGAAAAGGGAAACATCCTTTTTTCGAGAAAATGATGACGCCTCGTATACCTACCACGCAGCCAGTGGCAGCAGCGAGCGAATCGGTAGTATCTTTCCACCTCCTCCAGGGAGATCCGTACATGACCCCCGCTCTTCTCCACTGGCAGCAAAAACACTTCCAACGACCCCCCCATCTCCTCCTCTTTGGCCTCTTCACTTTGATCGTCCATCTTTACTCCTCTTTCTGCTTCAGTTCCTCCATCCTCCATCGAATCCGCCTCCGTCTCTCCCTCCCCTGAGGTTCGACTCCCTCCGACCGCTCCCGGACTTTCCTCTTTTTGCTCATTTCTAGTGAACGGAAAATCTGTCACAAACACGTCCAACTCCTGTCCATCCGGGTGGTCATCTGAACTCAACTCCGAGTCCACGTCGATGCAGAACCCAGAGTCCAACTCCACCTCAACGTCCTCCTCCATCAAGAAGCCCGAATCCGCCGTCTCCTCTCCGACCATCCTGCGGTACCAGCCTACGTCGTGTTCGCTCTTCCTCTGCGACACGTGTTCTCATGCAGCACACACAAGAAAGAAGCTCTCACTGCAGCAGTCTCCCTCTCATTCCGACTCTCCACCGTTCACCCGACTCCACCATTGGGCCTCTCGCTCTCCGTCAGGCTGCAGGTGCTCTACAGCCTGCAGGACGTCACTCAGTGACTGTGGGGACTTCCCCTTGCACCCTCAGGTTACCTTCCCCGTACAGACAAAAGCAACAGTGTAGCACCCTACCCCACCCTCCCCGCTGCCCTTTTCCCTCCCCTAAAAAATACACATCCCCCCTCTCCCTGGTTGAATAGCAATGCCTCCAACCTGCTAATGAGTGACTGACTAAGACTGATCTCTAAAAAGGCATCCAGTTGAGACTCTGGAAGACTAGTGAGAAGCAGGGAAAAGGTTATACATGCCAAGTTATGTCTTGGCATGTTGTGTCACATGTTGCAGCTCCCAGTGCTCATTTACCTAGGCCAACAAAGCTCTCGCTCCTCGGCTGCCTTATCAAGGGAGATGTGGACCGAAAGTACAAAGCCTCCATTCTGACCCACAGCCCATTCAACCACTGCCTGCATCCCCATTTAACCATTCACATACTGTATCCATTCAAACCCCCTATTCTGGTTTATAAAAGAGCCCATTCTTACATATTTACTGAAAGACTTAGTTCTAATGAGACTTCTCAAAGAGAGACACTGTTTGACAGAATGTGGCGATTTAGACTCAATTTCAATGAGTTAAAAGATACATTTCACCTTTAAAAAAAAAAGCCAATAGACACCATTCTCTCCTATTTCAACTATTAGATTGTGGGTAAGCGTGCATCTGGAAGAATGTTAATGTGTGTGTGTGGGGGTTGTGTTTAATGTATGTTTGCTCAATGACCAAGCACGAGGTTATCAGTGAACCTTGAGGTGAGAGCCATTAGGTTAAAGAACTGCACAACTCAACGTGCTCAAGAGGGTCAAACAAAGGGACGGAGCGCTCCACTGGCAGTCCGTCCCGTTTAGAGACAACGTTCATTGTGTCTAGCCACATAAAGCCAGCGAGCAAGGACCAACTCAGAGAGAGACTAGAGGTTCAGAAAGAGGTTTCCTCGAACTCGAGAGAGCACAAAATGCAAGAATATGATGTTTAACATGGTTGGTATGAAACCCGTACGTTAAAAATGATACGGCTTTGCATATTTTTAGTGTTGATACTTTATTAAAATAAAGTAGATCAGAGCGCACTCACAGCTCGGCTCCCTGTCATGCTGCCTGCTCTCATTGACTGCAAGGGGGCGGGGCTTCAAGTGCAGGAGATATGGCATCACATGAAGGAGACAAGGTATCACATGTAGGAGACATGGCATCACATGTAGGAGACATGGCGTCACGTGTAGGAGACATAGCGTCACATGTAGGAGACATGGCGTCACGTGTAGGAGACATAGCGTCACATGTAGGAGACATGGCGTCACGTGTAGGAGACATAGCGTCACATGTAGGAGACATAGCGTCACATGTAGGAGACATGGCGTCACGTGTAGGAGACATAGCGTCACATGTAGGAGACATAGCGTCACGTGTAGGAGACATGGCGTCACGTGTAGGAGACAAAGCGTCACATGGAGGAGACATAGCGTCACATGTAGGAGACATAGCGTCACATGTAGGAGACATGGCGTCACGTGTAGGAGACATAGCGTCACATGTAGGAGACATGGCGTCACATGTAGGAGACATAGCGTCACATGTAGGAGACATAGCGTCACATGTAGGAGACATGGCGTCACGTGTAGGAGACATAGCGTCACGTGAAGGTGCCTTGGCGTCATTGCAGACGTAAAGGAGACATAGCGTCACGTGAAGGAGACATAGCGTCACGTGAAGGAGACATGGCGTCACGTGAAGGAGACATGGCGTCATTGCAGACGTAAAGGAGACATAGCGTCACGTGAAGGAGACATAGCGTCACGTGAAGGAGACATGGCGTCACGTGAAGGAGACATGGCGTCATTGCAGACGTGAAGGAGACATGGCGTCACGTGAAGGAGACATGGCGTCATTGCAGACGTAAAGGAGACATAGCGTCACGTGAAGGAGACATAGCGTCACGTGAAGGAGACATAGCGTCACGTGAAGGAGACATGGCGTCATGTGAAGGTACCTTGGCGTCATGGCCGACGTGAAGGAAAGTCTCACCTGAGTGCAGCGTGGCCGATGCTGGTCCCTGTCTTCTCGTACTCAGACTCCTGTCTGCTGACTGTTTGCACTGAGGGTGAGGCTGAGTATGTTTTAATAGATGACGACGCCAGCATCAATACCGTTGCCCTTAAAGTGATACCATTAGTATCAACCGGGAAGATGATAAACGTCATCCCTCGCCCCAAAGTGGCGAGACCGCGTTGTAGTGGAAGAGTTCCGCCCACCGCCCGGTTCCCCAGGTTGAAGAGGTTTACTCGGTCCGTCCGGTTGTTGTTGTTGTTGTTGTTGGCGCTCTTGGCACCGTTTGCATCGTTGGCTGTAAGCCTCAGGCCCCCACACCTCCACGCAGCTGACGGTCTGGTGTGTAGCTGTTTATGGGCCAATCACATGTCTCCTCAAATTGAATGATTGGCTACCTAACTTTACACTTTTGTTCCTAGATCAGTACACACTGAAGGATCACAGGCATCGTTTAGCTGGAGAAGTTTGGATAAAGATGAAGGTGTGTACTAAAAAATATTTTTTTCAATTTCTTTAAATCTCCTTTGCGAAAAATAGTACTCTGTTGATTTAGCATTATACTTTACATTGTTGGGCTATGTTGCATTAGCGGTTTTAATCAATTTGAGAATCAGTGGTTTTATAGTGACCTACATGCACACACAAATATTCTTTCCCAGATTTTCTCACAGTGTCATTATGAAGTGTAGAACCCAAACGACTGCTACGTCAACAAACTTCTTCCTTCTATAAATTCTCCTCATGGCTAATGATTTTAACAGAGCTGAAAACCAAACCTGAAACTACACAGCAAAGACACTAAGCACACACTGTACTGTAGCTGCAGACACAAACCATATGCATAAGTGCTACACGCAGCAAGAGCTTTGAACATGAAGTTAACCTTCAACCAGGGACCGAACACACATGAACCCCCGAGGACGACCTCTGGGAGAGACGGCGATATAAACGCTTTTCACACATGGCGTGTAGCAAACTCTCGGAAAAAAGCTTTCAGACAGAAGATCACATTTTCGTGTCAGTTGTGTCCAGATAAAGCAAAATACACGAGCATCCTCCCCCCACACAGACACACACAACTACCGAGCATGCGTCTCCTGACTCACTTGGCTTCAGCGGGACCATCGGTATCCCGCTGTCCCACTGAGAAGCAGCACTGCTCCGGGCTTTGCTCACCATGCTGTTCTCCTTGCTCAAGAGAACAGCAAAAGTCTTTTTCTATGCAGAGGAATAAAAGTGGCAACGATCTGTCTGACGGACGGGCAGCACGGCGACTTGAACACTCAGCAGCTTTAATCAGCAGTTCCCCGCTCCTCTGCACCAGCTCGTCTGCTGGGAGGGAGCTGTGCGCGGAAATTTCTGCATATGTTCAAGGATCCGTTGCCGCCGACAGAAGAAAAAAAAAGAAACGTGAGTGCAGCTGCAGAGATCTGGAAGCTGGAAACTGAAGCGGCTGTTTAAACTGCGCGGTCACGCACCCTCACGGACACAAGCGGTTGTACACACACGCACAAAGACACACACGCAGCCCAGTGGGAAGCAAAGGGAAGCCCACAGGAAACACTATGTGTGCGTATGTCTGTGTGTGCATGCGTGTGTCTGAGGCTCTGGGCGTGATGCCCTGCAGAACTCTGCACACAAATAGACACACACACACATGAACACTGGAAAATTACACAGAAGCATGCGCAGTGCTCAATCACACACACACACACACACACACACACACACACACACACACACTGTCCCTTGCTCTTACCATCCGAGTCTCTGCAGGAGCTCCTGCGGCTGGCAGGGTTGAAAGCAAACGGAGAGCTCAGTCCCGAGACGTCCAGGTTCTGGATCAGATCACTGATCCGGTTCACTATCCGGCACGACGCCTCACCACCCTCCCGCAGAAACTCATGCAGAGACATGAGAGCAGTCCGCTGGCCTCTCACACACACACTCTGTCATCCGGCGGGACGCCTCTCGCTGCCCCTGCAAAGCTCCGCTGCACACTCTAACACACTTGAAATCGCAGAGCTGCCAAAATGCAGACATGGGAAGGAGCTTCTTCAGCGTCACGCGTCGGTTCACTCGGAATCGAGCTGACCCGATCTGGCGTGCATCCTCTGAGGAGTCTGCATCGGCTTTACCTCCACGAGATACGGCCGCTGGCCCCTGCAGTGCCACTTTGGGGACTCGGGACACAGCAGTGCAGAACCAAAGTAGAAACGCTGAGTCACTGTCTGCACAACCTCTGAAACGAACAGTGTTCACTTCACACTCGAGGTGAGACCGGGGCCCAGCTCTGCTCGGCAACACACGCGCGCTCGCTCTGAATGCACAGGCATACACACTCGTGGCGAGGGAAACTGTTGAAGAATCAAGGAGCAGCTCTAGGTTCTCGAGCAAGGGCAGGAGGGTGGAGGTGAGCCGGAGCAGAGGGCAGCCGGTGGAGCACAAATCCCCTTCTGCTGCTCGGGCTAATTTTATTCCTCCACTCCTTAACTAATCTGCCTTTTCTTCCCCTCTTTCTATAGCTCCCCTGATGCTTTCACACATTCAGTCCTGGTGACCCCGGGGAGCACGGACATTTAAAACCATCCCAACATTAAAAACTGTGCGTGGACATGGACCGAGGTGGAGGTGGAGGAGCAAAGAGGGTCCTCTTTGAGGGTCCTCTTTGATGAATGGAGGGGGATGCTGGCAGGCTTTTTAGTGTGTGTGTTTGGCAGCTTGCAAGTTATAGGCTTAGAATAGCGATGAGCGGCGCCGACTGCAGGGAGGACGAGGCCCACGACATCAGCCATCAACCCGTAACCCTCCATCTCCTCCTCTCACTGCTCCCCTGATAATCAGCTCTCTGGTTTCTCATCGCCACGTCACTCACCTTCAGAAACCGTTTGCTCTCGCGTATCGCTGCCTGTTTGGACACAAACATGTACACACAAAGCTCAAGTGTCTGCCTGTCCGAACGTACGAGCCAAAGCTGCTGAAATCAACACCTCGGATCAGAAAACAACAACCCGACAGCTTTGCTGGTGACGCTGTACTTTGCTACCGCAATGTTTCGAGCTACAATGCTAACATCAGCGTAACAACGTGCTCTCGATATCGACATGCTGATGCTAAGCAGGTGTAAACAATATATACTATTGCTTGGTTTACCCTATTATTCTGTGCATGAAGATTATGTGTAAAGTGGAAAGGTCACGGAATGCCCCAAAAGAGTTGAAGCATAAGCATCAATACACTGATGATGCAATACATCCTCGACCTGCGTTTCCTCTGGGCAGCATCAGACCGCTAGCTTACATTTCTTTATGAATAAAGATGAATTATTATATAGCAACAACAGTACAAGCGTTCTGATTGGCTAATGGGTCGTCATGCCAGCCAGTATCGCCCTCCTCGCTGGTCTGATTCTGATCCGTGTTGCCCTCTGACCTCATTTTCAAAATGAGCGATATTGATAGACAACAGCCAAGAGCAGTGGTCCTCAAACTAAAGCCTAGTTTATGCTTCTCCGGCGCGTCGCTCCGCGCCGCCGCAGACCCTTCGCAGACGGTCGCTGGAGCCTGACGCGCGCCTCCAAAAAATCCTAACTATGCGTCATGTTGACGCGGACCGCAAGCGCTGTGATTGGTCCGCTCAGAACGTGACTCCCGGCAGTGAGTATATCTTCCGGTCTGTCTTCCTACACCGCCATTTTTAAAAGTTATCGTGGACCGGTAGCAACAATGGACCAAACAGAAGACTGTGACCGGAAAAAAAAAGCACGGATTCGGCTATAATCCATGAAACCACACCGACACACAGACACACACCCCTGGCGACGTGGCGTTGAAATGCAGAGCAACAAAGAGCAACGCGTCCCTCACCGCAGAACTTCGAATGCTCAAGGTCTCCGGCGCGACGACGCGCGTCAACGCGCCGGAGAAGCATAGACTAGGCTTTAGGCCCGCGGGCCGGAAACGGCCCGCCTCCACAATACCAGAGAGGCCTTATGATTTTTTTTTCAGTCTGGCCACGAAAATCCTAGACTAGTCCCTGTTAAATAGAACGGAATAAGAATTCTCTCTCTCTCTCTCTTTTCTCTCTCTCTCCTCTCTCTTCTCTCTCTCTCCCTCTCTCTATTCTCTAAACATAACTAACATCAGTAAACAGCTATTTTTTATGAAACGTCGGACTAGTTGTGACGTCATGTTTTCAGCAGCGCTAATGTTGTGGTTGATTTATCACAAAACAATATCTGGGGACAAACACCGTCATGACCTGTGTGTCTGGTGCTGCGGGTCAGAGGAGAAGGAGGAGCACCGTTTGGTGGCGCCAGGAGGAGGAGGGAGGGGCGCGGCGGGGGCTCGTGAGCTCCGTGGAGCATGTCGGGGCGAAATTATCAAATAAATGCCTCGTCAGATATTAAAACACATTTGTGGGGAGTTGATGACAGAGAGAGTAACTTTTATTCTTAAATACTGAAGAATGAAAAAGTGGCTCCAGCAAAAAGGGCACTTTTCTCATCCAGGGCAAAAGGGGCTGGTGCTGGAGCACCACTAGGGCTCTATCTATGCACGTGCCTGCTCACTCCCATCATACACACACACCAACCTGAAAGAGCCCTTTGCTGAACGACCTTCCTGAAGCTACAGGTCCCATCTCTGAGGAGATAAGATTATCTTGAGGAATTCCCAAGCCCAGTGAAGGAAGCAACATTGTTAATCACATATTTCCCTTTCTCACAGTCTTTCGCCACATTTGTATTCATTGGCGGACCAGGAAGAACCAATGAATGAGCGTCAATGGCGGAAGCAGATGAGCAAGAACCAATGAGAAGACACCGCCCTCTTTACCCCGGACCAATCAGAACTGTTCTTATGGACTATTTTAACTGCTGCACACACTCTGCTAAACACCCCTTCTGCAGGTCTGAAATGCTTTAGGTGTCAGAGATTGGATGTGAGTCCTTGCAAGAAATGTCTACTTGTATCCTGATTTTGAATAAACGCTTGATAGAGTTAAAGTAAAGTCTACCGCTATTTTCTTTCAGTGAGAACCGTCCAGGTGTGTTCCTGTCCATCCTCAACACAGGTATAACATTCCCCGTGTTTACCATGTCAGGAGTGTGATGATCTACAACATGATGAGATGTAAATGAAAAGCACAGCACATTTACGTCTTCTGGGTATTTTATCCTAAAAGACAAGTTCTGAAAGAAATGTTGTTGGATCACCAGAGTTACAACTCATTCTTGATTGTCTGTAAATGTGTCTATAATGTCAACCTGATGGTGGCGCTAGAGTGGAGAAAGTAAACATCAAGGTCACTAAAGCTTCTAAAGAGATTCATCCTCTGGGAACCATGACAATCAGTACTTAATATCCTGGCAATTCCGCCTTTAGTTGTTGAGCTATTTAAGTGGTGGCCGCTCAGAGTGCCACCCCATTAGTGGCATGATTAATTCACCAGTATTACCACAATACACACATTGTTTCTATCAGTTCTATCTGTGATTATTTCAAATATAAACAGTAGATCATGATCTTAAGGAGGACATCATCATTTAAAATAAGACTCTCCAATTCCTCTGCAGACTTATTTAATTATATTTATTTGGATGTAAGTACCCATACTAAAATGCAAATGACATATATTGAGAACGCTCTATTTTTAAAGCACTCTCCCTCGCTCGGGCACTTGCTGACGAGCTGATGACTCGAGGCCCGCTGGATCCACCTGGCCACACACCTGCTATGCCTTTGGGGATAAACAGCACAGCTCACCTAGAAGGCCGAACCCCTGACCTTGAGCTGATGAGTAACCTGACACTCACACTACGGGGACAATGAAGTTGAACAAATATCAGAGTTATAATAAGCAGGCATCCTTGATGTGTGCTTTAAATCCCAAACTATGCCTCAGGGGAGCATTCGATCAATCACAAAGGACTGAGATGGAGCAGCAATCATGAAGTCACGAGACGGCCAGGGGCTCAGATATGTTCATAACCCTCGGCTCTTGGGCTAGCAGCAAATACACTCGTACTCTCACTCAGCGTCGGAAATACACCAGGGCATAACGGCCCCTAAAGAAATATAATTTCCCCCTTGATTTCACGAGGGGCAGTAAATGCCCCCATCATTTTAATCATTTAATAGCGTTTTGTTTTTGTTCTTTGTTGTGCGTGTCTCATCTGTATTGACTGTACTGGGTAGGTGCACAAAAAAAAAAAAGAAAATCAATAAATATAATTGTTTATGTAAAAAAAAGGAGAAATAACTTCTACTTGTTAATAGTTGTTTAAATTTTTTTTATAATAAATAACCCAAAAGAAATACTAAAATGTAATATGATTTATGTTTGTTTTCATGTTCAAAATAATCTAAGAAAACACGTTGAATCTGTAGCCCGCTGCTTAATAGTCTGATTATTGCCATTGTTTTGACAATTGCTCATTTACTATAAGCCTAAATAAGTATATTTATTATTTTTGAACAAAGGTTAAATGTTATTTAAAAAGTTTAAAAACTGTTCAGTCAGTGGGGGCAACAGTTGCCCCCTAAGAAATAAGTAAATGTTCTACCCAAATACAGGAATATCATATCATACCCTGCTCTCACATGCATGCGAAGAGGTGTGAATACATACAAACCGTAATCAGTACGCACAAAAACCATCAACCACCACATATACGTCCCTATTACTGCACGATATATATGAAACGGCTCCCCGAGCATCCCTGGCAGCAGATGTTCACATTGCTGAGACATGTAACCCACTGAACTGGAAGTGTCCCTTTAAATCAACTGGAAGTAGGTCAAACGCCCAGTCAGAGTCCAGGAGGGGACGTGTTTCATGAGGGCTGCAAGGAGCAATTATATGTAATTTCAATGGTTAATGTAGAATCGGTCCAGGCTGAAATATCCATCAAATTGTCTACAGATATTAATGGTTCCCAGAGAAGGAGACAGACTGAACCTCTTCCTTTTCCTGTCGTGACACCTGCAGGTCGAAGCTTCCACTCATCAAGGTGAACATGTTGTACATCCAGTACATTCGTGGATCCCAGACGATGCATCCCGATGACTTTGGCGATCATCTGACTTTTGTACACACGTTCATAATCCACTAAACGATGAATTACAAAAACGTTGGTGACCCCTTAACTTTTCATCGAGCGCATCAGGTCTTTATTTTTATATTTGACAAAAAATATTAAAAAATGACATTCCCATCAGCACCATATTAAATGCTAAATATTAAATGTTGCTAATGCGCTGCACAAAGACAGAGAACATGCTCAGTATTATACTCTGTCATAGGGTAATAAGTATTATACTCTGTCATAGGGTAATAAGTATTATACTCTGTCATAGGGTCAGTATTATACTCATAGGGTGATAAGTATTATACTCTGTCATAGGGTTAGTATTATACTATTTCATAGGGTTAGTATTATACTCCGTCATAGAGTAATAAGTATTATACTCTTTCATAGGGTTAGTATTATACTCTGTCATAGAGTAATAAGTATTATACACTTTCATAGGGTAATAAGTATTATACTCTGTCATAATAAGTATTATACTCACGGTTCTGTCTGGCCAGCAGTTCAAACCCAAAGTTATTTATGCATATTAAAAGAAGAAAGGCACATTTCCCCCTTCCATGGATTGCTGTTGTAGCGACTGAGCACAGATAAGATGTGTTAAACCGCTCTGCCCTCTTACTGATGATTGAATGAGCACACTGATGGACGGGTTGGATCGCTGCCACCGATTAGAAAAATAAAACCTGGGCAGCCACAGTGCGAGATGAAGATAGATCTTCTTCCTGAATTGTTATCAGTTTGAGAATATTTCATGTTTAGAAACCGTGATCCAATTCACAAACAAGATCTGATTGCAACTTAGCAGTCATTTACAACATGACACCTCCTTTAAAGCTATCAGAATAAACATTATTTTCATCCTCAGATGACTTAGTTCCCCCGGAGTTTCTCTGAATCTTTCTTTTCCCTCGGTGGCCACTCCTCTCTGCTGTCGTCTGCGATCACTGTCACCGTTCTCTCTATTTCCCGCCGCAGCACATTCTCGCTAATTTCCTTCCAAACAAAGCGCTTCCAACGATTGCAATGTCTGCAAAAGTTTACTATAATGTCGCACACCGAACGCCTGCACATATAAAAATAAATTGTTCATAATTTTCATTGAAGTTAAAAATAAATGTCTGGAGTGATGCAGCTCATAATTCTCTTTCATAGCTGTGGATGTTCTATTTCATTCCTCTAGCTTCCCCCCCCCCCCACACACACACACACACACAAGTCCACCCACCCACTCACTCACTGCTGCCATACATCTCTGGTGCTAAGGAGGAGATGCTACTCAGAGCCCACTGTGCTGTCTCCATGTAGCAACAGCTCAAGCATTATTGGAGATTTTCTTGAAAAACATGCAAAAGTATATACATTATTTACCTTCCCTCTGCATTCATACTGTAACTGCACACATAATCAGATTCTGACAACTGAAAAGCAAACATGTCACTTAATGAGCAGCTGTGGCCTCTCGAAATCCGACCAACGTCGCTGATCTCCAATGAAACAAGATCAACACAACATGAAACAACAGGTCTCACGTCTGTGAGAATGACGGTGTGCTGGCAGTGAGCGGATTAGAGGAAATCTCTATGAATAGATAAAAAAAAAGAAACGAGAAGATGAAATATAGATTTTAGGGGCATTTGTTAAATTAAGGAGATCATTGTGTCCTGGAGCCATGTCACAAGACCTCACCTCTACAGTCTGGAAAAGGATTCCCATGTCAATTTTAAAAAGCCTTCTTTGCCATGGCTGCATAATCATAGACATAAAATGTTTCCCTGCAGCCGCTTTCAATCCTCAGAACAAATATGAAAGGCCATGACTGAACCCACAAAGTTGAGCTTTGCCCAAAACACATGCAGAGCCATGGCAACCAAATCCAAGAGGTGATGGGACTACTGGAAGTAAGTAATCAGTACAGGGTTACAGTTAAATAAATATATATATGTATATATACTATATATATATATATATATAGTATATATAAATGTACTGTATATATAGAGAGAGAGACAAAACTGTAACTCATTAAGGTAGAGTACTCGATAACAGTATCACAACACATATCCATCTGTCTTCTGAAGTAGACGTCATCATTGATTTCGATGTGAAACAGAAGATATTTTAGAGATAAAAAAATAGTTTTAATACAATAACACATTTTAAATAAACAACTATAACAAAGGACGCTTTACCTTTTATCAACTGAACTGACTGCAATATAAATTATTTCAATCCCCGTCACAACACCATGCACTCCTTATTATCTCGTTCTAGATTAAATAAAATGAGTCAATGTCACATCTTCAACCGCAAGATTAAACTGTAAAAGCAAGTCTTGTGAAAAAAAAACAGCGTAATGGCCAAACACCACCCTAGCTCGAGGCAGACAGCATGAACAGCAGGTTCATGCGTCTCTTAGACCTGGTGTGGTTTCCTGCAGAAATAAAGATTTATAGCTCATGACGATCCTATATTTTCCTATTTGAAACCCTTGTTTAAAATTGTATTTGGTCTCAAATTAACCAAACAAGAGACACAATATAGTCACTAATTGTGGCAGATAACTAATTAACCGAAAATCATGACAAAAGTTAATAATTGCCTGCAGGAAGAACCCGATGACCAGGGATTACATCTGTTGTTGCGTGTGTTGTTGTCACCCACCTATGCTTTGAGTGACTGTCCTCAGTCTCTCCAGAAGCTCCCCCACGGCCATCTCCTCCGTCTTCATCCACAGGATCATCCTCCAAAGGGACAGCGGGAGACCAGCTGCCCAGCCAACAGACACTATCGCAGGAAAAAGAGACAGCTTGCCTGCTTTTTCCTGACCGTTGCTACGGAGAGTGGGTGATGGTGAGGAGGAGGACGAGAGAGGGGAACTGCTGTGGTGGCGAGCCCAGCCGAGCTGAAGAGGGAGATGCGGCGGGGTAAACTAGCCCTGGATGAGACCGCCTGGGTGCTGGCTTGTACGACACACGGTGACTCGGGGAAATAAATCTGAGAGAGAGAGAGAGTGTGTGTGTGTGTGTGTGTGTGTGTGTGTGTGTGTGTGTGTGTGTGTGTGTGTGTGTGTGTGTGTGTGTGTGCAGCTTGGAGGTGCAGGGATGCTTGTGAGTAATGGATGCTTTCGAGGATGCTGCAGAGACGGACGAGGGGGTGATGCTGAAGCTGCTGTAGCTGCTCCAGCGACGAGTCCTCCGTGGAGGAATGCAGAGACACCGGCGATGGAGATGGGGAGGAGGTGGAGCGGGAGGCAGCCTCATTCGCACACGCATGCTTTAGCCTCAGCACACATGATGGTGCAAACCTGTGCAGACCTGGAAGACATAGAGGGGGAGGGGATTTGAAGGTCAGCCTTACATTTTCCCACAAACAGAATTGATCCAACAGCGACATCCAGTGTGGAGGCAAGGCGCCACAGCTGTGTCATGAAACGTTGTCATCCGCTGGAGACATGCACAGCTCTACTGGTCGGGCATCGTTGATGATGCTGCGCTGCCACCATGTGGCAGCACTTGGCTATGACACACAATGGTTGCGTTAACTTACAAAAAAGAGAGAATTCAAGTTGTATTTTTTCCACTGGTCTTTGAATGCAGCTTTGGGCTTCTTTTAAAAATCAGTTGAACTCTACACAGATCAACATATTTTAGCAGGTGATATAGACAGAAGGAGAAGATGTTGCACACAGTGGCGAACCTGAACAACGCAGAGGGCGCTGACGTGGATGCTGATCACATGATATATAAATAGTTTTTTAAGTTGCACATTCTATGTTGTTGGACACTACTTGACCAACAGAAGTATGAAACATGTTATGGATAATAATATATATATATACAAAACAACTAAATATATGTATGTTACTGTCCAGGTTCTTGGAAGTTTAGGTTAATTATCAGAAGATGACATATATGGAGTTTGCGTTCATTATGGTACTGACACCTTGTGTTATTTACTTAAGTAGTTTTACTCAGTAGCTTTCAACACAAGTGATAGGAAACCTAAACGCTGTGGTGAGACGAGCGTACCTGCAGGTGGTTGGAGGATCTGAGCAGCACCCTGGTCCCCATGTGGCGTGGTCCCCACAGGGCTCACACACATTCGCTGTGGTGAGCTAGCAGGTGTTACGGTTTAAGAAGCAGCCGTGTTAACTGGCGACTTTGAACCGAACGCGCCTGTTTGTTGTCGTATTTACAGACAGCTGTTGAAAATAGGAACAGAACACATAGCTGCCCTCGTGAATTATTTAATTGGTATAGTATATATTATTAAGTATAGGGTTTGGTACTGTATGACACAATTCAACCAAGCGGCACTCACGAGGATAGCTAAGAAGTTATGTGTTCCCTCGGGCAGGGAACAAGTCGACTCAGAAGATTTATTTTCTAACTTGTATTTGCTCCTGTCGAAGACAATACAACACCACATTGTTTTCCTTCTGTACATCAGCTTCCCTCAACAATATTAAACTATCATCTCTGAGACAGGACTACGTTACATCCAAATTATAATAACAATGATCTTAAACCACCTATTCGTAAAACGTGTATCATGACAAAGGGGGAAAACAGCGACCCCAAGTGGACAAAAAAATAACTGCGTAAGTAAGTGATCCAATAAGATTAAAAGGAAAAACACATACCTGCTTCATTAAATAGATAGCTGAGATTGTTCAGATTTTTCTAGTACAACCCATGGGTATGAATGAAACGCAAGCGACTCAAAAAAAGTCAGGAGAAAGGCAGGAGATGCATGAGACTGGGTCCCATCCCCGGTGAAAATGAGTTGACCTGCAGAGGACACTGGTAAGCTTCATGCCCATATTTGAACTATTATTCTAATCTAAATGAGTCAAGAGACATCGAATGCTCGGCTCGTCTATTAGTTTGAGGGACTTTTTGTCCTCGTTTGTGTCGTGAATGTCAGTAAATTCACGTGTTGATGTTTTTTCTTTTATTTCTTGCACAAACAATGTAATTATGTGTGCACTGGAATGCATTTGTAAATCGAATTATGAATGTACCATGAACCCAGTCATTCATATTTTAAGCATTACATTGTAGACGCAGAATCAAAATATACATAAAATGTAAATATATAAATTCAGCTTTTATTTTCCATCATACAATCAAACAGAAGCACCACCATCTTTATACTCCAGCTTTCATCTGGTCGTTGGGCGGCAGCACCTTTCCCAGGTGGATCCCAGCAGTCAGTCCATACTCCGTGGCAGCGTGTTGCTCATGGACCTCAGGCTTCAGCTGGAAACCCTTCTCCCCATCAAAGCAGTCAGAGGGGGTGAAGGAAAGGGTTTTCTCTTGCATGACTCCTTGCAGTCGGGTACGCCAGCCCTCCAGCATGGCGCTGCGAGCCTCAGAAGGAACGTGAGACGGAGCCCAGAAGATCTGAGGGGCCAGAACCTGGAAGCCACAGTAGTGCAGGATGCCGTTCTGGAGAGAGAGTTTAAAGTAGAATGTTATACATCCAACAGCTCATTTAAAAAGAAAAAAAAAAAAAAATACATTGGTCTTTCTAGACTAAAGGAACCTAGCCAACGCTGAAGATTGTATTCTAAGCTTGTAACACATGCCATTACAATCTACAATGCTAGTTGAAGCAAATTCTGATGCAGTACCTGAAGTGGCCACAGTGTGACATTCATATCTCCATTAATACCATCTGCACTAAACATGGACTCCTGAGACCCAGTGGTGAAGGACAGCATGACTTTCTTGCCCTGTGCAGAAAGAAAGACGATTAGAAAAGTAACAACAGTTTTAGACCAGTAAGTCAAACCGTTGATTTGAGTCTTTACTTTGAAAAGTCCCTGGCTGTATCGCTTCTCTTGAGTGTAGGCATAGCCCAGTGTGAGCACCCGGTCAATCCAGCCCTTCATGATCGCAGGAACGGTGAACCAGTACATGGGGAACTGAGAAGTAGGGCCGAGTGTTAGCAGGGAGCATAGCGAGGCTTAACCGACACGTTGCAGTCCCCGAGCAAATACCTGAAAGATGACGAGGTCGGCCCATGTGAGTTTACGTTGTTCCTCAGTGATGTCGGCAGACAGCTTGCCTTCCTCCCATGCCAGTTTCGTTTCCTCTGCATAACGGAAGTGATCGGCATTCTTGACTTCTCCTGCAGAGAGAACATTGCATTTAAATCCTGAAGTTGAAAAAAAGCCACGTTTATAAATGCCAGGGAGGTATTGGTATACCGGTGATGTCCTCAGCAGTTGCAGTGGCTTTGAACTTGATGGCGTACAGGTCCGATACTTCTACTGTGCAGCCCTGAGCTTTTAACGCCTCCACAGCGGTGTCTTTGGCTGCAGCGTTGAATGAGCCAGAGCTCTGGTGGGCATACACTATCAACACCTTCTTCACAGCTAAAGCAACAATTAGAGAACGGAGACCAGCATCAAGTCAGAAAGTTAACAAGTGAAACACTAGTACATTTGGAGATCCACCATGACACAGAAAACACATGTACTGCCAAATCTCTCAGCAAATAACATAGTAGATAATTCACCCATTTTAAAGACTGATGTCAACTGCAACTGCTGAGCTTTGCAAATAGCTGGTGTGTTGAGTGAGAGAGCAGGTCAGTCTGGAGCAACTTTCAAGATGCTGTTTTATACACCACAAGACTCAACACCGCCTTCTCACATGTGCTGTCAGTCAGCAATCAAGGTCATTAACCAATCACCTGGTCTCTCTCAGAACAGTGTTTCATTCAGTCTGGTCATCATTTTTAAATAGGGAGTGAACTTCATGGACCACTGAGCCAAGAATCTGTAGGTTTAACCAACTACAGATTTAGCTTATGTCTAGATTTGTATATATGTTGCAAAAGTGTGAAGATGCTATGAAAGTAAAATAATACATGGATTTTTGTAACATTGACAAAGACCACAATAAACTATCGATGGAGGGATTACTAAACTGCCCCATCATGGCACTAAGGGGTCAAGAGTTTGTGAATATCTGCCAGAGCTTGAGGGGGATAGTGAGTGATCACGATCCAGATGGTGAGTCATTAATTGTGGCTGTTTATTGGCCGGACAGAGTCATTGTAAAGCATGCAACAGCACTCTTCAACAGATTAATATTGCCGATCTAATCACTGGAATGACCAAAAGTAAACGGAGCACAAGGATTTACTGTGATGCTTGTGCATGCTCAGCCCTGCTACCATTAACCGACAAGAGATGAAGATGAAGACGTGTTCACGCGGACTGCTAACATGTGATGAAGACGTGTCCACACGGATCGTCATCACGCGATGAAGACTTGTCCACGCGGACCGTCAAAACGTGATGAAGAAGTGTCCACACGGACCGCCAACACGCGATGAAGACGTGTCCACACGGACCGCCAACACGCGATGAAGATGAAGACGTGTCCACAAGGACCGCCAACATGCGATGAAGACGTGTCCAGACGGGCCGTCAACCTATGATGAAGACGTGTCCACGCGGACCGTCAACACGCGATGAAGACGTGTCCAGACGGAGCGCCAACACGTGATGAAGACGTGTCCAAACAGACCATCAACACGTGATGAAGATGAAGATGTGTCCACATGGACCGTCAACACGCGATGAAGACGTGTCCAGACAGACCGTCAACACGTGATGAAGATGAATACGTGTCCACACGGACCGTCAACATGTGATGAAGATGAAGACGTGTCCTCACGGACCATCAAGACGTGTCCACACGGACCGCCAACATGTGATGAAGACGTGTCCTCACGGACCATCAAGACGCAATGAAGATGAAGACGTGTCCAAAAGGACCATCAACATTCGATGAAGATGAAAACATGTCCACGCGGACCGGCAACACGCGAGGAAGACATGTCCAAGCGGACCGCCGACACGTGATGAAGATGAAGACGTGTCCACGCGGACCGCCAACACGTGTTGAAGATGAAGACGTGTCCACACGGACGATGAAGATTGTCCACGCGGACCGTCAACACGTGATGAAGACGTGTCCACACGGAGCGCCAACACGTGATGAAGACGTGTCCAGACAGACCATCAACACGTGATGAAGATGAAGACGTGTCCACACGGACCGTCAACACGCGATGAAGACGTGTCTAGACACCGTCAACACGTGATGAAGATGAAGACGTGTCCTCACAGACCATCAAGACGTGTCCACACGGACCGTCAACACGCGATGAAGACGTGTCCACACGGACCGCCAACACGTGATGAAGACGTGTCCAGACAGACCGTCAACACGCGATGAAGATGTGTCCACAAGGACTGCCAATACGTGATGAAGACGTGTCCAGACAGACCGTCAACACATGATGAAGACGTGTCACGCGGACCGTCGACACTTGATGAAGATTCAATTCAATTCAATTCAGTTTATTTGTATAGCCCAGTTTCACAAATTACACATTTGTCTCAGAGTGCTTTACAATCTGTACACATAGACATCCCTGCCCCAAAACCTCACATCGGACCAGGAAAAACTCCCAAACAACCCTTCAGGGGGAAAAAAGGGAAGAAACCTTCAGGAGAGAACAGAGGAGGATCCCTCTCCAGGATGGACAGATGCAATATATGTAATGTGTACAGAAGGACATATTTAGAGTTAAAATACATTCAAGGAATCTGACAGTTTATCAATAGTTCATATTTAGGCATATTCCACGATGGAGAGTTTGGAGAACTTCCGAGTGGAAGAGTGGGCGGAGTCCCAGCAGGGCAGCGGCACAGCTGGTGGCAGGAACTCACGATCCAACCATCGATGGTCCATCAGCAGATGGGATCTATGCCGTCTCATAGGGTCCGATGACCCCATGAGACGTGAAGTCAGAAGGACTCCGGGGAGAAAGCAGAGTTAGTCATGTGTGATGGAGAGATGAAGATTCATCCATAGGAGAAAGAAAAGAGGAGAGGTGCTCAGTGCATCCTAAACATCCCCAGCAGCTATAAGCCTATACCAGCATATCCAGGGGCTGGACCAGGGCAAACCTGATTCAGCCCTGACTATAAGCTCTGTCAAAGAGGAAAGTCTTAAGTCTACTCTTGAATGTGGCGACTGTGTCTGCCTCCCGGACTGAAGGTGGAAGTTGGTTCCATAAAAGAGGAGCTTGATAACTAAAGGCTCTGGCTCCCATTTTACATTTTAAGACTATAGGAACTACAAGTAGCCCCACATTTAGTGAGCGCAGCTCTCTGGTGGGGCGATACGGTACTACAAGCTCTTTAAGATATGATGGTGCATCACCAATTAAGGCTTTGTAAGTTAAGAGAATAATTTTAAAAGTGATTCTTGATTTTACAGGGAGCCAGAGCAGAGCAGCTAGTGCAGGAGTAATGTGATCTCTTTTCATAGTTTTAGTGAGAATACGAGCTGCAGCATTCTGGATCAACTGGAGGGACCTAAGAGACTTATTAGTGCAGCCTGATAATAAGGAGTTGCAGTAATCCAGTCTCGAAGTAACGAACGCGTGAACCAATTTTTCTACATATTTTTTAAATATGTTTTAGTATTAGTTTTATTGATAGATATAGTTGATCATCTGCATAACAATGAAAGTTTATAGAGTGTTTTCTGATAATATTGCCCTAAGGAAGCATGTATAAGGTAAATAGAATTGGTCCAAGCACAGATCCTTGTGGAACTCCGTGACTAACGTTGGTGGTCATCGAGGCTTCATCGTTTACAAATACAAACTGAGATCAATCTGATAAATAGGATTTAAACCAATTTAGTGCGGTGCCTGAAATGCCAATCGACTGCTCCAGTCTCTGTAATAGGATGTTATGGTCAATGGTATTGAATGCAGCACTAAGGTCTAACAAGACCAGTACAGAGATGAGTCCTTTATCTGCTGCCATTAAGAGGTCATTCGTAATCTTCACCAGTGCTGTCTCTGTGCTGTGGTGTTTTCTAAATCCTGACTGAAACTCTTCAAATAAACTATTCTGATGTAGAAAGTCACACTACTGATTTGTGACCACTTTCTCAAGGATCTTAGAGGGGAAGGGGAGGTTAGGGAGGTTAGAGACTGTGGACCTGAAGGTGAACCGGACTGTGAACCGGACTGTGAACCTGAAGGTGAACCGGACTGTGAACCGGACTGTGAACCTGAAGGTGAACCGGACTGTGAACAGGACTGTGAACCTGAAGGTGAACCGGACTGTGAACCTGAAGATGAACCGGACTGTGAACCTGAAGGTGAACCGGACTGTGAACCTGAAGATGAACCGGACTGTGAACCTGAAGGTGAACCGGACTGTGAACCTGAAGATGAACCGGACTGTGAACCTGAAGGTGAACCGGACTGTGAACAGGACTGTGAACCTGAAGATGAACCGGACTGTGAACCTGAAGGTGAACCGGACTGTGAACAGGACTGTGAACCTGAAGGTGAACCGGACTGTGAACAGGACTGTGAACCTGAAGATGAACCGGACTGTGAACCTGAAGGTGAACCGGACTGTGAACCTGAAGGTGAACCGGACTGTGAACAGGACTGTGAACCGGACTGTGAACAGGACTGTGAACCGGACTGTGAACCTGAAGATGAACCGGACTGTGAACCTGAAGGTGAACCGGACTGTGAACCTGAAGATGAACCGGACTGTGAACCGGACTGTGAACCTGAAGGTGAACCGGACTGTGTCAAAGATGGCTGCTACTCCACCTCCTTGACCGGTGCCTCGAAGAATGTGAGTATTAATATGACCTGGAGGAGTCGACTCATTGAGGCAGACATATTCTTCATGGCGCAGCCAGGTTTCAGTTAGCCAAGACCTCTGGATCCAGAGTGGGCTTCTTCAGGAGAGGTTTAATTACAGCTACTTTAAAGGAATGTGGTACGTGGCCTGTTAACAAAGACACATTGATAATATCCTAAAGAGAGCTGCCAATTAAAGGCAAAACGTCTTTAAGCAGCCTAGTCGGGATAGGGTCCAAGAGACAGGTAGACGTGTAGAAACCATTGAAGATAATTGGTCACGGTTGATGGGAGAAAACCCATCTAAATATACACCAGGACATACAGCGGTTTCCAAAGCCATTCCACTTGAGGACAGATTGGCACTGGTTAAGGGCAAGAGATTATTAATCTTGTCAATAATAGTTAAAATCTTTTCATTAAAGAAGTTCATAAAGTCATTACTACTGAGGTCTATAGGAATACTGGGCTCCACAGAGCTGTGACTCTCTGTCAGCCTGGCTACAGTGCTAAAGAGAAACCTAGGGTTGTTCTTATTCTTCTCTATTACTGATCAGTAATATTCTGCTCTGGCATTACGGAGGGCCTTCTTATAAGTTGTAAGACTATCTCGCCAAACTAAGCGGGATTCTTCCCGATTAGTTGAACGCCAAATGCTTTCAAGCTTTCGTGACGTTTGCTTTAATGTGCGGGTCTGAGGGTTATACCAGGGAGCAAACCTTCTCTTCCTCACTGTCTTCTTCTTCAGAGGGGCTATCGAATCCAGTGTCATTCTCAGTGAGCCTGTGGCACTATCAACAAGATGATCAATCTGGGACGGACTAAAGTTAGACCAGGAGTCCTCTGTTCTATTGAGACATGGTATTGAATCAAGTGCAGAAGGAATCACTTCTTTAAATTTAGCTACAGCACTGTCAGTTAGACATCTGGTGTAGAAACTTTTGACTAACGGTGTACACTCCGGTAGTATAAACTCAAAAGTTATAAGGTTGTGGTCTGACAGAAGAGGATTCTGTGGGAAGACCTTCAAATGCTCAATGTCAACGCCATATGTAAGAACAAGATCAAGCGTGTGGCCAAAGCTGTGAGTGGGTTTCTGCACTCTCTGACGAAAGCCGATCGAGTCCAACAATGAGATGAATGCAGTACCTAGGCAATCATTACCAACATCCACATGAATATTAAAATCCCCTACAATAATATCTTTATCAGTTTTAAGAACCAAACTTGATATAAATTCTGAAAATTCTGATATAAACTCTGAATATGGACCCGGTGGCCGGTACAAAATCACAAATAGAATCGGCTGTAATGTTTTCCAGGTTGGATGTGAAAGACTAAGAACAAGGCTTTCAAATGAGTCGTAGTTTAATTTAGGTTTAGGATTTATTAAAAGGCTCGAGTCAAAGATGGCTGCTACTCCACCTCCTCGACCGGTGCCTCGAGGAATGTGAGTATTAACATGACTTGGAGGAGTCGACTCATTGAGGCAGACATATGGCGCAGCCAGGTTTCAGTTAGACAACATAAATCAATGTGATTATCTGTTATTAAATCATTTAGTAACACAGATTTAGATGACAGAGATCTAATATTTAGGAGACCACATTTAATAGTCCTGTTTTGTTGCACTGCTGAAATAATGGTGTTAACTTGTATAAGGTTATTGTGTACGACTCCTCTTGTAAAACATACCTTTCTCCACGCAGCTGACCCGAGGCAGCTCTTTCTCCCTCGCGATGACGGGGGCTGTTTTCTTCGGCTGCACCTTCATCGCCTTCGGACCGGCCATCGCACTCTTCCTCTTTACCATCGCCCGGGAGCCGCTCCGGGTCATCTTCCTCATCGCCGGGTGAGCCTCTCGAGCCTCAGCTCACTCTCCCGTGTGCACACGACACTGAACACCAGTTGCGATCACCACAAAGTCCCTTTTGTCGAGATCCTCACGGCTCGGGCAAAGATGCTAGCTAGCTAGACAACAAGGCGAGCCGGGCGGCGTGTTAACCGGCGACGTAAACATGGAAAACATGACGTCATGTTTTTTAAATTCTGTATCGGTTCAAGCCTCTCATTACGTCATATTTATCATGTGTCTTCGATCACGGCTCCTTTCAAGTCAACAGTAGTGGACGGAGATCCGCAGTTTGTAGTGGCCTTGATCTCTCGCTGCGCTGTGACGTATTAATGACGTCAGATCTAATTGTCTGTAAATAGACCCTGCGCGACGAGGCTCGCGGCTTCACTCCTCCTAATGTAAACACTATTGTTGATATTTATATAAAACAGAAATGGGTCTCTCACATTCTCAGCATAGCTCATTGGACTCCGGGTCTGAGTGCAGCTTTGAGAGCGGTGTTGTTTCTACCAACAAAGACCCCAGAGAGGTGCTCAGACGCCACAGTGTGCCGAGGGATATCGCCTTTGAATGTGCCGACTCACCTCAGGTTGTTGAGGACGCACCAGACTGTGAACCGGACTGTGAACCTGAAGGTGAACCGGACTGTGAACCTGAAGGTGAACCAGACTGTGAACCTGAAGGTGAACCGGACTGTGAACCGGACTGTGAACCTGAAGGTGAACCAGACTGTGAACCTGAAGGTGAACCGGACTGTGAACCGGACTGTGAACCTGAAGGTGAACCGGACATGTGATGAAAATGAAGACGTGTCTACACTGACCGCCAACATGCGATGAAGACGTGTCCCCACGGACCGCCAACACGCGATGAAGACTTGTCCACACGGATCATCAACACGCGATGAAGATGAAGACGTGTCCACACGGACCGCCAACACGTGATGAAGACGTGTCCAGACAGACCTCCAACACGTGATGAAGAATTTTACACAAATTAAAAGGCATTTAAGTGGTTCATCAGCTGGAGGAAGGTCTGCAGAGACCTCTAATAGTTTATAATATAACTTTTACTTTCTTCTCAACTACAGTTGATGGTGAGTTCATCATCACAGGTTAAATTCTCTGTGTCACAGAGATTGAATAGAAAAAACGCTCTTCAGTGAAGTGGTTAGTATATGCATTAGTCCACCAGAGAGCAGCAGACACCAGTGAGAACCATGTTACGTTACCTGCAGACAGGAAACCACTATGTCTCATGACATTTGGTAGCAGGTCCGCCATTGTTTAGCATTTATATAAAGTTTTAATTTTTTTAAGGTTTAGTATATGTTTATGATTCCCAGTGATACTGTAATAGTGGAAGTATACAATAGGTGACTTGGTTGCAGAGTGGGTGGAGCTAGGTTGTGGTTCAGGAAATTAAATGAGGTCTACTCGGCCTCAGCTGGTGGTTAATTGTTAATTAGCCCCAGCTGGGGCTAACCTGTGTGTGTGTGTGTGTGTGTGTGTGTGTGTGTGTGTGTGTGTGTGTCCCTCAAAGGAGCAGTAGCAACTCAAAGAAAAATGTGAACAAGTGTCATTGTTAATATACGTTGTTCAAAATGAGACCGTAGTATTTTACTTTAAATTGTGTTTGTACATTTACAGTTAGCAGACACCTGGATATGTGTCAGGATGGTTTTCAGTAGTATCCAAGTAATGTGTGTTTAAAAGAAGTAAATTTGCTCATGCAGAATCCTCACAAACTCCAATCTTCCCTATACATCCCTAAATAAAGATGACTCCCTTTTTTCTAGTTGTTATTCAAATTTACATACATATGATGTTTGCAGAACGTTGTTTCCTAACATTTGCAGAACCTTCGCAGGTCATTTATTTCTCTGGCGCACAGGTTGTAATAAAAGGCACTAGACTGAGTAGCCGGCATTAAACTGTGTGTCCATTTTCTTGCTCAGATGCATGAGCTGTTTTGGATACACAGCCCTCATACCCTCATGCACCTTCTCCAACCCATGTAACCCCATCAGCAGTTGGCTCATTGAAGTACTGCAAATGGCAAAGAATACAATTGCAATTAAATGAAAAGCTAATGACCAAACATTATGCCTTGCAGTGTGGTTTACTCCCAGCTATCGGTCATCTGCTATTCAATTGAGCTGTTAAAACATGATCATCACCAGCCGAGGCTTCACAGATACGGCACAACCCTTCTTCACACAAAGGATGCAACAAGCTCGAACTGTTTCACCTTGGACCTTTTAATGGACAATAGGTGGAGGCCATTTTTTGTTTTGTTTTAGATGAGACTAAGACAGTTTTTGTTCCTATTTAGATGGTGCTCACTCAAACAGGATCCAGGAAAAATATGGCATCATTAAAAGTAGTTTCATGCCTAGTAGGCTCTAATCAATTTACGTTGATGACAACAAGGCTGATAAAAAGTTCATTGGGTTGCAACCATCTGTGCGCGTGCACGTGGGAAGTGAAAGCTGCAGGTTTAACAACACACTTAATCATCCTTCTAGGTCGTCACTTCGCTGTTGTTGTTTTTTTTCTTCATGGGAGGGTGATCAACAAGCCAGACAGTCTTTTATTGAAGGATGTGATGCATCAGACAATATGACGGACAAGGAGGAGGACGGGAGGGACGAGGAGTTGTTTTCACCCGGTTACGGTTACCATGCAGCATTTTCACTCGACTCAAGAGGAACAACAGCATGGGGGCTGATGGAGAAATAACTTTATGTGTTGCCGCTACTCTTTATTGGGTGAGGGATGCTGCTTTATTATGCAAAGCTCTTGAATCAGGTGGCTCTCTATGAACGTCAAGGTAAGTGAACATGTCATCTACTTATCCTGCACTTCTTTCAGAGGTTTGAGCTATTAATAGACTCCAGTTGCAAGCTATAAATATTCCTTAAATAAGTTAAAACATGAAATATAATGGAAATCAAACAACACATTATATATATATATATATATATATATATATATATATATATATATATATATATATATATATATATATATATATACAAACTGGGGACATGGTTTTTTGGGTATAGTTTTTTTAAATTTTGTAATTAAACATTAAATATGTATATATGTATATATGTGTGTATATATATATATATATATATATATATATATATATATATATATATATATATATATGTATAGCTATTAAGAATTCAGACAAATATGTTGACATAAATTAGATAGTGCTAAACTAAATATATACAACATCATCATGTATTGGGTACTTTCTATTAGGAAGTATACTGGGGGGTTTTGTTTAATGGTATAATTTCAAAGATGTGTTGTTGTTGATCAGAGTTTGTACTTTATCTGAATCAATAGTATGTTTTTTCAGTTTTGGACATATTTGTATTTGTCTCAGTTCCTTGCATTAGTCGTTGCAACAGAATCATCTCTAGATGTCATTTGTAAATCTACTTTTCTTCAGCATCTTTCCAGTCTGGGGGCAGAGGCGTGATGCTCAGTCCTGACCAGCGCGAGTCCAACCTGCCCTGGGGACAAACGGACACGCGCTCCGCCCATGTGCCCGCGCTCAGCAGAGAGGAGAAACGGCGGAAGAGGCGCGCGACGGCGAAGTATCGATCTGCGCACGCAGCCAGGGAGCGCGTCCGCGTGGTGTCTTTCAACGTGGCCTTTGCAGAGCTGAGAACGCTGCTCCCGACATTCCCTCCAGACAAGAGGTTGTCCAAGATTGAGATCCTGCGACTTGCATTGTGTTACATCTCCTACCTGAACCACGTGCTGCAGGTGTAGAGGACCAACAGGAGGATGGACTGATGCCTGACACCTGGATATTCAAAGGAGTAGATTCAAGGAACGCTCTATGGTTATAAGGTCACATTAAACTAATAGCACTGGTACTATTATACTATAAGATGCATAAGACTGCATCTTATGTTACATTCCTATTTCATCACAGGAAATAGCTGCTGGACAACAGGCTTGACCCTAAACTTGCTGCCAGATATATTTGACTTTTCTGTGTAAACCAATTTGTAAATATATTTATGTCATGTGTACACAAAATATATAGTTTACTTGCCGTCTGTGTGCTTTCGGGATTCAGTTGCAGTTGAAATGAAACGGATAGCTTGAAAATATAAAATTAACTGTATTGACGCAGTTTATCCTATTTATATATTTCTGAAACAGGAAGATTCTTATTTGGAGGCCTTATTATTAGATTTTGTGCTTTCTTTGTAGCTCTATTCATTTCAACTGAGCTGGTCTTACATACAAACAATGTGTAAAGGAGTAAGGTGAACACATACCAGACAAGAGAGAAAGAAGTGGTAGATGTTGGCTCCCTGTTTTGGGATGAATGCCAACATGATTTGATTAAGTCTTGGATTTTTGAAACTTTAACCCAAAATATCAAATATCAAATCAAAACAGTCCTTTAGACTGTCATGTGGGTATTCTGAGTGTTTTTACATTATGCCTATTATGTCTTTCATATTTCCTTACGAGATTAGCCATTGCAGTGCACCCTTTGGCTTTTCTCTCCATTAGTCAGAAGCCGTCGCTGCTCCCTCTCTTATCCCTTTATGCGAGTCTCGGCGGTGTAATGTGGCTCAAGGGGCTTGAGGTATTGTTCCTGTCCACTCCAGCAGTAAGACTAGAGGGATGGCCCTTTGTCTGAACACTGCGCGGTCCACACACTACACACTTGGTCTACACACTTGATATGACTTAACTATGTGCATATATTGATATATTATATATATATATATATATATATATATATATATATATATATATATATATATATATATTTATTTATGTATCTGTGTGTGTTGGGAGGACAGACCAAGCAAAACATCCGATTTTAGGATAAATGATGCAGTGGCTTGGGAGGTGCAGCACTGCCCTCTGGTGGAAAGAAAGGGGAGTTTTAACTGTTAAAAGTTCATATTCACTATATTATATAGACAGACTTGCACAGGTTGCCTTTGAACTGACCGTAAAATGTATTTCAGAAAATTGTAGAGGCATGTTTACCAAGTTATAGGGAGAAGGAGTGATTTCTGTTCTGATGATATTCAAAGCTCTAGCTATTTTTATTTTGTTTATGTCCTAAGCCAATAAAAACACTGCTTTATTTTGATTTAGTAATTATTCTGGAGCTTTCAATCATATCACATGATATTCGTGAGCAGATGGAGTTCAGTTGTTCTAAAATTGTAGTAGTTTTAGATTGTAGTAGTTTTAGACGTCATGATGGAGATTAGATCTGTTGAATATTTGACCTTCATTTGGTCTTATTTCCTGTGTGCATATAGTAAAAACTCTTTCCTTCACATTCTTGTCTGAAATGTCCTTAATTTGCCAACATATACACAGAGGGTACAGACAGTATTTAGACCCCTTTAACATGTTCACTCTTTGTTTCATTGCAGCCATTTGCTAAAATAAAAAAAGGTAATTTTATTTCTCATTAATGTTCACTCAGCACCCCATCTTGACAGAAAAAACAGAAATGTAAAAATGTTTGCAAATTTATTAAAAAAGAAAAACTGAACTATCACGTGGTCATAAGTATTCAAAGCCTTAAATGTAATCACATGCAGGTGGGATCTTCAAGATCAAGTATTGAAGCTGAACTCAAGGCCTTTATCACACCAGTAGACACACTGGGCTTTATGCAAACACCCATTTCCCCAAATAATGAAGCCCCAAGGGAATTGTCAAGTCAGTTTTTTGTGGGGGTCCCCCGTATATCCATTTTTTGTGTGGCCCCAGATATCAATTGTTTCCGACATTTCATAGATTGGTTCACTCAGAAAGAGTGTGATGTTGCTCTGTAGTTTTGCTGCATTCATATACATGATAATACAAGATAAATTCAGGGTCATAGTGATATCTTATGCTCATTTGTACATATCACTGAGATAAAGAGTGTAGAATATACCATTCAATGGAATAATATTATATATTAATGCAAAGAATAGACAGATTCCGACAGTTATTTCTCGTATTTCGAATTTGCTCGTTCCCACTGTCGCTCAATGGAGACAGCTTATAACTCTTTCTCGAGTAAACCTAAATGTAAGCAAGTCACACTTATTTACAGCCACATTATGTAACTATCTGGGATTACAAGTTCACTCCGTGCATCATTTACTTTGAGCTAAACTCCTCCCGGCTGTGATACTGGCTGTCGTTGACGAGGCACCCCCCTAAAGCCCCCCCTAAAGCCCCCCCTGCAGCCCCCCTACAGTAGGCCTAACGACGCCCCTGCTCACGGGGAACACTTCCTGCTCGCAGCAGGTCGAAGTCAAGCCCTAAAGGACGCCCCCTGGTGGGCTACAGCCGGACGTACAGGTTGGAGTGCACTTGAAGTGCGCCGTACACCTCCACGCTGCCTCCCTCCCTGGTACTGCGAACCACAATGGCCAGGACCGTGTGAGTGCACTGCCCCTGTCAGTGCAGCGCAGACGCAGCGCAGGAGCGCCACATCCACCGGGAGGGATACGGCTCACGGCTGAGACCCAACAAGGTAGGTCCACGAATTGCTCGATCCACCGGGTGTATGTCTGTATATATCCTGGCCAAACGCACGAGACGCGCGCAGCCTCCTCGCAGGAATTACTGATGAAGTTCAATGATGCCGTCGTGGAGGAAAAACATGGTTTCCTTCTCATCAGACGTGCAGCCTTTTAGTCCTTTCTGTGTTGTTGTGGTTGCTCGTATTTACGTGGAGCTTGCCGTATATAGGCTGCATTTCCCCTTTATTTCATAGACACTGCCCGGTGCCTTAAAGCAACGTAATGCACGCGCACTGTGTGATGGTGTACAATCCGCTGTGGTTACTGGTGTTCCGGATGTGCCTGCAACCAGATCTATTGTAACCGAAACTGCATCAGTGTAATAGAGAAGTACCATCACACCCTCAGCACTCTCTCTCTCCCAGACCCGGGAGCCTGTGCGATAAAGGGCGTATTAAGCCGCCGCTGCAGGGTGGTGGTGGTGATGGTGTGTGCCGCCATCACCACCACTGCCACCAGCAGCACCACCAGCAGCCCGATGATCACACTGTGCACAGCTGGATGAGGTGTTACCTCCGGCCCAGTATCCCACAGTCATGATGCTGCAGTGAAACGGTGCTGCACCTGCAGCATGTATTATTGATTAGTGCTGATAGGTCCTGAGCAGAGAGGTGTGTAAGGCCACCTTTTGAGGCATGGGAACCCCTTGAAGAGATGACTCATCCCCCCTGGAAGCCATTCGTGCCACGAATGATCAAAAGACGGGGCTGTCAGCGAGGCTTTTGTTATAGCTCTCTTTTAAAAGTATGTTATTTTGTGGGCCGGCGGGCCGACCGCCACAAGTGTAATGAGAAGGGGAGCTGCCTCCAGGCCACCAAGGTGTGTTAGGTTCCTGCTACGCTCGGATGGCACGCTGCAATGCACGGTGTGTTTCTGTGTTACTCTTTTGTGTGTATTTACAGGAACAAAAGCACTTTTTCTTAAGGTGGGAGTGTAGTGAGCTATCTCTCTCTCACCAACTCGCTCCCTTCTTCCTCTCCTGTACTTTTATTTAGTTCCACATGAGTGGACCAGGGGGGGTGAAGCCCCCGGGGGGCTAAGTTTGCATTCCTGAGTACTGTGTCAGGTCTTAACGTTCTCCTTTTACTGTGGTGTGCGTAGGAGTGTGTGTGTGCGTGTGCATGTGTGTGTGAACAGCAGGGTGGGAGTGGCAGAGACTCTCTTCACATATCTGGCAAATACCTTTGTGCCAAGAATCAAATTTCAGACCGCAAACAATGGAAAGGAAAATACTAACAAAATAAGTTCAGGATGACGTCACATGTCCCGGTTGTCAGGCCCACAAAATGTCTCCGCATGGGACTTCCATCTCTGGCTCCATTTGTGTGATTCTAGTCAGTTAATAATGTCACGACGTGTTAGTCAGCAGCTGTTTCTCTGGGTTTATCCAAAGTCCATGGAGGGATCGGAAATAGTTGTCACCATAATTAACTCTGGCACACACTGTGTCACCATTGTTTGATTTCAAAGAGGTCTTACCCTCTGTTACCTCACATGTGTGTGTGTGTGTGTGTGTGTGTTTGTGTGTGTGCGTGTGCGTGTGCGTGTGCGTGTGCGTGTATGTGTTGTATTTGCCACTTTCAAAGAAGGTGTTGTATTAAACTAAAATAGTTTACAGCTGAGCTGAGACAATTTATCAAAATGTCAACATTTGTGTGACAAAACAAACGATTTGAAGATGTCACCTTGCACACTGTTATTATAAACGATATAGCACGGTCATGAGTGAGTAACATCGAATGAATGATGAAGGAGATGAACTTAATGCAGCAGACAGCCGGCTGCTGCATCTGGAGATCATGGCTTAATGCCACCGGTGCAGGGTGCACATGAAGGAAAGGGCTAATGGGTATGGAGGATGGAGGATGGCACGGATGCCATGGCAACCAGGCCTCAACATGTGCTCTCGCTGATCTGTGCCGTTGGGTATTTAATGCAATCTCAAATTCCACACCTCTCTTTTTTTGGAGGCCGAAAGTCCGAGAGGCCAAGGAAAAAAAAACATGGCACCAAAAAAAACATGGATACCCAAACATATTTGTTGCAACAGTGCCGTTTCTTTGCATTCTCCCTTGAGGATACTTAAAAAAAAAAAGAGGTCCAGGACACCACATGTGCCTGCAGCTCTGAGCCGGTGTAGTTACAGTAGCCCCCACTGTGTGCAACAGCCTCCCCCCCCCACCCCTCTCCACTAAACAAACACATTAACGAGTGTTAGTTTTACATTAGTGTCATTGTCTGCCCTCGTGAATCTCTTCCCGGTGCAGCCAACCAGAACGCTCTGCAGCGAGGCGCCGACCCCAGGACAGGGAGTCCGGTAACCACTCACACTCCCTCACACGGGGGATACAACATCTTTCCGGGATGGACTGACTCAGAACAAGCGTGACGCTGCTCGCCTCTGATGCTCCTTGTGATGCTTTATTCATAGTTATTCGTTGGTTTGTGTAACCGATAGTTTTTCTAACCCCGTGGCGCCGATTTTCCACATGGCCTGGTGCACTCCGCCTCTCCAGGCTCGTCTCGCGGATGAGTGGCTCCTCACAGGCATCACGCTGGCCCACATACCACTGACACGCGCTCAGAGATCATGCACTCACGGGGTTAACGGCTTTCATTCAAATCATCGCCTTATTCATTTAACCATATGGGCGCTGGCTGCGATGAGAAGCCATTGTCTGCTCTTTGTGCCCTCTCACTGTGCCACCCCACACCCCCACCCCACCACCACACCACACTCACTCTCTCATAGACGCATAATACGAATTTACTCCCAGCTGGGGTGATTGATTATTACTCCTGGACGGGGCCTCCCGCCTCCGGTGTTGCCAAGGCAACAGCGGGCGCTCCAGATGTGGGTTACAGATGAGAAATCCGACTTTCCTCTGTCAAAACTCTGGTTTGTATTTTTAAAAATTGATGCTGCAACATCAGCTTTGATGTTGTGAGTGGTGTGTTCAAGTCCAATATGTATTGAAGTCCTGCATACGCACACAGCTCGGTGTTCATCACTGGCAGTGGAGACCGATGCACCGTTCGCTCTCGGTGAAACTGTTTGCCTCCAGACCATCATATTTTCTATCCACCGTAATCCAGACGGTGGTCACGTTATTACATTATAAATATGCTTTGTGTGCACCATCCACTGGCCATGATGCATTCTGAAAAGAGAGAGAAACATTAAATACCACAATGTATCATCTTCATTTTCCAACCATCATTTTATTTTCAGATCACGCCGCTGCACTGATGCACACATACTAATATGTGCTGAACGGGCTGATTTGACTCTTTATATTCACTATTGGCTACAGAGACGACTAATAGCCTGAAAATGACAGGGGGTGTGTGAGGGGGGGGGGGGGGGTCGTAAAATGAGACTAGGCTGGAGATGGTGATTGGAACATGGTTGTCAGGACAACAGCTGGGAGACAGACAGTAGATTGAGGTCTAAATGAACGGCCGTGCTTGCGGCCCTGAGACGTCGTCACGCATCACACAGCAGGCGCTCAGCAGTCTGGAGTCTGGTCCTCGTGAAGACTGAAACAGGAAGTGGCTAACTGGCACATTCACTGAAATGTTTTTAGCATTGTGCACTGTCCCTTATTAAATAAACCATTCACTAAGTACAGAATTTAGGACAACATGTCGTTTATGCTTTCTACAGTATATTAAAGAGGGTTATTATATCTTGGTTTTATTTATTCAGTGATGTTATCGTGTATTTTGTTTTATTTCACTTCTACAACATGCTCTGAATTCTTGTAATTCTCCATCTTCTCCCTGAAGCTCCTGCATAATGTTTGTAGGATTAAGATATCATTGTTTATTTAATCTATTATTCAACCAGGAAATCTCCTGAGATGCATTATATCTTTTACTCGAGAGACCTCGCCTACAAACGGCATCATTAAGACAATCCAACATGACCTCCACCCTGTCAAACACACACAGGCTAATACTGGCACGTGGCACCCATATATGTTCAAATGACTGCCTCTCAAATCTCATGAACTACATATTTTTGTTTTATCATGCTATAAATATATATATTATACAATATCATTCTTTTTTAAATGATAAAATTCATGTATTTTCTCCACATTACTTGCATGTGTGTAAGTGTAAGCTAAGCTTTAAAATGTAGTCAAATGTATCAATAGAGACAACATTTCCATCACTTAATTACTTTTAACTGTAATATTTATATAATATTGTATTATATTGCAATGATTCCCTGAATAAAATACACAACAACAATAACAACAACAACAACATCACACAGTCACATAAAACACACACGCAGTTGATTTGAGAGGCGTGATGGAGCGAGCTATTTTAAAACAGTGACATTCTCCATAAAACATGTGTGAATGTGGCAATTAAATTGCCTGGTTTTACCTTTATTTTCCAAATAAAGTTAGTCGTATAAATCATTACAAGCCCAGAGCCGATTCTGAACACAGTCCATTCATGCAGGATATGTAATATTCATATGATATTATATGATATGATATATACCTTTATTCGTCCCACAGTGGGGACATTTCCAAAATCTGTATGTATAATATTATGTATAATACCATAATATGTCATTCTGCTCTCATTTGAAATACATTGAATGATTATCAGTAGAAGCCTATATGACCTGGCTAATACATCTTTTATTTATTTTGTGGGGTTTATCTGATAAGGGACATTTATAAAAGCATTTCTGAAAATGTGCCAGCTATTAGCTAAAAGGCTATTTTTCATCTGTAGTCACGGGAGACAGACGTCATAAAACAAACCTAAAAACATAAGATCACATATACAATGTGTGTTCAATATTTACGCTTTCCTACACAAACAATTAATACTAAGAATGATGAATATACTCTTCGACATTGTCAAGTATGAAAAAGACATGAGAAGACTCACACATTAAAAACAAAGCAAATAAAATAAGGGAGAACTACGTTAAAATGGACAGAATTAAAACATAAAAACATGCACAGTACATTAAATATATAAGAGCAGACACAAGTAAACAACAACAAGACATACATGCAGGTGGAGTCATACAGACACCTGACACCTGACTGAGATGTGAAATTGAATTCATTATTGGTTGTGATGTGATATTTAATGCATTATTGGTTGTGATGTGATATTTAATGCATTATTGGTTTGGCATTGCAGATTCTGATGTACGCCCCGTCTCTCCATCTTGCAGGTCAATGTGGCTACTGAAGCGGCTATCTGGGGTATCTGTGGATTCCTGAGGCCCGTCTCTATAGCAACCCATTCCTCCTCCTGAGTGCTGCTGCCAACTTACCCGCCCTGCGACACAACAATTACTCCTCTTCCCCCCCACCCACCCCCCCACCCCCCGGCCAATTACCGGCTTTGAACTGCGCTGGAATGGACACCGAGTCGACCCACTCGGGCTACTCCTATCACTCCAGCCGCTCGGGGAGATCAAACCGACACGGGTATGTTTCCTCTCCGTCCGCCTCCTCCTCCTCCTCCTCCTCCTCCTCCTCCTCCTCCTCCTCCTCCTCCTCCTCCTCCTCCGACTGTGCATCCGTCTATTTCTTCCTTCCCCGTTACGCGCCGCATCTCTCGCAGCAGCAGCAGCTTTCACTATTGCATTTCATGTAACAACTTCAGTGCACCTGTGAGTTGTGTTTGTCTTCAGTTGGGTTGTGTTGGTCTGTAGACAAATGAATCAGACCCAGAGAGAGAGAGAGAGAACAAGGAGACGGAGAGATGGAGACGGACAGTTTGTGGATTTGGGTCGTCACAGCTGAGTGAATCTAACCTATTTCACTGATTCACATTGGATTCCAGTTCGTCCATTTCTATCTCCATTTCCACCAGCTTTAGGACTGCAGCTAGTTATTTATTTCACTATTAAAGACTCTGTTATTGTCTGTCTTTTGTCCCCATGTAAAGCGTCTTTGTGTATTTAGAAAAGTGCTATATAAGTTTGAATTATTATTATAATAATTATTATAATAATAATAATTATTATTATTGTGATTATTATTATTATTATTATTATTGTCCTTATGTGTTGATTACTAATTTGTGCCAGCTCGTGTTTAATATGATGATAATAATAATAATAATAATAATGATGATAATGATAATGATAAACATTTAGTTGTTTGATATTTACATGTATGAGGATTTTCAGATTGTCTTTGAGTTGTTTATTATTATTAAGTTAACTGGATTTGGGGGTTGAGGACTGTTACAGGACCTTTTAATACATCAGCATCTGATTAATCAGGGTGGTTATTTACAATTTTCCAATACTATTTACAGACCAAATTATAAATCAATAAATATATCACCAGATGAATCAATAATAAAAGATATATTTTTTTTTATATATCTCATGATAATATGTTTTAACGATCCTAACTTCCTGTGTCTGTTCGTGAAGCCGTGAGCGGCACAAGGCCAGCAGCAGTAAGGACAGCGTTCGCTCCGAGAGGTCCGTCGTCATCAACCCCCCCGACACGCCCTCCCAGGACTCCCCCGTTCACAATGGAGAGGCGCTGCCAGGAGAACCCACGCCAAATGGGGAGCAGGAGGACGAGGCCCAGGTATATTACACAGTTAACTGATCGTGTCGTTTATTCCTTTAGGCCCAGTAATCCGTTTACAGCTTGAACTGTGAACTCCGTGACCTTTTAAACTCGTTCTCAGAGCAGCTGGCTGCCCGATGCCAAAGCGCCTCACACATGATAACAACGGCGACAAGGGATCAGATCGGGCCGAGGATTAGAACCTATCTTATAGGCCTGGATTTATACGGACAACGCTATCACAGTGTGTGTGTGTGTGTGTGTGTGTGTGTGTGTGTGTGTGTGTGTGTGTGTGTGTGTGTGTGTGTGTGATACTGGGTATAACTGTAGTGCCTGATCACTTTGAAAGCGAATTGATAGAGGTCGCTCCACAAAGCTGATTTAGCTAAGCTCTGCAAGCAAAATGTTTTTTTTAAGTGAACTCGGGGAGCAGGATGCTGTGATGAAGCAGCTCAAAGAAGAATACATGTGTAGCTGAGCAGAGGTTACAGATTGCCCATTATTTAACGTAGTTATTATTTTGAGTTAGATAAAAAAAAGAGCTTAGCCCAGAGACTGGAAACAGCCAAAAGGAAAATAAATCCAAAATACCAGCACCTACAAAATACTACTTATCATTTCTTGTTAATAATCTGCACAATAAACTAAATTGTAGTTTTACAGGAGGTTGTGCCAGACCTCGTGCCACTGTCTGATTACCTGGCATAACCCCCAATAAAAATGAATTTTATGGTTTATTTTGTGGTTATTTTTGTGTATTTAACAGACAGGATGTAACACATTGAGCTCTAGAGGTGCTTGTAGGTGTTTTTCTATTGCTTAGTACACATTCAGGCTGTTTCTAGTTAACTGCCTCCTATAGCTCCAGCTCCATATTTAGAGGACAGATACAATACTTTTTGTCGCTCTTTTCTAGCAAGAAAAAGTATTCCCCAAATGTCAAATGACTATTCCTTTAAATCCAGATGAGCCGCAATTAAAAAAAATGTCAACGGAGTGAGAAGCAAAATAGCAACTAAATGAAGTGCAAAAGAGTTATTGCTCTTTAGAAATATCTCTGCCCCAGGCTTCCTTCACAGGCTCTCTGACCTACTATAGGAAAAAGAGTCCATGTTGTCATTGTGTATGCAATGTGTGGAAGAGAAAAAAGTGTGTGTGTGTGTGTGTGTGTGTGAGTGTGACGTGTGTGTGTGTGTGTGTGTGTGTGTGTGTGTGTGTGTGTGTGTGTGTGTGTGTGTGTGTTGGGACGCTGAGGTCTGAAGCTGCCTGGAAAAGATGTCCTATAGCAGGGATGTCAAACTCATGTTCACCGTGGGCCAAATCAGCATCATGGCCGCCCTCTTAAAGGGCCGGAAACACTTTATAAACTCCTCGAACATATTGTTAAATAACTCTCTTTGCATTTGATTATTTTAGTTCATTTGAGTGTAGAAATATTGTACATAAGAAAATGTCTCTAATATAATGACATTAATCCATTTAATTTGAAACCTTCAAAATAAAAGCACGGGAGATTTTTCTTCAAGCCGTCAGGGGCCACATAAAATGATGCAGCGGGCCTTGTGTTGGACGCCTGTGTCCTAAAGAGACCATATAGTATCATTTAATGATTATGATAAGGACGCGCCTTCAGCCAGACCTTCTGACCATGTTGGAGAGGGCTGGCCTCTGCATTCCACCGCGTCTTGTGACCGCCGGCCGCAGCATTACCTCCGTTATCCGCAGTGTAAGGTAACCTGCCATTGTTCTGCCTTTGCCCTTCAGACAAATATGTCCAAACGGCACAGCGGCAGCAGCAGCATTAGCAAAAGTCCACCCCAGACAGTGGTGTTTGTGGGTGGAGCTGTGTCCGATGGTGCTCCAGTGCACAGAGACGTCCTCACACACTGAGATTAGCTGGAGCATCCAGCCGAGCGCCACTTTGGGGAAAGCTGATATGAATAATCCTCCATGTTTACACGGATGCCTATGACATCAGGATACGGTCTTGGACCACAACTTCTGTGTGTGTGTGTGTGTGTGTGTGTGTGTGTGGTGTGTGTGTGTGTGTGTGTGAGTCATAGAGACCAGGGCTGTCACTGAGACGTTGTTATTTCGTGCCACAGGGCAGTGAATTCGAGACACAATGTGAGCTCTAGGAATACCGAGGGGTACGGGGAGAAGCACATTTAGTTTTTTCGCATTTCACGCTTAGCTTCTTTGCCTCGCAGCTTTTTATTTAATAAAAGAATAACCAATCTGATTAAAAGAATGGAGTAAATTGTACGAATCGTGCCAGACATTTTAATTTAATACCATTTCGTTTTTTTGTCCCGTAGCTCCGATGACTCGAACACAAACAGTGTCACTAACGCGTAAATGTCATTTCAACCACCGCCATTCGGGCTCAGTTATTGTGTTTGGTGTAAATCAGTATGTTGTTGTTGTTGTGTTGTTGTGCTTTGGGACGTTGGAACAGGCCTAACCATAATCCATATTCACCCTCTGCCAGATAGAAAGACTGCCAAGCAGATCCCCCCCCCCCCCCCCACACCCCCCATCTCTCTCTCTCTCTCTCTCATTTACTCTTCCTTCTCGCTTGACTGTCTGTAGAGATCCGGTCTGATTAGTGTCGTGTTAATCTTTGGGATTAATCCACTGAGACTTAATGGCTGGTTTTTAATGGTGTATTAGCTCGGGAAGCGATACCCTGTTCCTCTCACACGGGAGACATGAGAATAAAAGGTTGTCCGCGTATAAACCATCTGTGTCTATTTACCTGACCGTGACTTTTCACAGCCAACATTGTCACAGTAGAAAAAAGCATATATATACATTTATATATTTATATATATAAATATATATATATACATATAAATAATACATATATATATATATATTCTTTTTAAATATATATATATATATATTGTAAACTGAATTGATATATATATATATATATATATATATATATATATATATATATATACATATCAATATATGCACATAGTTAAGTCTACGGCACCAAACGAGGTAAACATTTCTTTGTAACTCCCTCAGAGTGATGAGTGACACCAACATTATGGTTTCTTTGCTGACTCTCAGCTCTTTTGAGCTGTATAATCCCCCCCACTGTGCTGTAAGCACAGCCAAACTCAAGATTATGTCACTTGTATCGACTAAAATGGAGAAGAAAAAAAAAGAATCCCACTTTGCCTAATTTAAAAGACAGCGTCAACTGAGCAAACGTTATCTGTGGAAGGATGTGAAACGCTGTCAAGAGCAGCTCCAGAACAGATGTATAAGTGGAGCTGAAGTGGAGGTTGTTTAGTCAACTGTCGTTTCCGCGGTTCAGAATGAACTGTGGAGATTAATAGGATGTTATTTTTGAATCCACACTTGGTTCCTTGGAGCCTGTTAAGGAGGGAGGGAAAGAGGATGTGAGAGGACTAGAAATGAGATCGGATACTAAATGGAGTTGACGCTGCACTTACATATCTGACCTCTGGCCTCACACATTAGTCTGGAAGGCCAACACCCAGAAGGAAATCCTCTGGATCCTCCCCCCACCTCCTTTTTTTATTACCTATATTCCGAACCTTAAACTACTGCCACCCTCCCTCTCTCTCGCTCTCCCTTTCCCTCCCTCTCTTCTTCCCATGCTCATTCATCTTCTGGCTCTGGTTGGCATCCCCCTCCTCCAGCACGGCCGACTTAATTAGCTGTGAACAGCAATGGAGGACGGGATTCATATGTATGCACCGTGTTCATTCTGCCTCCTTCTGATTGGAAATGTGCAAACGGCAATTTCATATTTCACGTTCCACAAACGGCAGCAGGTTCCTTTCATCTGCAAACGTTATGTTAACTTATTAAAAGGCAAAATTTACACTGGAATATGAATGTGACCGTCTGCATTGTGACTGTTTCATTTGCTTAGGGGTGTGTGTGTGTGTGTGTGTGTGGGGGGGGGGGAGTGAGTGAGTGTGCGCTTATCTGTTCAGTCTTTTCTTCCAGCCCTCACTCTTGCCTCTGCAGCTGCTGCTCCTGTGATTGGTTGTCGTCGGACAGATACACAATGTGGCGACGCTCTAGGGAATAATGCTTTGTTAATTACTTGAATTAATGACAGGCCCACACACAAACAGAAATACCTCTTTGGAGCAGTTGTGTCATTCATGTTTATTCCCCGATGCTCTTTCTTGGAAATATTTATGCTAAAAATGACCCTGCTGGCGAAAAGAAAAATAATTGACTCTAATTTGCTCTGATGGGCCTGGAACGATCCATCTTTAACACGTGTGTGTGTGTGTGTGTGTGTGTGTGTGTGTGTGTGTGTGTGTGTGTGTGTGTGTGTGTGTGTGTGTGTGTGTGTGTGTGTGTGTGTGTGTACACGCATATGTTGCCATCTTTTTTTCCAGCACTGTCAGTCTGCATTACTTCAATGGGACTTCAAAGGCCTGTCATCATGAGGCTAAAATAAATAAAATAAAATGTAACACGTCTAAATAGCACGAAAGATTGGTCGTGTGTACGGTGATCCATCAAACCCACGATTGCTCATGCAAAGACGGTAGCGAAACACCATAATGTATCAGATGCAGGTTTATATTTACCAGTTCATTCGGCAGTTTATCTATTTTTTCCAGCCATTTAAAAATAACAAAGGTACCTCTAGGGTACAGGTGTCAAACACAAGGCCCGCGGGCCAATTCCGGCCCACCACGTTGTTTCATGTGGCCCTTGGTGGCTTGAAAGACACGCGATCACCTTTTCTTCAAGAAGAAGAAAAATGTCCTGTGCTTTTATTTTGAAGGTTTCAAATTAAATGGATTTATGTAATAATAATAGCTAAATATTATCATTTATAATAATACTACACTCAAATATAATAATAATCAAATGCAAAGAGAGTTATTTAACAGTATCTCCTGGAGTAGTTTCTACGGTGTTACAGTTACAGCCCTCTGAGGTTTGAGGCGGCCGTGATGCTGACGTGGCCCACGGGGAACATGAGTTTGACACCCCTGCTCTGGGGGTTTCAAGGAAAGCAGATAGTTGTGCTTGTTGTCGCCCATGCTATATGATATCTGTCATTATCTGATCTGTTCTTCCCCACCCCGATTCCAAAAGGTGAACAGATTTAGTTTTTGTTTGCGCTCACAACGTTTGACATTTAAAGCTGCACCGGCCACTATCTCTATCCACTGGATCAAATAACTATGATTAATGTGTAACTATCACTAAAGATTGTGCCCCTTAGCTCTTCGGACACAAATATAAATGTTGCACAGTGACGGAAACTTAAAACATCTTTTACGACTATATCTGGATTAAAAAAACGATTAGCACTTCAGTGGCTCTTAAATAGCTCTTATTATGGTACTTTTGTAGTTCGACTTTCTTTAAGAAATTGAACTTTCTGTATTCTTATTCTGAGTTTCTACTCTTGGTTGAATACACTTATTGTAAGTCACTTTGGATAAAAGCGTCTGCTAAATGTCATGTCATGTAATGTAATGGATGTATAAAAAGGAAATAATAAGGTGAGATAATATGCCCCGGGGCCATAAATCTCAGTTAATGGGTGAAGTACCAACATAGAATCAATCAATCAATCAAACTTGTATTTCAGACTCAAGGTCCAGATAGTAGAAAACATTCAACAACAATTTTTTTTTCCAAAATCACAAGTGAATTACAAAACTACAAATGCCCTATGAACAACCAGCTGTACCAATGTCTCCACAGCTGGTAGCGTGGACTGAACTTTATACTTGATACAACCAGGATGATATCAGGCTGCTAAATGGACATTGACTACTATCGACGCTTTTGCACTCGTCACTTTCATACACTGTCACTTTAAAATCACTGTCACTTTAAAATCACTGCTTGTACTTACACTTCATACTGCCTCTTACACGACAAATACATGTTTATACATGTTTATCAGAATTATTGCACTACCTGCTACTCCCATTTGTCTGTAGTTTAGTTTATTATATGTTACTATATTTGTATTATATGTTATATGTATATATGTTAGTATTATATGTATAGGTTGGTATATATTTTATCATATATTTAGTAAGGTTATTTTATGTTATTACATGTAAATTATATTCAGAGTACTTGTACAGAGTGTATGTCATGTTATGTTATGTTATATAATGTTTGCTATGTTATGCTATGGTAGTTGTTGTGCGGTGCCTTGTCCTAAGAACGTCAGTGCCCAGTCTGACCCTGTGACATTCTGTGCATCTGACAATAAAAGACTTGTAACTTGTAACTTGTATAAACAATCCAATTTCTCTAAATACACATCTCTGGCTTTTAACCCTTCCTTCGCCTTTCTTCCCTCAGGATGATAACTGGGGGGAAACCACCACCGCCGTGACGGGCACCTCCGAGCTGAGTCTCTCCCAGGAGGAAGTGGTGGGCCTTGGGAAGGGGATGCACGATCGGACCCGAGACCTGCGGCGCTACCTCCCCCTGGTGGTGGGCGTGTGCGTCGGGCTGCTGGTGCTGGCCACTCCCCTGGCCTTCCTGCTCCTGCCGGCCGTGCTGTGGCCAGACCGGCTGCAGGCGTGTGGCGCTGCCTGCGAGGGCCTCTTCCTCTCCATCGCCTTCAAGCTCCTCATCCTCCTGTTGGCCATGTGGGCTTTGTTCCTCAAGCCGAGCCGCGCAAGCCTGCCCAGAGTGTGTGTGTACCGCGCCTTCCTCACCACACTCATCCTCCTGCTCACAATGTCTTATTGGCTCTTCTATGGGGTCCGGATCCTCGACGCACAGGTGGGTGAGAGCTGCGTCTGTGACGGCCTATCTCGCTCCAGAGAACAAGATTATTCATCTCAATAACACTTTTCCGGTTATACAGACACTACCGTTCAAAGGTTGGTGTTTTCCATGAAAACTTACACTTTTATTTATTAAATTAATTGTAAAATGAATCTAAAATATAGTCAAGACATTGACAAGGTTAGAAATAATGTTTTTTTATTTAAAATATTAATGTTTTTCTTCAAACTTGTCTCTCAAAGGAAGGCCAGTTGTATAGCTTCTCTCACCAGCATAACTGTTTTCAGCTGCGCTCACATACAAAGGGTTTCCAAGAGTTTTCCACCCCTCTGTTAGTCTTCTAAGGCGATAACACAATGTAGCACTAGAACATGGAGTTGGGCCTCTACACACCTCTGTAGAGACTTCATTAACAACCAGAGAGTAGTCATTTACACATCTATGTAGAGAGGGTATTTATGATCCATTTAATGTCATCTTCATTGAAAAAAAACAGTGCTTTACTTTGAAAAATAAGGTAATTTCTAAGTGAGCCCACACTTTTGTACGGTAGTGTAGGTGGAAGACAATGAAAGAATTGTTTTTCATCCCGCATTAATCTTTTCATTCACGTGTCTGAGCAGGATGAGGACTACCACGGCATCGTCCAGTTCGCCGTGTCCCTTGTGGACTCCCAGCTGTTTGTCCACTACCTGGCCGTGGTGCTGCTGGAGCTGCGCCACCTCCAGCCCTGCTACAGCGTGTGCGTCATCCGCTCCACCGACGGAGAGACGCGCCACTACAACATCGGGCAGCTCAGGTACGTGTAGAGATCCTCAGGAAGTAGGAGGATTAAAGGAAGTATAAATACATTTGAATACGACCCATCAGTAACTTCTTTTAAATCACTTCTTAAAACCCATTTCTATAGAACAGCTTTTAAGTGATGTTGTCCTTTTATGCAGATCTTTGGTTCCCCTCATTTATTTTAATTTAAATGTTTAAATTATTTTATTTTATTTTTATTTAATGTTATATTTGTATCTTACTATTCTATTTGTTTTGACTTGACTCTCTTGTGGAGCACTTTGTGAACTTTTTTAATGGTGCTATATAAATAAAGTTATTATTATTTTTATTATTAATATTATCTTTACAGTGAACACACACACACGCACACCTGAGGAAGTATGTGTGTAACACCCCCAGGGAAGACGCTCAGTTACCCATGAGCCTCCTTGTCTAGAAATTGAGGGCAGGAGCGATACGGAGCACAGAGACCGCCATCGTACTTTATTCCTGTATGACTTCAACACATCAATGAGACGACTGTGTCAATTACATTTGTGTGATGAGGCGGAACATTTCATTATTATTTGTTTGCATGCCAATGTAAACCAGGAGGCAGGAACACACGAAGGATACGCGTTGTATTAAATATAGCTTCCAAACAAACGTCACGCGTCGACACGTCGTCAACACGTCCGACGACATCACAGAAGAACGCTAAGCGTGAGAGGAGCAACACAACGACACATTCACCAGGCTGCACCACTCATGTCATGTTAGGGCGTAGTTCAGTCAGCCGGGATGTCCGCTGTGTTTCTTGCGTGTTGGCGTTTATAATAACTTTATTTTATAATAACTTTATTTATATAGCACTTTTAAAAACAAGGTTTACAAAGTGCTCTACAGATAAACAAAGCATAAACACAACTTAAATGGCGGAAAACAAAAAAGACCATACCATAAAAGCATTGAATACAACTAAAACCAAACAAATAGGCAATTAAAATAAAAACATAAAAGGACGACGTCACTTACCCTCCCCGTCTGTCGTTCCTCTCACGCAGCATTCAGAAGGCCGCTCTGTCCATCCTGGAGTTTTACTACAGAGACTTCCCGCTCCACAACCCGGCCCTGCTCTCCGCCTCCAAACACCGCGCCGCCAAGCACCTGGCGGGGCTGAAGGTCTACAACGTGGACAGTGAGTCGCCGCCTCTTTTCAAATCGGTTCCTTATGCATTTTTACAGGATTTCTCTCCTGATGTTTCATTGGTTCCCAGGGGCCACTTTCCATTAGCCTACTTGAAGACGGTTTCATATGCAAAGAGAAACTTATTTTAAGGCTTAAAGTCTAATGGTTACAGATACTGGAACCCGAAAGCATGACACACACAGGATTTTAGGAGGAGGCAGTTTACTGTATCATTCAGGCAGGGTCAAAACCAGGTGGTACATCAAACAGGGCGACAAATCCGAAAAGGGGCAGGCAGAAATCTCAAGTCAGTGAACAGGCAAACAGAGTCGTAACAAGCAGATCAGAAACAGGACTAGGACAACACTGGAAAGTTTGGCGGTGAAACAAGACAATCTGGCAGAGGACAAGAGGGAGTGAGGGAGCTAAATAGTGAGGGACTAATGAAGAGATGGGCTGCAGGTGAGAAGGGCATGAGGACCAGGTGAAGGGAATGAGGGACAATCAGGTGAGGATGACAGGATCTGGAATGACAGGAGAGTTAATTAAACATGTAAGGAGGATGAATTTAAATAAGAAGGTGGGGAATTTGTGACATAAAGAGTTTGCCAGCCCCCAGGGTGAGTCTCAACTGAGAGCCCTGTTTCCATGGTAACAGTCAGTGAAACCTGCTGACCGGTGGCACCAAATGACAAAATGGCCGGAAAACTGAAATCATAAATTTTGGGTTTTCCTCACAGTATTGCATATTGTGTGATGAGAAGGTGGACAGTGTTAAATACGCAGCCCTGTTTCCATGGTAACAGTCAGTGACACCTGCTGACCGGTGGCACCAAATGACAAAATGTCGGGAAAACTGAAATCGCAATTTTTGTTCCTGCTATTTTTTTCTCACAATATCGCATATTGCGTAATGAGAAGGTGGACAGTTTTAAATATATTTTAAATATATGGCGTTGTTACGGACTGACGAGTATCAGGAGACCTGAGCCACAGCTCACCGTGCTGTTATACTTTTCACTAAATATAAATAGTCCTGGGAAATGTTCTCATGTTTTCCGCTGGCGTGTCGGGAGCTGAGCGGTTTGATATCGCTACGAGAGAGTTTCCACAGACTTGACATCTATCGTGAGGCTGCTATTCGTCGGCTCTAAGCCAGAGTTAAAGTCTTTGTATTCAGGACCCTGGGTTACGTGCTCCCTCCGCTGCCTCTGCTCTCTTCTTGTGATGTTCTCCCATCTCCCTCTCCGAGCAGCGTTCAAACACAAACTGAGAAAGTACCTTTTGGACGGTAAGTACGGATTAAAGTCCTCAACGTCACTCGAGCACTTTATCACAGGAAGCCCCGAATCTCACGGATCGGTTCCCTCCATCTTTACTGCACTCTGAAGCCTCTGTATGTATGTATTTGTGGCAAGCACTCCTACTACACTTACACACACACACACACACACACACACACACACACACACACATGCCAACTGTGACGCTGCAGTGCTCTTGACGTGTGGCCTCCCTGCACCCACCCACACACACACACACACACACACACACACACACACACACACCTTGTAATGTCACATAATGCACTCTTTTCCGCTGTTGTAATGCTCCTGTGTTCACGACCCATAAACCCCCGCTGCAGTGGATTTGATGATCTACGGCAGGGCTGCGGTCTAGGATACGCTGTCCTCACAGCCCCTTCGATCCATACCCCACCCCCACCCCCACCCCACCCCACTCCACCCCACCCCCACCACCCTATCAAAGTGTGGCGCAGAGGCCTCTAGGGGGCCTGTGGAATTTCATCCCCTAAATAATTCATCAAAGTAACGCTCATTCCTCACATACTTCCACATCTCTCCTCCCTCCTGCTCAGCCCGTCTCCAGCTCGCCCTGCCCCCCCCCCCCCCTTCTTTCTTAATCACAATCACTTAAAATGGCTCGATATGTAGGCCAGTAACGTAACGAGGCTTCACACACATTTACTACAGTACACACTAGACTAGTTTCTCATCCATATGTTATCGTGACTTCCAGCATCTCTTTCTCACCTACACACACACACACACACACACACACACATACATACACACACACACATCATCATCACACATATGCAGATCCGGTTATTAATGATTCATATCCTCACCTGACCGGCAGCGTTGACTCTCGATAACCCCCCCCTCCCCCCCCCCCAAACGGTTCTGTTCTTCATCCATATGTACCAGACGTTACACCCCCACAATAAAACCCCAGGAACTAATTGACTGCTGTGCAAAGCTCCATTAGCTTCATGAGTTCCTCACACCAGTAAATGCACAGATCGGACGAGAACTACGGCCTTTGAAGTGTAAAGATGATGAATATTCAATCTCTGCTTTCTGCATCAGAGAAACTCCCATGGTTCCAGAGGAATCTTCCTCTTTTCTCAGTTCTGTATTTAACGTTCTCTGTGACTAAGAGACATGGATTTGCAGGACGCCCCAGATAAGAAACACAGATTAACATGCGCGCCAAACTATACACTGGATGTAACACTGAAGAGGCTGACTCACAGTGGAGCCGTCCTCCCATCTCCCCCTTCCTATCCCCGGTTCTGATTGAGATGAAGCCCATTAATCAGAGCTGCTGCTGGGGGTCAGGTGCTATTTTCTCCCTGATAAAAGCTAATGTGGCCAATTTGCCTCTGTGCTCCCCTTTCGGTGCAGCCCCGGGAAACACTGCAGGAGCGCAGCCCGGTAATGGGAATCAGTCACGCGCCATGGTTACAGCTGCCGCCAAGCGCAAAGACACCGCCCACAACGAGCTGTACTACGAAGAGGCCGACTACGAGAGGAGAGTTCGAAAACGTAGAGCCAGGTGAGTCAGAGGGCTTTGCAATCTGTACACATACGACATTGCTGACCTTTGATCTCACATCGGATCAGGAACAACTATCAAGAAATAGAAGAAAAAAAAATTGCGGGGAAAAAAGAGAAGAAGCCTTCATCAGGGTCCTTAGTGTGAGAAAACAAGTGAGAAGCGACTCAAAAGATTTGGTTCACCCAGATAATTTCGTGTTTTCCATGAAAACTACCTTTTATTCATTAAATGAATTGCAAAATTAATAGAAAATATAGTGAAAACATTGACAAGGTAAGAAATAATCATTTTATTGTAAATATTAATGTTGTTCTTTAAACTTCTATCTCAAAAGGAGGCCAGTTTTATAGCTTCTCTCACCAGCATAACTGTTTTCAGCTGCGCTCACATAAAAAGGCTTAAGCAACATTTGTGTAACAGACGGATGAAGCCAGCTGTGTTATGTCTTCCATGTCCATGGAAGAGGACTCTAACAGCCGTGTGTGTGTGTGTGTCGCCTCTTCGTCAGGCTGGTGGTGGCTGTGGAGGAGGCCTTCACACACGTCCGACGGATGAAGAAAGAGGACGAGCGCGCAACACCGTCCGACATCATGGATGTGCGTGAAGCCGCTCTGGCTATATTTCCCTCCATGGCCCGGGCCCTGCAGAAGTACCTCCGCACCACCAGGAGGCAGCACTGCCACAGCATGGAGAGCATCCAGAAGCACCTCGCCTTCTGCCTCGTCAACAACATGAGCCCGAAGGTGAGCTCGGCTTGGAACCTCTCTCTCTCTCTTTGACCTTTGGGGTCAATTTGACCCCATTTAATGTGGTCTCAGAATGTTCTAATAATATATTTTATGACTTTTCCGAATTCAAACCAAGTTGTTTTGGATGATATTGAGCAAGAACGTGCACAGACATGTCGAGGGGGCAGGTGCTCAAACCCCCAAAAAGGGCACCCATGGCCAAAATCATTGATCTATTGATCACTGTAACTGTAAGTTAAGCAAGTAATTGGTTGCTAGGCAACACCTGAAACACATTGTGTCGTGAGAAGATATGAGAGCGAAACAAAATGACATGTTTTCTATTAACAATTACAATTTATTTTCATTTACAAAATGATAGAAGTGAAAAATACCATATAATAAACACACAGAAGAGGAGGAGGAGGAGGAGGAGGAGGAGGAGGAGGAGGAGCAGCATGTCGGGGCCAAATTCTCACAATAACTCAAATAAATGTCAGACACCAAAACACATTTGGGGGGAATTGATGACAGAGAGTAATCTTTATTCTTAAATACTTACTAATGAAGACAAAATGTCTGTCTCCAGCAGAAGGGGCACTTTTCTCATCCACAGCAAAAGGGGAGGAGCTTGAGCTCCACTAGGGGTCTGTCTGTGCACGTGCCTTATATTGAGGTCACTGTAACATGTACTTTTATAATCTTCAAAAAGCTTTAGGGCCCAAACATAACCATAGCTGTAGTCACACATGATGTGGGGAGGGGAAATATGGTTCCCATGAAGATATCGATAGTTCACAAACATGTACCTTTTTATTAAAGGACTATTTAGTTTGTCAACAAACACACATAAAGTACCTGCCACTTCAACTTGGGAAATAATTTGAATTATAAAATTTTTCTGGAGGTCAAATTGACCTCAAGGGTAATTGATTTTAGTACATTTTAAGTTAACAGGAGGATTAAATAAAATATTGGAATTCCAGAAAATAATGTCGTTAATATTTCAAGCCACAGAAAACTGAGGGGAAAAAAAAGAAATGTCCACGTATTTCCAGATCGATATCTTGTTTTTGTAATTCCAAATGGTGGCCAAAATTATGCAGATTAAAACAAACATCTCCTGTGTCCTTCACAAAGTGATGCTCTTGGTGAACACAGTGTCATGGTGTGTGTGTGTGTGTGTGTCCAGGCCTTCCTGGAGGCCTACCTGGCCCCGAGCCCGACCCTGCAGTACGGCCCCGAGCGCTGGATGGCCGACCAGTGGACTTTGGTCAGCGAGGCTTCTGTCACTGGCGGCGTCAAGGAGGGCTCCGAGTTCCTCCTGAAGTGTCTGGACTTTAGTTTAGCTGTGAACGTCAAGGGCATCCCGTACATCCGATTGACCGAGGAGTTCATCGACCCCAAGTCTCACAAGTTTATACTGCTGCTCCAATCAGAAACCTCCGTCTAACACAGTGGACCAAGCGCTGCTGATCTGGACTTACGGCACTGTTACCATTTCTTTTTTTTAACAGACTTTTTCAACAACAAAAATAACTTTTTGTACTGTTTTTTTTTACTAACGTGTGTGGAATTCCCTCACATGGAGCATCTTTGTGTCCTCGTCTTTGTCGCGGTCGACAGAGAATATCCAGTTCAGCTGTTCCTCACACAAATGTTCTTTTATTTGCATGTGCCAGTGTGAGCCTTCACGGGAGGGTCTGGGGGGGGGGGGGGGGTCATGATTTAGAAAGAGTGTGTTTGATTTAGGAGGAAGTGTAGTATCCACTTGACTTGTCTCTTCTTTCTCCTTAGCGTTACCATAGTGGCCAGGATATTTAATACAACCCGCAACCGTTTTTACCAAAAGATTGTCTCTTTCAGTCTCGGCAACAATTATTTAAACGTCCCATATTACAGATGTATGTACAGTATTTATAAGTGAATATACTTTATCTCTCCAGACTTTTTTATATATCAACATGTTGCATTGCTTGAATTTCTGTTTTTTTATTACCTCGTTAGAGTTCTTTTACCTTGTCTGTATTTGTGGAGATACATAGACTGTAAATACATGCAGACATTGTTTGTGAATGTCAAAATCACTGGAATTTATTGGACTGAATGCCAACCACAGTACAGCTGAATACGGATGGTCTCAGGCATCGATGGTGATCTTGCTGTGTGTGAACAGATCAGTGTGTGCAGCATGCACTGGACCACGCGTACAGGCTGGCAGAGACACTCCCTGTGGATGACCTTTAATATCAGAAGTTAAAACCGCCACCTTTCTGCTGTTTAATTCCAAAATATAATCCCCCTTTTTAAATCTTAATTCATCATGAGCTGCATTATTACAGCACCGTCTACATAATATGAATCCTGCAGCATAACACAATGCATAACCTAATTTTTACAATATTTAGGACATTGAGATATTGCAAATGTTTATATCAAGTGTAAATGAGTTCCACCCAGTGTCAGTATTTCTGCTTCCAGTGTTGTGTCTCAGAGGCACACTGCTTCCACCTTTCTACCGGAACAGTAACACTGTGTGAGTATTTGATCTGTATTTTTTAAAACCCCTTTGTATTTATGAGGCCTGGTACGTTGTTACATTTATATCCACACAAGTGTTACTGTGGTCGCTGATGGTGTAGTTTTGTTTAGGCTTTTAGGGTGTCAATGGTTGCGAATAGTTCTTGACTACACATGTGCTTCAGTTATAGTTTGCGTGTGCGTGTGCGCATGTGTGTGTGTGTGTGTGTGTGTGTGTTTGTGTGTGTGTGTGTGTGGGAGGGAGAGAATGAGGAACATGGGAAAGAAAGGGAACATAAGGAAGAAGAGAGGTTGCTTTTTCAAAAATGCTTTGTCCTCGTCTTCTTTTATACAACAGAACGTGTAAACTCACAGGAACTGTGTCAAAGTCACATTTGTAAAAAGAATAAATATTTGTATCAACCTTGTCAAGGTATTTGAGTGCTGTATTTTGTCATGACATCACTGGCTAAATGCCCTTGTGATGTCGCCCTTTATTGTCTCTCCGCTGTGTGGATTCTGCTTTGACTGAAGATATGTGCCGATATGTGTTTTCTGGATCAAAGTGACGGTAACCAGCGGTACGATAAAGGTGCACACATATTTCCTGGAGGCACGGCATCTATCTATATTTAGAAGGATGGATGTATCAAGAAATTGTTGATTGTTTTACATAGTTTCTGTTTAGTTTTACTTGATTTTTATTATTTTGTATTTAGTTTTAGTTGATTATTATTATTTTTAGTTTTTATTTAGTTTTACTTGATTATTATAAAAAAAAAATTATATCTAAATTTAATTAAATAATAGCTACAAAAGTTATAACTAAATAATATTAAATAATAACTACAAAAGTTATTATTTAATTTTTGTTGATATTTTTACTTTATTATTATTATATTTTTTTATTTATTTACTTGATTTTTATTAGTTTTAGTTTTTATTTGGGACAAGAAGAGAGCAAAAAGTAAAGACAGAACATTTTAAGTAAGGTTTGAATACTATGCTATTTTATTAATTGCTGCTCTGTGGTGGAAGAAGTAAAATAATCCTTTAATCAACTGAATTTACCAATACAACAAAGTAAAGAAAATAAAAAAGCTTTTTTCACTAATACCACAAATACCACCTTACTAGTAAATACTTTAGCATACAATGGAAAGTCTCAAATTAATGTATAAACTACTTAATGTATTAGAGTAGATATCATTTCTGTCATTGGTGCTGCTTTTGATACTCAAGTCGTATTCTACTTGCCGTTACACAGTTGGAACAAGTCAGTAATGTTTCTCTTGAGGATCAAATGAATTAGGTAGATGACAGACAGTGAGGCCTTTATTATTAGCAGATATTTAAAGATATTTGATAGTCTTGTGTAATGTGATGTAAATGTCCGGTCCAGGATACGTATTTCTTATTCGAAATCCCCAAACCCATTCCATGCTTATTTACACTGTCCACAAACATTTGTTTGTCAAACACTTTGTATTATAAATAATGATATTGTTTATTTGTAAGAAGTTATTTCACAGCATTTTTTTGTCTTGAAGAAAAAAAACTGAAAAATCAACATTTGCTAGGACCTCTATTACTCATCATCATCATCATCGTCGTCGTCGTCATCATCATCATCATCATCATCATCATCTTCATCGTCGTCATCATCGTCGTCGTCATCATCATCATCCTCGTCGTCATCATCGTCGTCATCATCATCTTCATCGTCATCATCATCATCATCCTCAGTGTTGACTTTGCCAGAGAGCACGTCCTCTATCCAGTCCTCCAGCTCCTGTGCGCTGGGCAGATCCTCCTCGTCCTCCATCTCCATCCACACGCTGTCGGCCTGCCACAGACACAGAGGTCAAACTCACCGCGACATGCACGCCGCTGTCAGGTCGTCAGGTCGCCATATCGTCAGGTCGTCGGGTCGTCAGGTCGTCCGGTGACTCACATCGGTAACGTTGACGACTCCGATCTGTGGTCGGAACAGGTCCACCTTGAAGGTCTTCTCCCAGTAGGGGATCAGCTGAAGGCGACAAGAAGAGGATCACATCAGACCGGCAGCGTGACAGTGAAATATGTCCGTGTTTTTGTTTTTTTTGCTAGCTCACCAGGGGGAAATCATCGGGGTCGATCCAGATGATGCTCAGGTCGGGCAGGTGGGTGTTGTCTCTCGCTACTTCCTTCAAGATTTCCAAGAACTCAAAACCATCTGGAGGAACATCAATACAGACTCAGTCAATATTGACTTGGAGAGAGAGAGAAAACTATTTAAAGACACAATTTGACATTTAGAGAAATATCCTAAATGAGAAGATTGACACTGCGTGTATATTATATAGAAATAAAACCTGCAGCCAGTGAGCTTAGCTTAGCATAACTACTGGAAACCAGTCCATACCAGCACCCCTAAAGCTCTCTGATACACTTTACATCTTGTTTGTTTTATCTGTTAAAAGAAGAAGCATAAACCCAACAAATGAATTGTGATTTTAAATCCTCAGCTCGCCACAGTGACTTCGTGAAGTCTTTCCCACTGTTTCCATTTATTATATATACTCATTTAAAAATATTGTATTGCTTTCAATCTATTTTATAAATGATTGTGTCTTAAGGAAATGGTTCTTTGGAGGACCCTGGTTTGTAAGGTTCTTTGTGGAATCATAAATGGTGCCTTAAAGAAATATGTTTAAGGTTCTTTGAGACACCTTTATATGTAATTTAAAGAACTTTTTAAGGAAATGGTTCTTAGAGGACCCTGGTTTGTAAGGTTCTTTGTGGAACCATAAATGGTGCCTTAAAGAAACATGTTTACGGTTCTTTGAGACACCTTTAAGGAAATGGTTCTTTGTGGAACTATAAATGGTTCTCTATGGCGTCACTCTAAAGAACCATTTTCGGTTTCCTTCATTTCTCCTATCAATAGGCTGTAGCAGGTGCAATGCCCTTACCAGGGTCTTCCTCCTCGGCGAAGGCCACAATGTGGACGCCCTCGATGTCATCCTCCTGAGGAGAACAAGACAAACAGAGGTCATTGTTGGCTTGTTGTTGTAAACAACATTCAAAGCCTTTTCTTTTCTCTTCAGCCGGACAGACGTCACTTACCCAGGTCTCAAACATGTCTTCTGCACGCAGCTTCCTCAGAGTCGGTCTGATGGCACAGAAAACACGCTGAATGTTAAACGTGCTCATACAGACGATACAAGTAGTTCACATAAATACCCAGTCGTCTGAACATTCAACTCAACGTCGCTTACCGTCTGTGTTCAGTTATGAATTTCACCAGATGCTCTTCCGAGTGAGGCTTGCCCGGGATGGTGAGCGGCTCCTCCATGAAGGGCTCATAGAAATCCACCTCATTCAACTTCAGGGTCACCTCCTTGGCCACCTGAGGCGGCACACACACATCCCTCAACACTAACAAAGCCTCTGTTTAGTGTGCTTGTTTGTCATGTCACTTACAGATTTCTGAAATGTGGCAAAGAACTTGATGTAGGGCTGAAACTGCTCCGCAGCTTCTTTAAACGCGTCATAGTCTGTGGATGGAAGAGGACAGGGAGAGGAGTTATTTGGAGTAACGTGTTATTTGATGGTGTTATGAGGCTTTGCCCGTCACATGTCTGCGTGTGCTTTCTTTGGTTGCTGGACATGTGACAAAAGCACATATCTGAACATTGACCGGTCAGGAGGGATGTGGCTGCAGCTCATCACTGCTTGTAAAATATGCTTTTGACTCTGCCACAGTAAGAGGGGAGCAGGCAGCTGTGTGTGTGCAACAGTGGTAAAAATGGATGTGTAAATCCATGGAGATAAAGGGGTTAAAATGCACTCATGAGCCACAGAGAGTGCATCACAATTCACAAACCCAGCGAATGAGAGCCGTGTTCAGAAATACGTTTAAAGAAACATACACTACCGGTCAAAAGTTTTAGAACACCCCCATTTTCACCGTTTTTATTTAAATTTAAGCAGTTTAAGTCCAGCGAATAACCTGCACTCACGCTCAGAGTCCTGGCTCTTGAAGAAACCAATGACCCGGATGTCTTCCTCCATCCTATCGAAGGCTCTCAGCTCCAGAGCGTTATCTATCACCTCCACCGGCTCCTCCAGCAGCTACACACACACACACACGCACACACACACACACACACACACACAGAATCAGAAACATGTATTTGCTACGTGTGTTAGACACACAACTATTTGACTTGGCGGCTGGTTTGAACACATTAGACAGACAAACAAAACAACAACCATCAAAAACAATCAACAGTCAACATATAAGATAAAGTAAATCAAATACATCTGTTCATGAGGGGTCAGTGGGGATCAGTGGGGGACCGGGCTCTGCTCATGAGGGTCAGTGGGGGACCGGGCTCTGTTCATGAGGGCCAGTGGGGGACCGGGCTCTGCTCATGAGAGCCAGTGGGGGACAGTGGGGGCCAGTGGGGGACCCGGTCTGGTGTTGATTGGCGCTCGCAGCTCAGAATCAGGATCTACTCACGTCCAACAGAAACTCCACCAGAGTGTTTGCCGAGAGCAAACCATCGAACTCGATGACCCGATCGGCCTTGAACACGTACACGCTGCCCTCCTCCTCCAGGCCTGCGGTTGAAGGATATTACATATCAATACATTTATAAACTGCTCCAATGGTTATTGGTTACCAATAAATCTGTGATGAAGGCAAATCATCTCTCAGGATTTCCAAATGTCAATCAGATAGAAGTGATGCATCCATTTATTTACCCACCCAGCTTCTTTGCTACTTTTGCATCTTTGTGGGAGTCCACCATTCCAAACCCGATGTCTTTCTCCTCCACCACCTGAGCTACAAGCTGCAGCCAGCAGAGAGAGAGAGAGAGAGAGAGAGAGAGAGAGAGAGAGAGAGAGAGAGAGAGAGAGCATTGAGGAATAAACACATACATGTAATGTAAAGGAACAAGACAAGCCACAAATTATTGATTTCAAATTTTGAGTTTTAGAACAAAATCCAACTTTATAATAAAAATAATAATAATTATTATTATTATTATTATTTTATTTATTTTTTGCATAGGGCTTTTCTAGAAACAAGATAAACTAAAAATTATTATTATTATTTCAAATTTGGAGTTCTAGAACAAAATCCAACTTTATAATAATAATAATGATAATATTTAATAATAATTATTATTATTGTTATTATTATTATTTGAATTTATATAGGGATTTTATAGACATTCAAAGACGCTTAAAGAGTTTAGTTTAAATATTCTTGGACGTGGATTTAGCGAATTAAAAGAATGTATCGGAGTCAGAGTGCTGTGTTCTTGTCAGGTCAAAAGTTGATAATGTGACAGACGTCCATACGCTGCCAAGAGGCCACGGAGACACAATTACATAATCTTCTGAAGCTGTCTGAATCTAAATATAGCCAACGCTACAGTAATAGTTCTGGCAATTGTTCTGTGAAGTCCTGTAAGTTATGGGGGGGATCTCCTGCCGGAAATTATCTTAATAATAGAGCAGGCCTATTTAAAGTTTGATTTTCATGTATGTTGGGTCTTCGTTGCACTGGGAAAAGTTCTGTGTTGAACACGAGAGCCATTCAGCATATAGCACAAAGACCCCCATGGAGGCCACGAGTCTAACACATCAGTGTTAGGCTCTTCCACTGACAGTCAGAGGTGGTAATGTGCAAACAAACATATAACAATAAACCAACAACAATGCCACCTTTAGTGTGTTTAAGAAAACTCCCCTTTAAATAAACACTGTGAAGCCCTTAGGGGGATCTATTGGCTGAAATAGAATAGAATAGAATATAGAATAGAACTTTTTTTCTTTTTAATCACCACAAATAAGAATTGTTGTTTTCACGACTTTATGAATGAGCAGTATACACAGACAGAGCTGATGGAGACGAGAGAAATTATGTTTTTACAGAAGCAAACCTTCTGTGAGTAGATATTTGGAAGAAATTAGCAAATATGCTATTGTCACCTTTAACTCTAACAGAAGTGAACGACTGTATGGTAACATGGCCCCACCTGTGCTGTCAGATAAGCAAAGCTAATATCAGGACTGGGCTCAGGTCACCCTCAGGAGACCGGAGAGCCACTAACCCTCAGCCATGTGTAACATGAGACGGGACAGCGTGCTCACTGCTTCCTCGTGTGTGTGGGATTCAAACAAAGAGATCGGTTTGATCGATCCATTTTTACAGAATAAATCCCAAGTTTACTTTTGCTTTCACTCCCAAATCACGAAAGTCGTGTCCTTCACATGCGTTGATCAACATGAGCTACTGGTCTATTGCTGCCAATGGGGGGAAACCCCAGGGAGAATTAGAGCCGTATAATTAATAAAGAGATAGACGCACACATTGAATTAAAGCAACAGAGGTTCATTAAAGTGACAGCCCTGCATCTCACTGGACTAGTGTGCACCCGTGGAGTGTGTGCTCTCCTCGTTGACCTTGAAACACACACATTAAGATGGAGTTCTACATCTCACTAGTTGACTGTGATTATTTGGGAAGTGCACTCTAAATATGTGATATGATCCTTTCCCCGCATATCACAAAAAACACATTCTTTCCATTATCTTTTTTGTCTTTTTCACTGCTCTTCTCCCTGGGCCTTGTTCCTTCTTAACCGAGGCCCCGCCCCTCTTCCGTAACTACTTTGCTCTCCTCTTCGTTTACGTTACCTCCAGCACCAACTCGGTCATCTTGTGTTGTTTCTGCAGCTCCTTGCTGTCCGATACGGGCCCGTGGTAGAACATGCACACCATGCTGTGCTTCTTCAAGGCGCTCTTGTAGTTCTTGTCATTGATGTCGAGAACGCGGTCTTTCCCGTCGTAACGTGGGAACTCGAGGCCCTTTGTTGCCGGGGCCAACGGCACAAGGCTCAGGCAAGGCAGCAGGAACAAGCAAAGGGAGAGCATGGTCCGCAAGCAGCCGCCACACGCCCCAAAGAGTCTGCCGGAGTTTGGTTTGAGAGTCACAGTCGGAAAAGGTCACCCACGCCCAGCGGATAGGGGAATGTAGGAAACACTACAGCGAGTGTCGGAGGTCAAAGTTGGTCCGTCGATCGCAGTTTTCAAGCATCCCGAGCTGTGCAGACAAATCAAAGTTCTACAAGCATCTTCAGGACCGAGCGGCTGCTGCTGCACGCCTTCTTTCTGCAGACACAAAGTCCAAAGAGGAGTCCAGCGCGGCCTGTGAGGTGCCTGGGGGCAGGATACTATACATAGCTGTGCTCTTCTACCACTACGTGAGGACAGGCCCATTTTTAGGAGACCAGTTGTTTGAAGGCTAAAAATAAAGCTGAAAGAAAGATAGGGGGGAGGCGCGGGGGGGGGGGGGGGTACAGTTCTTGCTTCTGCAGTGATGCCGACCATGTGGGAGGAGAGAGTTGAGCCCCAGAGATTTGGGGGGGTTCAGTTATTTAATTCCATGAGAACCATTTTAGGGATAAAAAAGGTTGGTGTATTTTGAGCAACAGCTTATGAGACGATGTGCCAACAGGTGTGAGAAGGACAACGGCAACTATCCGTCTGCAGCGGTTGCTGTGCAGATGTGTTCTCAGGAGTTTAGCATGTGCAATGTGCATTCAGACCATACCTTGAACATATATTTAACTCTATATTTAACAGAATTTCAGTTTGATTTGTTGTTTTTGTTGTTGTCAGAATTCAATGCGCCATCTTGATGTTTCAACATGTTTCCCCATGTTGCCCTTGACAAAACTACACATTAGTAAAGGGTGTATATTATATACAGGACTGTCTCAGAATTTTTTTATTTTCTGTAATGCAATTAAAAAAACAAAAATGTCATGCATTCTGGATTCATTACAAATCAACTGAAATATTGCAAGCCTTTTATTATTTTAATATTGCTGATTATGGCTTACAGCTTAAGAAAACTCAAATATCCTATCTCTAAATATTAGAATATTTCCTCAGACCAGGTAAAAAAAAATTATAACAGCAAAACAAAATCAAACATTTGAAAATGTCCATTAATGCACTCAGTACTTGGTTGGGAATCCTTTTGCACGGATTACTGCATCAATGCAGTGTGGCATGGAGGCAATCAGCCTGTGTCATTGCTGAGGTGTTATGGATGCCCAGGATGCTTCAATAGCAGCCTTTAGCTCATTTGCAGTGTTGGGTCTGGTGTCTTTCAGCTTCCTCTTCACAATACCCCACACATTCTCTCTGGGGTTCAGGTCAGGGGAATTGGCAGGCCAATCGAGGACAGTAATGCCATGGTCAGTACACCAGTTACTGGTGGTTCTGGCACTGTGGGCAGGTGCCAGATCATGCTGGAAAATGAAATCTTCATCTCCATAGAGCTTTTCAGCAGACGGAAGCATGTAGTGCTCAAATCTCTTGGTACACAGCTGCGTTTACTCTCGACTTGATGAAACACAGTGGACCGACACCAGCAGCTGACATGGCTCCCCAAACCATCACTGACTGGGAACTTCACACTGGATTTCAAGCAACTTGGATGTTGCTCCTCTCCAGCCTTTCTCCAGACTCTGGCGCCTTGACTTCCAGATGAAATACAACACTTGCTTTCGTCTGAAAAGAGGACTTTGGACCACTCTGCAACTGTCCGGTGTTTTTCAAGGCTCAGGAAACCCTTGCAGGTGTTTCGAGTAAATTAGACGATTCAAGTGATTAGTTGAATACCCTACTAGTATACTTTTTCATGATATTCTAATATTTGGAGTTTGCGTTTTCTTAAGCTGTAAGCCATAATCAGCAATATTAAAAGAATAAAAGGCTTGCAATATTTCAGTTGATTTGTAATGAATCCAGAATGCATGACATTTTTGTTGTTTTAATTGCATTACAGAAAATAAAGAACTTTATCACAATATTCTAATTTTCTGAGACAGTCCTGTATGTCATCTTCACATTCACCGCCAGTATTACATTATTGCCAAAGCAGCAGCAGCTGCACCTCTATTGTTTTGCCTTCCTCCTTCCTCCTCTTCATCACGACCCTCGGAGTCTCGTCTGCCCTCTGCAGGCGGGAACCAAGTGCCTTCTGAATCAGTTTAGGATTCGTATCCCTCATCATATGAATAATGTACGTCATATGCATTGAATGTGTTATAACTCTGTTATGTTGTTCATTCTGTAAACAGACTATTGTATTGCTGTCCATCCGGGGAGAGGGCTCCTCCTCTGTTGCTCTCCCGAAGCTTTCTTCCCTTTTTTTGCTCCCCTGTAAGAGACATTTTGTTTGTTTTTATTTTGTTGGACCTCCTACCACTAGGGGGCGCAGGCCCACTGTCCATTAAGACAGAAGCCGATATAATCAGGAGGAGCACGTGGGCCAGATGTTGCTAATTGTGCACAAGCGCACAGATTTTTGAACAGGTGACAATGTGTTTTAACTTCTTTCGTTTTTAGGGAATAAAATAAACACACGGGTTTGGACAATACACATATATTTGGGTTTCTGTTGGAAGCCATACAACTTTATGAATAAATAACCTTTTCCATTACAAACCGGACATTTCATCTGTTATTGCACGCGTCCAAACTAAACCTCCATGCAACCACAGTAACCTAGGCATCCCCGTTAAAAGCTTTTTTGGAGGAAAGTTTACTTTATCCTCTGCTGATGTGAGTTCCCGGGACAGAGGATGTCTTATGTGTACAACATTGTAATGCCCTCTGAGGCACATTATTCAACTGAGATTTTAGGGCATTCAAACATGTAATGAATTTAATTATGCAGTGACTCTCAAACCGTAGAGTATGTATTTTCCACAGACCAGGGAATATGTGTAAGAAATTTGGAGCAGCTCAAATTTAAAAAATAAATACTACAATATCATTTTAAAAGGATAAAAACTCACATACATACGATTAATTGGTGTCAGACTGATCTTTCGTATATTTATTGTCATCACCCTTTTTCACAACAGCCATGCCTCATAAAAGCAGTATTATAACCAGTGGTTTCACTAACAACACTAACAATGACGCACATCTATTCAAGAGTCCCAGGAAGTCGTGACAGTGTGACAACGAAATTTCACATGAATTGTTTCAGGTTGACCACGATGAACATATTGGAACAACACATGTATTCACTGTGATAAATAACATTCTTGAAATTCAATGAACACGTGTGTCAATGGAATGACTGAACGCAGCTTAACCACTAGTGAAATTAACAATGTCTAGGAAACCATATTATCCTGATTACACAGGTAAACAGCATTAGCAGAACTCACTGGAAAAGAAATGATATAGGGAAAATACCACTTATAATCATTGTGATGACGATGATCTGCTGTGAGTTTAACGTCTCTGCTTAGTGGGTGACAGCGTCGCCCTGTTGCACCTGAGCGGTCCAGTCCTCCTTGATGTATTGGTGGTAGGGGTCCTTAGAGTGCTCTCTCCTCTTGGATTTGACCGTGCTTACCAGCATGGCCACAATAATGAAGGCAAACATGCCGATCATTACTGCCAGATACCAGATGACGTTCTTGAAGTTCTCCTCAGCCAGAGTATTGTCCAAAGTGTTGGCTGCAGCTGTCAAGTTACGCCTCCAGTTGTCCAGGTAGTGGCTTAAAGCTCTGGTCAGGGACCCCTCCAGGCGAAGGGTCATGTTGGACGAATCAGATGCACTCATCTAAAGGAGGGGAGGGATGGTTTTACTCGCGTCTATTAACTCAATTCAGATTTTCTGCATGTGCACTCAATTCAAGTATTAGAGAGGAAAATATATTTGAAGTATAACCTGATTATTTTGGGCAAACTAATAATGTACACATTTCACTGGAAACAGTCTTCATGTCCTTTAGCGCATTTGCAAAATGATATATATATATATATATATATATATATATATATATATATATATATATATATATCATTATTAATTATGTTAATCACTTGATGATATGTATGCCTATATACAAAGTCAGCCTCCATGTTTCTACATCACTAGACAGAGCTAACAGAGGCTCATAGGACGCTGTAATTCTATAGCTTGGAAAAACTGAGAAGTAATTTAGTGACAGCAAACACATTTTTCCAAAGAAGGACCTTATTTACATAAAGTTTATAAAGAACATCAGCCAGAAACCAGTACTGTGATAGGAAATGTGATTATTTAAAAGCAGCATGCAAGTAATGGAGCTCTGACAAAAGCCAAACTTATATTTAATTAAGTAATACAAACAAAACAGGAAACAGATTCAGCAGCATAAAATATTCTTCTTATCTAAACTTAACATAAATTAAACATATGGTATCTTTTCAGCTTTACTGTACCGACCTTCTGCCAGGTTTTCAAAGGCCGGATCGTGAAATACGTGGTGAAATAAGTCACCTCGGAGGGAAAATGAAACAAAGCAAAGAGGCACTGACCGAGCACACGGCTGGTTACAGGAAGAAATAAAGTCTTCAGCTCACTGTAACACACCACTGCTCCTTCTTTGTTGACTTTTTTAATCTTTTCTCCTTGGGGTTTTTGAGAGTGTGTGTGTGTGTGTGGGGGGGAGATGACCTTGAACATGTTTGTGTTGAAAGTTATTATAACAGGACAAACACACACATGCATAAACGTTCATATGCAAATGTATCTTAAAATAGCAGCAGCAAAAACAGGGCAGGAAAATGTAATAATCCAAGATTCACCCAACTGTCGTTATGGTGGCTGCCGAGTGTTTATTCACCTGCAGTTCCTCATCTGCCCACACGGTGGAAGCACCCGCCAAGGGGACATCGACTGCTTTCACTGTTTCTCTCCCCAGATGACAACATGCAGCACACGTGAGACTCGTGTTCACATGCGACGCCTTTCCTCCTACTCTGTAGAGGAGAGTGAAAGGTCTTTATTTGAGGAAAGGAAGGAATTTAAACTGGAGTTAAGAGCGCAATAAAGTGTCCGTCACAAAGCAGCACACTGACGTCATAGAGAGATGCATTGTCTTGCTCAAGGACACACTTCCGGGTGTTTTCTGTTGGCTGACAAGAATACTTGAAACTGTGTGTGTGTGTGTGTATGTGTACGTGTACGTGTACGTGTACGTGTACGTGTACGTGTACGTGTACGTGTACGTGTACGTGGATGTGGATGTGTCCCTCCCCCCCTCCCCGCCGCTGGGTCACACGTCACGTGTTTCGCCATGCAGCGCCAGTGGGTGGACGCCCTGCTGACTGGCAGCTCTGTGCAGTGAAGGAACAGAATAGAAGAGAGCAACATAGACTGATGCAAAAGGTCCTAAATCATTTCCCCAAGCACCCTTAGTGACCCGAAGACGAGGACACAGTGAACACACTTCAGTTCTCTACAGCTCTCCTGTACAACAGGAACAGTGCTCGATGGAAAACATCTGAGCTTTAATAAGTTCATCATTAGCATTCAGCTACATCTGCTGCTACTTAAGTGTTTTTATGTGACAACCAAGATGTGCCTCCTGCTGTGTGTGTGTGTGTGTGTGTGTGTGTGTGTGTGTGTGTGTGTGTGTGTGTGTGTGTGTGTGTGTGTGTGTGTGTGTGTGTCCTCCTGGCTCCTTGATTGGACCAACCTCACCTGCTCAAGCAACCAAGCTGCCTTCAATTAACTAATCACCGCCCTGCTGTTTATCTCCCCTGGTTCCTCCTCGTGGTCTCAGCTGACCTGCTAGTGGCTCAGCTGACCTGCTAGTGGCTGCTCTCATGAAGATATACAATGAAAATTCATGAATGCAACAAGTCATCTGGGACCCAGAGAGCATGATTCCTGAGATATTTGCTGGCTCAGGCGAGCATTCCTAAAGGATTCTCATGTCCTGAGTTGAACCCTGAAGGGAACCAGTATGGAAAGACCCAACCATCTCCATCCAGAACCATTTGATTTGAACGCCTAGAACTCACATGTCAGGATAATATAATTGATAATATAATTAATTTCCTCTTGTAAATGAATTAATATGAGTAGGCAGAGCTAGTAGAAAACGTGGAATGATGAAGGAAACTCACAATTTGTTTGAGTTTTACAGGGATGTCAAACTCAAAGTGTGTATCTTTCAGCACTAACAACAAAAGAGCTGCTTGTAGGTTAACTTTTAATTAATTGTAATGTCTGCTTGACTGACGATAGAGGGATGTATGGAGCAAAACTGGTAAATGTTGATTTATAAAGAACTCATTGTGTCTTTTTGTGTTGGTTAAATCTTGTGCTGAGAAACTTAAGATATCTCAATCATCATATACAGGAAGCAGTTGAAGAATATCACCATCAGATAATGCAGTTATTCAGGAGTTGTAATAAGACGTGTCCGTACCGACATACCACATCCTTTTGCGATTTCCTTGAATCGGATGCTTAGGCTTACAAATACTTTGAGATGCCTGATAATCACGTGATCCATCAGGAGGGTTTCAGGTGGTGTAATGTAAAGTCAACACATCATCTGACTTGAAGACATGTTGACATTGAAAATATAGTACTCTATATGTACAACATGTGACATATCACTGTACACATTCATATTTACACTATGTTGATCTGCACTTCACACATTCCAATTACACTACACACATACACACACTTTGCATTTAGCACATTCTGTCTATTTTTTATTTAATTTTGTATTTTATATTTTACTTGTATACATCTATATCTTTCATCCCTGCTTTTTATATTTTATATTTTATTCTTGTGTGTTTAGTTTATTTATTTATTGCTGCTACTGTGATGAAAAAGTTCCCTTTGGGGATTAATAAAGTATCTATCTATCTATCTATCTATCTATCTATCTATCTATCTATCTATCTATATCTATCTATTTGACGATTCTAATAACTCGACATTTGACACATATTTTGTCCGAGGAACCGTATGCTTTATTTCCAGCATATAATCATCTATTTTTTGTTAATCATGCCTAGCAATGCGCTGGAGTCCCACACACACTCTTACGAAACCCCAGTGGTTAGCTAGCTACTTTGATACAGTGAATATGGAACTTTCAATAGCCGGAATACATGTTGGAACTATCTTATCCTGGTCCACGGCTTTAAGCAACATTTAACTATATATATATATATATATATATATATATATATATATATAATTGTGACATAATATAATACATTCCCTTATAGCTGGAGATGTATGAGGGGGGTACATTTACAGTTTTTATATGTGTGTGTATTAGGATATGCAGGTATATGAATATATGTGCAGGTTTTTGCATGTCTACCCATATTCATATATCTATTCTTTTTTTTCTTCTTTTTTTTCTTTCAGTACCTTTGTATATGTACAGTGTGTACATATTTTCCTTTGCATGTGCATATCTCGAAAACCAATAAAAGATTTGATCGCAAAAAAAGAAAATCATGGCACAATAAATATGCATAATAAAGCTGACATCAGGGTTTTCATGCATGGTTTCTAATGCAAAATATCAGTTTATCAAATATAATATTTAAAAATGCTTATGTTCAGGAATCAAATTAGTTTTTCCCATTTGCAAGTTTTACAATTATATTTTAGTTGACAACAGATTTTATTATCTCATTAATTCAAACTAATTGCATTCTGGCACGTGTGTGCAAAGAGTAAGTTAAATTGTCTACACTTTGCACAATAACCACTTGCACATCACACTGATTAATTGTTTCTCAATGAAATAGTTTAGCTTTTTTCACAACTTCTAAACATTCTTTTATCATCTGAGTGTTTAGAGAAAGTATATTCTCAAACTCATTTTTCTTCCGTCTCAACATGAACAATGAACACACATTTTTGTTGTTGTCTCAATGGGAATTTTTATTGTAAGTAATAAAAAGTATATCCTTCAGTGAGAACGGAAACAATGTAAAAGCACTTTCCCCCCAAAGCAATCACCACTTAATCCTCTAAATTCACAACCCAGGAAGTGAAACATAATTCTTGATTTATTTTAGCATCGCATACTAAGACATTTAGTAAAAGATGCAATGTAAACAGGATTAATTGCACTGCATTAACGGTACATTGACACACAGCAGATACACAACAACTTGCTCCACGAGGCCTGAATTACAGCAGACACAATGTTATGCAACAGACTCAACCCCTTTGGACCAGACAAGGAGATATTCATAAAGTACATATGGATACACAAACATGATCATTGATTAGTCTTACAAGTTAGGATACTTCTTCTCGAGCTGAAAATAAATATAAATTACAAATGGCATAACAATTTCTAAATGTTGTGCTTCTTCTCTTCATTTCCTGTGCAACTAAGCCTACAGTCACCATCAACTAAAACAGAGAGGAGAAAAGAACATGAATCACAGAATACGTTTCATTTTCACCGGGGAAAAAAAGTGCATATGTCAAATAAGGCAAATATCTAATTCATAGAGAACACAAAAACAACAAGCCTACATATTCCAGATGTAGGATTAATAGAAGAGGTATACAAAGGACACAAACTAGTCAAATGATCTTCAATTAAGGAATTAATTACATAAAAATACATTTAAAAACAACCGGTTAGAGTGATCTTGGATCCTTGTTGGAGAGACAACTGTATCACAGGGAGAGATTCTCAATTCTCTTAGAATTACATTTGTTTTAATCAGCCACCAACACCTCACACAACTCACCTAAAAAAATAAAATGAAAGCATTCACACCGGTTCCACTACAGTGAGAAGTAAACATACATGAAGACGGCCAAACACAGGTTGATGAGCAGACCCACGTTGAGGAGGGTTTTGGTTCTCGGAGGCTCGTACAGACGCTCCGCAATGAGCCGTGCGTCCTCACTCGCGCCGTTGGGCTTCGAGCTCTGCTCTCCCTCCTTGAAGCCACAAAACCACTCCAGTAAACGCACACTCCAGCCAGTCTCCCCGCCAACATGGCCGCCTTCCTTTCTGATCATCTCTACTCTTGCGCTATCCAATTGTTCTGGAGGGGTGGCGACGGGGGATGTTTCCGCACTAGGGGCGTCGGGGTCATAGCGGGCGGACGGGATCAGGGGCGTGACACGCGGCCCGTCCGGACACTTCTCCTCCCTCACAGCCGGGAGCATTTCTTCACGGAGGCCGTTGTCTGCACTACTCTTTTCAGCCAACCTGTAAATGTTCTTCCTGTCCTTTGGGGGAACCGTTTCAACGCCGCGGAGCCCCCAGAACGTGGCCGTACGGACCTGCTCCTCATCCGGCGGCGCGGTGCAGAGGCTCACCACCACCGCCACCAACCCTGAAATCCAGAACAGCCCAGAAGCAAAATACATGTAGTGAATATTCGCGATGAAGGCGGGCCTGTCGTCGGGCTGGTCGCAGCGAGGCTGGCGGTAGACGAACGCCAGGACCAGTCGCGCGATACCGAGCGCGAGACCCGCCATCCCGCCGCAGAACGCGCCCATCTCGTTGCACCGTTTCCAGAACACGCCCAACAGGAAGAGGGCAGCGATTGGGGGCGTGAGGTAGCCGGCCACCTCCTGGATGTAGAGGTACGTCTGCCCCCCTTGCATTTCGATAATAACCGGGACCCAGGCGATGCTGATCACCACCATGAGCACCACGAACAAGCGGCCCATGATCAGCAGCTCGCGCTGAGAAGCCTTGCACCGGGCCGTCTTGTAGATGTCCAGCGTGAAGATGGTGCTCGCGCTGTTGAAGATCGAGTCCAGGTCGCTCATCAAGGCGGCGATCATGACCGCCATCATCAAACCCCGGAGGCCCACGGGCATCACGGCCATGACCAGGCGCGGGTAGGCCAGGTTGGAGCAGCCGGCATGAGAGCCGCACACGGCCATGCAGTGCTCCGGCCCGATGCACACGAGCTCGTCCGCAAACAGGATGCGGGAGATCATTCCTGGAATGACGATGAGGAACATGGGAAGGATCTTGAGCGATCCGGCCATTAGCGTAGCACCTTTGGCGTGAACGATGTTCTTCGCTGCGAGTACTCGCTGAACAATGACCTGGTCCGCACACCAGTACCAAATAGACGAAGGGGTCTGGCCCAGGAGAAAGCCCGGCCACGGCACGTCTTCATCCAGGGGACCCCGGAGGACGCGGAGAGAATTGGGTTTGGGATCGATTCTGCAGGAAGGAGAATAGCTGAAGTTTCCTGCCGCCATTATTGCAGTGACATTGGGAACTGCCAACATGTACTTGGTCCTGACACCCTCTAGTCCACCGACTTTGATCAGGCTAAGGATGCTTAACGTTAGGGCTCCACCAATCATCAACACGGCCTGAAGGGAATCCGTGTAGAGCACCGCCAGCAACCCCCCAGTGACCGTGAGCAGTGCGGTCATACTGATGAGCAGGACAATGGACCCATAAATGTTCCAACCCAGGGACTCTTGAATGAAGAGAGCTCCGGCATACAAGTCCACAGACAGCTTGGTAAAAATATATAATAACAGAGACAAGAACGCAAAGTAAACTTTGAGCCTGTTGCCACCGAAGCGTTTGGATAGGTACTCGGGCATGGTGTTGACCCCCGAGAGTATATACACCGGGACAAACACCCAGCCGAGCAGCTGCAGAAGTAGAAGGGCATTAAATTCCCACGCTGCAACAGCGTAGCCGCTTGCAGCGCCGGACCCAGCCAGGCCGATGAAGTGTTCACTGCCAATGTTGCTGACAAATAGCGACGCGCCGACCACTAGCCACGTCATCGAGCGTCCGGCCAGGAAGTAGCCGCTCACCGTGCCGCGGTTGGATTTCCACATGGCGAAAAACCCAATGGCTAACACCAGGACGAAATACAGGGCGACGACCGCCACGTCCACCACCTCCATACCAGGAGCCATTTCTCTCTTTTTTATAGATCACCTCAAAATGAACACTTGGAAATTGAGGTCACAACTATACAACAAAAATGTTATATACAAAATAGTAAATTACCAATTTAATTGTTTAAAATGGAGGAATGGAAATGCTTTGTTGTGATTGGTTGTCTAGAAGCTGTGGTGTCCATCGGGTCCATCGTCACGTCAAAGTCACCAGGCGCGCTTTTGAGGGGTTTATTCATTGGCTCTGCGCTCGTTCTGGTTTTCAGAGTTCAAATTTCTGAAAGACAACAAAGATAAAGAATAATTTAAAGAGGAAAAAATAGCAAATGCTTTAATGTTTATAGCCTCTCTGAAAACAGAAAGTTAGGTTTAAAAATGGCTACCTTTTTTAATTTATGTAAAAAGTCACCAAAAAAATTACTTAAAATATTAAAGTAAAAAATAGTCGACTATGCAGCCAAATGTGCTCTTTCGGTGCTACATTATAATATTAGATTATTATGAATATTGATGCATTAACATGCAATATATTCCATAGTGTTGCATTTAATTTACTAAATATAAATAAATGTGGTGAAGGGAAAAAATAAAAGTACAATATTTACCTTTGAAATGTAGTAGAATAGAGAGTAGCACCAATATTTTACTAAAGTATAGTACTTGAGTAAATGTACTTCTTTCCATCACTGGTTGTGGAAAAAGTCCCGCACCAAGTTAGTTGAATGCTTTACAATTCAACAGATATGTATAGATTGACAACAACACATTTTATACAGATGACATACGCACACACACACACACACACACACACACACACACACACACACACACACACACACACACACACACACACACACACACACACACACACACACACACACACACACACACACACACACACACACACACACACACACACACACACACACACACACACACACACACACACACACACACACACACACACACACACACGTGTCTGACCTCTTGTGTTTGCAGCAGTCCATGCTTGGTAGAAGATACCCGTGTGTGTTCCTGCTCACAGGCTGTATGCTTCACCCTCTCAATAAGAACAAGTGTCCCGCGGACTGGCCAGGAGACAACCTAAAACACAAAAGAGTCAGAATGAAGATTAAAGGTTGCATAAAAAATATGATTTGTTTATCAGACATATTTCCAGATTGACTGCTATGGTGGAAATTCATTTTTTCTTATTACAATATCTGCAAAATAAAAATCCTCTTCACTGCTTTTGACTCCATGCATATTTTAACCTTTTTTAAACTTATTTTCTTATCAATTTGAAATCAACTGTAAATGTCAAGTTAGTTAAAATAAATGTTCTCCTCCTGCTCCCAGATATCTGACTTATCAAACACAAGCATCACCACACTGTGTATGTTTTGAATGAATGGCTGACCACGCTCATCTTATCATGAATGCTCATATTGTGAAATACTGTAGACCCGTTTGGCTTCAGTTCTTTATAATAATATCAACATGACAATATACATCTGTCAAATGTCATTTTTATGAACGAAATACATTTCCACCTGAGGTTTTGGTTATAACTTTGTTAGCCATATAATATGTGCAGTTACTGTCAAATACATAACACGTGTGCACGTCTGAAGAGCTTCTGCATTATTTTAACCTGCTTGCACAATAACAATAAGATAGTGTTTAAAGTACAAATATAAAGTATGAATATTAAATTAAAATCTGGGATTATGCTTGTAATAAAGGCTTCTATCGTTGACTGCACAATTTAAAATATATTTTTTAAACCATTTATAATAGTTCTGTTTCGTCTTTCAATTGATTACTTTAATTGTCACTATCACTTCAAAACAACAGCAGAGTCACGCCACCTGTGGGTTACCCACGTAGGTAAGTATAGGCCAGGTGCATCCACGGACCTGATTGCACCGAGGCTGCACGTTTGACCCAAGATGACCACCGTCGTTACATACAGCTTCGCATATGAACGCTTGTTATTATAATGTTAAATAAGTCGCATGTCACTGGCTCCAGTGCGTTAACACGGACGAGTAGTAATGACGCACACTACCTTGTTTGGCTAGCAGAGGCTACACGTACTACGACTCGTTGCTCCCAAAGAAGAAAGGAAGATGAAAATGGGAGACGCGACTTCTTCCGGATGTCTCGTGATGTCTGCCAGAGAGCTGCTGCTGCCGCCTCCTCTTCGCGCTCATGTGCACGGTCCCGTTTTCTAAGGAGCGGCTAACAGACACCAAACAAACGCCGCCACTCTTCTTCTGCGCCTCAAGCCACGCCCCTTTCAACCCACGTGAACCCCCCGGGTCGTTTGGCGGATGATCATCACTCCTTCATGTTTACACGGACTAAACAATACAAGGTGGGGTGCATGTTTAAGAAATTGTCTTCGAAAAAGGGGGAGGTGATCCCACAAGTTGTTTTAGTGGAAGAATGGACCGTAGGGGTTAATTTATTAAACTTACATCTTTACATTGAACACAATTGATGTGGACATTTCTAATCTGGGAAAATCCGGAATGTCTGAAGCCTCCCGAAAACAGGATTTTACCCTGTCGTAAGACAATTCCCGTAAGTATGGAACACAATATGATCCTGTAAGTCGTAATAATGAGATAATATCTCATTATTTCGACTAACTACCTCATACTAATTAGATACTATCTCATAATAATGAGATACTATCTCACTATTTCGACTGTTTTACAATACAGCCTATAATACATTAGGTTGTACCGGCCTAATTAAATTATATTGGACCAACATAATTGGAAGAAGTTTAATTGTGTTGAAATAATTTACATGATTTACATACCTCCAATAATGTGCTAGATGCCTTTGTAATTCCCCAAAAATATTTCAATAAAATGTTCAATTCAGAGCGGTTCAATGAAGATTGGATGATAAGGGGAAACAAGGCTGCATGTGTAATAAATGTTTGAAGGAATGCAGATCAGAATGTGCTTCATGATCATGACTCAGAGTTTATAGACGTCAGCAGGACATAAAGTGCTAAATACTCACATGGTGGCGCTGTCCACTCCGGAACCTCAGAGGTTCTCATGGACGAGCCGTTCCAATATTTTAACTTTCAGAAAGACAAGACTTAAAACATAAATGTGGAGGTGAAAATTAAAGTAATTAATTGAAAGAGGAAAGAGAACTATTATAAATTTAAAAAAGGTTATACATAGTGCAGTCAACGATAGAAGCCTTTATTACAAGCAGAATCACAGATTGTACTTTAAATTCGTACTTTATATTTATACTTTGAACTACGCACCGGCCACATTATCTTTTGTTCGTTCTTGTGCAGGCAGGTTAAAATAATGCAGAAGCTCTTCAGACGTGAACACGTGTTATGTATTTGGCAGTAACTGTGCACGTATTATATGGCTAACAAAGTTATAACCAAAACCTCAGGTGAAAATTAATTTATTTCAGAAAAAATTACATTTGACAGATGAATATTGTTATGATGATATTATTATAATGAACTACAGCCAAACGGGTCTTACAGTATTTTAGAATATGAATTATTCAAATTCAAGGGTGATTCAAAGTGAATGGGAATAAACTGTAAAATGTACAAACTTTGGTGCCAACATAAAATTAGAAATAACAAGAGGAGCCTTTAACCAGCCTGATAATACCTCAAATTATTCGTATTGGTAACATTGAAAGGGGTTTAATGATTTTGTACAACTGTTTATCTGTCTGTGGACAGACTTTGTACATGTGACGTGTTACAACCATGCAGTCATGACACTATACAGGTGTGTCTTAGAATGGTGTGATCTTACCAATGACACCGGAAGCAAGGAAAGTGGAGTGGGCAGGTTTGGTTGTGGTGTGGTAACATTTCAAAATTATCTATAGCTCTTAATGTGAACTGAACCTACATTTACATAAACAACATAACAGTTTGCAATCATTATATCAGTTTCAAAACCTACATTATTGGAAAACAAGGTTCATGAGAATATTGACATTCACATACATTTTGTGATGTTGAGAGATGAGAAATTGTGGGAAAGGATGTTCAAATAAATAAAGCATTAGACAACTCAGAGCAACCTTTACTAAGTCAAAGACACATGTAAACAGACAAAGTAAGCACCACAACAGGCTTATCATAGATATATCAAGATTTATGTAAGCCAATAATTGTCGATCATATGCAGCACATTGTTTGTCCAGAGTATTGAACGTTCAAATATTGATAACGGTATCAAATTATTGGTGTGTGCTTTTCATGTTATGACATGTGAAACGCATTATGCGAAAACGTGTCGTATGGAACTGATTAGCAAAGTCTAATTTCATTTTTTATATATATATATATATATATATATATATATATATATATATATATATATATATATAAAAATTCAGTGTGTATATAAAACATCCAGAAATAGCTCCTTAATAACATATTTTCACGACAAAACTGGTCAATATTAAGACTTTGTGTTGTTGCAGAGACAACAAAACAAACGAGAAAATAAATCAAGTTATGGCTCAGGTTGTGTTTTGTGGTAGTGTGCAGCTCACTGTCACGTAAGTATCTGACGGAGAGGTGAGAGGTTTGTAAACATTGCACATCCTGGATTATACCAACGCCCGAGGGGAAGTACACGGTGACGTCACCCCCTCGATTTTAAAGCTGCACGAAGAGCAACTGGTTTATTTCTGCTTCAGGCGAGAATATATCCGATATTTAAAGTGAATTCACTTTCTGACGACGGTTTGAAGACAAACATCTGGCGTATTTGGGGTAACTCCCCTGCCGCCACACCCCTCCTCTCTATCAGCGAGTAAAACCGTCAGTCCGCGTTCGTCTCTGAATCAGCTGAGTTGGACGCTCTCTCCCCGCTGTGGTTGTCGCCCCGTGGTACTCTGGGGGATGTTCAGTGTCACACACCGCAGGTTACCGCCTCTGTTACTTGAGCTCCGTACGCGTGAAGGATGCACCATGAAGCCCGGGCTGCCGCTTCTCTGAGTCGGGCTGCTCTGACGCGAGGGAGCCTCGGCGCATCTTGTTCGGCTATTGGTGAGTCATCGATGCACCTGATAGCTAACGTTAGCTAATTATGTTGACGGCGGTGCCCTAACGGTGTGTGTTATAACCACACTACAGTATTCACTCTTCTGACACTCTAAGAAAAGGAAAGTATGATGTTTAAATATGAATTGAACGTGCTGTTTTTATTACTGATTATATAGAGATATTAAATGTTGACGTAAATGTGCGTAAGCGAACATAACGGACTCCCTAGATAACAGTAAATATACCCGTGTCCTAGTCTCGGAGGCGCTGTATGTTGTGATGCATTCTGATGCGGTTACATAACAGACTCAACATGATGCCACAGTTCCCTCACAGGCCGGAAGCGGCAGCAATCAAACTGTTAATTGGCCTCAGTGTGTGTTGTCTCCCTTGATCTGCCACCTCCCGGCGAACAGCGTCACATTGAGGTCTGTGGCGGGGCTGGTGTGAGCGAGTCAGGTGACTAGAGAGAGATGCTTGTTGTGTGCCGCGGCGCGTGGGTCCACCCGCAACACACACACTGCGCACACACACACACACACACACACACACACACACACACACACACACACACACACACACACTGCACTGTGCATGGAGGCACACAATGAGGAAGTGAGAACGTGCATTTAGTTCTGCTTGACACACACACACACACACGCACACACACATTGACACACTCTTTCACAGACACACGCTCACACATTGACTCTCATACGCACATACACACACACACACACACACACACACACACACACACACACTGCACTGTGCATGGAGATGCACCATGAGGAAGTGAGAACGTGCATCTAGTTCTGCTTGATACTTACACATTGACACTCTCACGTACATGCGCGCACACACACACACACACAGTGCACTGTGCATGGAGACGCACCATGAGGAAGTGAGAACGTGCATTTCGTTCTGCTTGACACACGCACATAAACACACATTGACACTCTCTCTCTCTCTCTCTCTCTCTCTCTCTCTCTCTCTCTCTCTCTCTCTCTCCTCACACACACACATTGACACTCACACTCTCTCTCTCACACACACACACACACCCACACCAAAACCTACAGCTGTCACCTGTGATTAGGCTTTGAAGGTTGCAGACAAATAAAATGTCTGTTTGCAGGAAGAGTTTGTATAGATTAGCACAACCTGCGCCGGGTATTAAAACATAATTGTGTCTTTATCCTTCTGACTTTATATCATGGCTGTTAATGTTGAAGAAATGGTTGGAAAGGTAAATCCACAGGTGTCAGGATGTTACTGATGTCCCGAGTACTGCATGTGTCTTTTAGGGATACAGCGTTTTAAAGTTAAAGTTGGATATTTCATAAATGACTCTGAATATTAATCGTTAATCATCATTTTCATTGATTAATGTTAATTTTCTGTCAAGAGGTTTTACCACAAACACAGTCGCCCTGCACGCGTCGTTGGGAAAGCTCCTCTCAGCTCAGGCAGTCCAGATGTCTGCGCTCCTCTAATCCTGCCTCTACTCCCCGACCCATCTCTCTTCAGAGCTTAAATCCAATCCACTACATGCACACACACACTCACACTCACACTCACACACCACCGCCTTTGCCATGGGCTGGAAAGTGAGAAAGCTTCTCCTTCTAGAGATCATGCAGTAGATTTACTGTTGGACACTTTGCTGTTGTTGTTGTTGTTGTGTTTTTAGTCTATGCAGCTTAAAATAAGATTATTTTCTACTAAAATACAGTCCTGGAAAAGCTGTGCGCTGCCTGTCCGTCCACCAAACAGCAGACACGGGTCCCACATGCTGGTGGCCACAGTGGAGCGTTCAGCGGCTGAAGGGCCAGACAGGAGGGGGTGGAGATCGATGTGGACCCCTCAGTCCAGAACTTGTTTTTCTCAGGAAGCGCATGCATCACCAAACAGTTTCTGTTAGCAGGACATTGTGAGAGACAGGTCAGTCAAATAAACACTGACCGGTCATGAATGTGGATGTTTGTCTCCATAGCCTGCAAGCCTCATCAGATCAGAGCTAATTGGCTAATTCTGTTTGCCAGAAACAAGCATCGGGGCGACATCCAAGAGGCGGCTGATAACATAGCAGAGCTCAATGTCCTTGTGATGAGCGTACTCTCTATTTATCTCCTCCTCCCCCTCTCCCTCATCCAGAAGTATTGTGCTGAACATGCTGGGATCTGACTGATGCATCATGGATCCCGAGGAGTTGGAACTGCAGAATGACTACCGCTACCGGAGCTACGGAGCGGTCATCGAGAAGGCGCTGCGCAACTTTGAGTCTTCGAGCGAGTGGGCGGATCTGATCTCCTCCTTGGGCAAGCTCAATAAGGTGAGTCGCGTGGACTCGGCGCCTCGGGATAACTGGGACCGCGAACATCTTCAAATGGATCCTAGTCTCAAACTAAGTCTGTCAAAATGTATCTGAATTCAGGTTTGTTTTCTGTCATTATTTTTCAGTTTTTTAACTTCCCAGCTGCTTTTGTGAGCTTCAGTTCTCTGCAGGCGTGAGGAAGTTCTTGTTTCTTCTTTGAACTTGCGCTCTCTGCTCGACATCCTCGGTGCTCGGAGTATTCCAGGCAGCTATTTGTTTTGTCTTTACTTTGGAGTTTCTGTGTGTGTTGATGTAAAATCGTTGGTTATTAAAGTACATAGAGAATGTGAGGGGGGGCGGGGGGGAAGGGGGGGAGGGGGTACAAAAAAATACATGAAATTGTAAAGCAACTATATGCACAACATCTGCTCCAATGTGCCTCTGTTAGTACATTTAATCTATGTGAGGGTTATGCCACGTTCTTACTTAATGTCAAACCAACCCAGTTTATTTCCCTTTGTATTTGGTCTCTTTCTCTCAGGCCCTGCAGAGTAACCTTCGCTACTCCCTCCTGCCCAAGAGGCTGATCATAGGGAAGCGTCTGGCCCAGTGCCTGCACCCGGCTCTGCCCAGCGGAGTGCACCTCAAGGCTTTGGAGACCTACGAGGTCATCTTTAAAATCATTGGAACAAAATGGCTGGCCAAGGATCTCTTTATATACAGGTGAAGAAAACTAGCAGGAATCTGTTAACGCTTTTAAATGCAGAGCTAGCTGGATTCTGTGAGCAGCTTTGTATGTTTATAACGTGTGCGTGTGTGTGCGTGTGTGTGTGTGTGTGTGTGTTTTGGTCTTCAGCTCCGGGCTGTTCCCACTGTTGGGCCATGCAGCCATGGCCGTGAAGCCCATGCTGCTGACGCTGTACGAGCGTTACTACCTCCCGCTGCAGAGGGCTCTGCTGCCCAGTCTTCAGGCCTTCATAACGGGACTCCTGCCCGGCCTGGAAGAGGGACTGGAGGTTTACGACAGGTACACAACACACACACACACACACACACTCATCTCAAGCCGTCTCTTTAGTCTCGTGTTGTGGAAGCCATTACACTGATTGGTGTGTTTATCAATACCGCATCTCATCCATGTGGGTAAATTGTTATAAAGTTATGCTGACGATATTATTTTGATGATGCGGTGATGAGGTCAGGGGGCGTTGGCTACATGTGGAGGTCACCTGAGTACAGCCAGGTTTGACAAGAGAGCGGAAGGGCATCCTATTTTTCAACCGCATTTAAGAACCGCATTAGACCAAGCGAAGATGTTCTGTTTAATATTAGTTTGATTTATTTTTCTGTTGCTGGTCTGCAAATAAAAGAAAGTATGAAGTGACAATTCAATTTATTTGTATACACTACGACAAAACAATGTTTTTTCTGACCACTCCTGCACATGTAAAGGATACGCCTGGCAATAAACATATCTTCATTATTGTCAACAAATCCAGTGAAACGACATGAACCTGTAATTAATTGATCCCTCTTCTAAACGTATAGTCTCTGTAGCCAAAGTCGTATTCATCATCTGTGCTCTAGGGCTCCATTGTTGTCAAAAAATAATTAAAAACACGTCCGCAGGTTATTTTGAGTCAATCCCACATGGACGATCCTGCTATCGTAGACAATAAATACAGAATGTTTCTTAAATTGACGCACTCTACACAAACAGAACTTTGTAACGCGTTGCATTGTTTATTCATTTATTTGTTCAGTTTATTTACACCAAGAACAATGACTGAATCAAATGTTTAAAGATAGAAAATAAAGTCCTTTTGTTTATTAATCCGCAGCTGTAAATAGTCCCCAAATACACTTATTTTCCTCCTTTTTAATGAGAAATATCAGTTACTCATTAGCGGAGCCTCAGCTTCGGGGCTCAGAGCCACAGACGAGTTTCCTCATGGGACTCGTCGCTTTCTTCAATGAAAATATGGCAAATGAGCCGTCCTTGATCCGTCTAACGGGAGCTGCTCGGTGTGCCCTGCAAGGGGATCTTTATCAGAATGAATTCAGATGACATCACCAACCAGAGCCAGCCTGCCCCTCGAGGACCCGATGTATTGGTGGGCGTATCGTAGGTCGGAACACATCTCTACTTGCTCTTCTCTCTCGATCCAGAACCGACGCCTTGCTGCTCAAGCTGTCGCTGCTGGTGGGGCAGCAGGTGTTCTACGGCGCGCTGTGGGGCAGCATGCTGGTCACCCCCATGGTGCGACTGCCCGCCTCGGTCTTCATCGTCACGCACTTCGACTCCGAGGCGTCTCTGCGGCAGCAAGCGCACATGCTCGGCTACGACCACCGACTGGTGGTGAGTGTCCGTGTTCTCGTCTAGCTGCTTGTTTTAATTCTGGGAATTCTTGGGACATATTTCATGGTTTCAATTCAGTTCTGCGATCTGCACCATCGCGTTGTGTGTCCATCGGTATAAACCTGTTCCGTGTGTCTTCAGATGAAGTCGGTGTGTCTTTCTCTGCAAGATTCAAATGTCCTGGTGCAGAGGAACATGCTGGAAGTCCTGCTCCACTTCTTCCCCTTTGCTTCGTGCTTGGTGAGTACACACGTTAACACTAACTTCCTGTTTCTCTGGACAATATCGTTGGTTCCGTGTGATCAAAGAGTTATTGAAAACTTCTGTTCACCGTGGGCCACATCAGCATCATGACTGCCTCTTAAAGGGCCAGTACTGAACCATATAAACGTCTAAACTACTCGAACATTAACATCAAATATTGTTAAATAACTCCCTCTGCATTTGATAATTTTTTTATTTGAGTGTAGAATTATTGTAAATAAGAACATTTCTCTAATACTATAACAAACATCTATTTAATTTGAAACCTTCAAAATAAAAGCACAGGATATTTCAGAATAAACTACTCCAACATATTGTTAAATAACTCACTTTGCATTTGATTATTGTTTATTTGAGTGTAGAAAAATTGTACATTAGAACATTTCTCTAATATTTATTTTCAAAATAAAAGCACAGGATATTTTTCTTGCATTTCTTTAAGAAAAGCTGATCATCTGTCCTTCAAGCCACCTGAGGGCCACATAAAATGATGTGGCGGGCCAGATTCGGCCTGCAGGCCTTGTGTTTGACACCTGTGCTGTATAGGTACAATTACATATAAATAGATGAAGCTGCTGTTTGAAACTATTGACTCTTATTGTTGTGAGTTGTCTCCGATACTCCATCTTTAGTTTAATCTTCCTCTCCATTAAACATACGGACCGTCCTGGCGTCACGCTCCGGTTCTTGCTTGTTGTTCCTCAGCCAAATGTTATTTGTGTGTTTAGGACCCAGAGGAGGCCGTTGTTGCCATGAGTGGTAAAGACATGATGACAATAGTATCTGCCGCCGCTCTGACGCTCCTCCGCAGGGACATGTCCCTCAACAGACGCCTCTACGGCTGGATCCTAGGTGCCGATCATTGAAGTGCATTTCTGTAACGAATTACCCTCTCAGGTTCCCCAGTTGATTCAGGACTGTTTGTCTCTCTCTATGTATTTTTAGGGATCGACAAAAAAGGAGGACTGGTGGCACCACACCCCACCCTCTCCACCACCGCAGAGGAACACATGTCCTTTTACTTCAGCACATACTCGAGAGACTTACTTGTGCAGGTAACTCACTCATGTTGGCACACACCACATACATAACTATAGGTGTATATTCTTTTAGTATAACTTTGTTAAAGTTGTGAAAGAAAAAGTTGGACATTTTGGGAAATATGCATTTTCTTGCAGAGTTAGATGAGAAGATGGATGCCATTCTCATGTTTCAGGTCATTGTAAAGCTACAGCCAGTAGCAGGTGACTGTAGCATAACGACTGCAAAGAGGGAGAATCTTGGTCCGGTGTGTCTGTTCGATGTGTGTACCTGTGTATCTTTTTACCTGTTGCTCTGCTTTTTCTCCCCTTCAGGCTCTTATTAACATCCTAAGACAGCAGGATGTGGAGAGCAACCCGGAGAGCGTGATTGGCTACCTCAGGCCCTTTCGCATCATCATCAGTCTGCTGGATAAACCGGAGATAGGTCAGCAGCACGGAGCACCGCAGCACACACACACACACACACACACACACACACACACCACACACACCACACACGTCAAAATGCTAAATTACTTAACTTTCCACTCTGTTAATGTCCCAGCTTTATTTAAACCCTTTATAGGACACTCATTGAACTACTTTGACATTCAAACTGTCAACACTACAGTGCTATTGGAGGGCATAACAATACTGTTTTACTGTTGTGACATTAAAAATAAATATATATAATGTTTTTAGGTAGAAAACCAAAATCAATGAAGTGACCATATATGGTTCCTCGTCCGATAAAGGGCTAAGCATGCTTCCCTGTGATGTGTCTCTGCACAGGTCCAGTGGTCCTGAGCAGCGTGTTGTTGGAGGTGGTCCGAGCTTTCTACAGCTACTGTCGAGAGATGCTGGAGGAGGAAAACATCAACAGCTCGTCTCTCTCTGGCAACCAGCTGGCCAGGTAAAGAGCAAGGGACGAAGGAAAAAGATGCAAGGGGTTTAATGGCTGGACACACATTTAACTGAACGTGTGACAACATCGCAACCGATGTATATGAGAAAGACAGAATGATGCTTTTCTCGTGTTTTTCTGGAACAGCACAATAAAAGAGAATAAGAACGCAGCGGAGATCATAAAGACGGTGAACATGCTCGTGACCTCCATGAACAAAGAATACCTGTGGGAGTACATGACGCGACGCTTCTGCACTTCTCTCAGGTACGTCAGCTGTGACGTGGAGTCCCTGTTGATAATGGGGGAATTATGCATGTTAAAGATGTAAACTATCAGGTGTTTGACTAGCAGACATACCAGGGAAATACAGTATTAACACAGTAAACAATATAACCTCAATAATATGAAAGAAAGTCATTGTCTGAATTGAATGAATTGTTTCCATGCAAAATATACATTGCCAAGAACATAAACAATTTCTGTGTGAATTTTTAAATTTTTGTTTTACCGTAACCAACAATGATCACCGTTATAATGAGTTCTCCTTCTTTACTCAATAGTGACAAAAATGACCCGCCAAGACCTCCTTGGCAGGAGTGCAATCAGCCAGCTCCGTCCGTCACAGAGATGTCCAATCTCATCATTTTCCTGCTTGATGTTCTCCCTCTGGTAAACAACGTACACACACTTGCACACCATAAGATCCATATTGTTTTGTTAAAAAAAAAAAAAGGAAATATTGACGGGTACATAAGACGGTAAACGTGTAGTTTAACTGATATTTCCATTGTTTTTTTAATCTTTTTTGTTGACCTAAATAAATGGATAACAACAATAACTGGTACACCCACCTAGAAAATAAAAATAAATACATACGAAATAGAGACGAAGAGGTCACCTCATGTCACCGAGCCAGGCGTCTACATATGTACCTAAACACATACACATCTGGAACATCTGTGTGTGTAGACACACCTGCATCACTCTGCAGAGTAAATACAGTCATGACATCACACAAGTACAATATATACAGAAACTAAATGACAATAGGCTTGGCCAGTAGGCAGAAAGCAGAGCGCCCATATTGTTATTTATCTGACAGTCAGATTAATAAACGAATAAAAATAAATAACTTTTGTGCGCCTCATGATTTAAGGACAAGACCAAGAAATACCGCTCGGGGGTATTAGACATAGTCTCCTATTGTCAAACTAAATTGACAAAGTGAATCTTGCTAATAATACAAATAAAAAATGTCCAGTTAGAAAAACTGAATATCGGGGTTTAATATTTTGCTAAATTCCAACAATACAACTGAAGTAAACAAATGTGAAAAGCCGAAATGAGACGCATTTGCGTAGTTAACCATTCCCTGTGAGGTCTAAAGAAATGTTATCCCTCACTCGCCGTGAGTGACCCAAAGCCTGACGCACATTTGCAGACGCTTAATGTGTCTTGCGTTTGTTTCCCCACAGGAGCTTCACGCTGACATCCAGTTCCAGTTCCTCCCTGAGATGCTGGGCACCATGCTGGGGACCCTGCACAGCCACATGGACTTTGTCAGCCTGGAAGACGTCACGCAGGGTCTGCGAGCATGCTTCAAGGTCCTGAGCAAGATCCAGATGCCTGTAGCTTACATAGAACTCGTGGCAGAGGCTCAGACGGAGGACATCGAGCTACTGTCCCCGGAGGAGGAGAAGAAGGAGGGAGAGAAAGATGGCGTCGCTGGTGAGTTTAATAACGACCACGGAGATGACGAGCTGAGCAGAGATGGAGGACGGGCGGCAGAGCTCGCAGACGGTATAAACCCAGCGCTCAGGTCTGAAGACAGCGGGTTGGGCGTCAGCGCCTCGCCTTCAGAGCAGCAGCTCCCACAGGGGATGGGAGTGGGGGAGGAGGAGAAGGGCATCTCCAAAGAAGGAGAAGGAGTGTGGAGGAAGGGAGGCAGTGTCGACGCCATGGCCCAGTGCCTGCAGAACATCTTGGCCTTCATAACCACGAGGTACACCATTGAGCATGACCTAGATGCACCCACCGCTTTGTATACTTGGCACAGTCATTGTATTATATTTGATTAGGTGTGTGTGTGTGTGTGTGTGTATATATATATATATATATATATATATATATATATATACGTTTCATTTTACATACATATATGCTTCATTTTGTATTTTATATTTTACTTGTATACTCTATATCTTTCATCCCTGTTTTTTTATATTTTATTTTATTCTTTAGTTTATTGGTGCTGCTACTGTGACAAAAAATTCCCCCTTGGGGATTAATAAAGTGTCTGTCTGTCTGTCTGTTTGTCTATCTATTTGTCTATCTGTCTATCTATCTATTATCTATAGAGTGCGACTTCTAAATAGTTTCACTCCTACCGTGTGACAGATACCTGCTGGTGCAGGTGGAGGAAGTCGGAGGACCGGAGGATAAAACTCTCTCTGTGGAGGAGAAGACGTTATCAAGCGGAGTGGAGACGGATGACAGACTGACGGAGCTGATCGCGCCTCTCAGGCTTAAGTCCCGCCCTTCGTCTGACGCCCAGCTGCTAGCCAGGAGGAAGGAGCATGCCGGGTGTCTGGAGTGGGCGGCGGGCTACATGCCGCGCGCCAAGGCGGAGATCTCGGAGGCCTGTCGGCAGGCCTTCACCGCCACCTGCCACCTGCTGCTGGAGTGCACCACCTTCCCCGTCTACCTGAGTGAAGAGGAAACTCTGCTCCTCCAAACTGACATGTTTGGCCACACAGGTCGACATAAAGATGTTATTTATCCAGATGAGTTATTACGACTGTACACTACATACCTTTTGTTAACGGTTTGGCTCGTCCACAGATCGTGACGTGGACAGCTTGCCTTTGTGGCTGAGGTCCTTGATGACGCTGTGCTGCCTGTCCAGGGACTACAACATCCAGCACACCGCAGTGTCCACCTTGTTGGAGCTCATTAACCACTCCCAGTCGTTGGCCCTGGTCATCCAGGACAAACACAGGCGCTACCAAGGGTCAGAGGCCAACCCGCTGAGCGGGCAGCTGCAGATGGTCACCGTGCCGCCCATCTACCCGGCTCTGCTGCGCGCCGTAGACCAAGGCACCGACTTCTATCCGGTGAGGTCACGAAGGGGAACATGTCTGAGTGCAAATGCAGGAATCATTTATTTTATTTTTATTTAGCATTTTCAACCAAACGGAGAAATCCTTGACCTCCAAATAAATAAACGCAACAAAACAAACAGCATACATCCAAAAGTAGGTAGTATCAGTATCCATAGTCCAGCCCACAGCGAGTACACGTGCCAATCAAGCTCCACATACACAAACATCCACCTCAACATCCACACCCACACAGCATTCTCCCTCCCACATGTACACACTCCTACACACACACTCCACGAGGAGGGTTCAATAAAGAGGGAGGTGAGGCCCGAACAGTCAAACTGAGTACAACCAAATCGTATACAAGCAGTAAATACAAAATTAAATAAAATAAATAACTAAATAAAAATAAAAGACATTCAAATGAAGAAGAGAAAACAACTCTTCTTCCTCGTTGCTGCTGCTCCTCAGAGGGTGGCCCGGGTGCTGTGGAACCAGCTGGACACGGAGCGCAGAGAGCAGCACATCTCCTGCGTGGAACTCTTTTACAGGCTTCACTGTCTGGCTCCCTCCGCGTCCATCTGTGAGGACATCATCTGCCAGGCGCTGTTGCACAAAGACAAGGTGTGTAGAAAGTCCTGCACACACACACACACACACACACGCTGAACACATTTCACTGCCGTCCCAGCGTGTGTCAGTTGATCTGGGACGCTTTAACACAGCTACCTGGAGTTGTGACAAGCCCAATGTTTTCCCTTGTCGGTCGGCCCCAGGCTGCCAGGCTGGAGGCTCTGCACCGCTTCACAGTTCTGTGGCACCTAACCCGGGAGGTCCAGACCAACAGGACCATTTCCCTCAACCACTCCTTCGACCGGTTAGTACACAGTGGAAGAGTGGTGACGAATGGAGGAGGGCGGGGTCTTTGTTAATGTACATCAGCGTGTGTCTGGGTACTCTTTATATAGCTTACATACAACATCAACACATGTGTCGGTGCTCCTCTGATGGTGGAGGAACCTGCTACGCCAAGGGGCTTTAGAGTCTGCAAAGATACATAGTGGGAACTCGTATGACGAGGATCTGCTTCCTGCAGAGGGCCAACAGTGTGTCGAGTGACAAACCGCCTGCTTTGGATATGTAGACTCTAAATTAAATGTGGACAACAGGTCGGCATTGCATACTTCTTTGTACTATTCGTATTGGATTGATGAAGGCATGAGTTTCTCTTTGTTTTTGGGATCTTTTATAGACTACATGTGGAATGTGTGTGTGTGTGTGTGTGTGTCTCAGGTCCCTGTGTGTGGTGGTGGACAGTCTGAGCTGCACAGACGGCTCCATAAGTGCAGCAGCTCAGTGCTGGCTGGTCAGGGCTCTGTCCCTCAATGACGTGATCCGGGTCCTGGAGCCCATCCTCCTGTTGCTGCTTCACCCCTCCACCCAGCGCTGCTCCATTCAGAGCATCAAACAGAACCTCACTGCGGGTGAGTACTCTGACTCTGCAGCTTAACGCTCCAAAAGGTGAACTGGCTGTTTTTAACGTGTTTTGGGTTTGTTTCTCGAAGGTAACCTGAAGGTTCTGAGCAGCAGAAGCCGGAGCTCCACCAAAACCTCCGGCACTTCTGCGGACTCCATGTCGACGGAGGTCACCACCTTAAATCTCATGAACATCGTGGACCGGGAGTTCCTGTGGGCCGAGCTGGACGGCGGCCCAGAGATGGCCAAACCGCCGGACGCGCTCGCGGTGTCCCGGAGTGCGAGCGAAGAGACGGAGGAAGAGCGGGAAGAAGACGAAGAAGACGGGGAGGAGGAGAGTGAGCACACGGAGTCGGCCGACACCAGCGGCGCCCAGGTCTCCACCGAGGACTCCAGCTCCGGCTCCGTCCCCTCCCGCAGCATGGAGGAAGGAGGCGTGGTCAACGGCCTGCGGAGGGCGGAGTCCGAGCACACGCAGGCGTCCGATTCGCTGTCGAGCGAGGACGAGGAGGACCTGGAGCTGGAGGCCATGGCCCGGTCTCGCCTGTTGAAGCAGGAGCGCGAGAAGAGGGAGGCCATCGACTCGCTCTTCCGCCACGTGCTCCTGTACCCCGTGGCCGGCGGCTGGCAGCATCTGCTCCAAGGCCTGGCGCTGCTCGACAGCCTGCTGCGGAGCAGCGCCGAGTGCCCCCTGGTCAACGCCCTCGCCTACACCTCTCTGGACACCAGCTCCGCCGCGCACCTGAACCTGGTCTCCAACCTGCTGCAGCGCCACCAACAGGCTCAGGACGGCCACGGCTTCTACGGCGGCCTGCTGTCCCCGTCCGCCTGCCCCTCGGAGCCCCCGTCCTTGCTCATCGAGCTGCTGGTGTCCCTGTGCCTGCGCTTCCTGCGCTCTCATTACCCGTCCTACCTGAGCCTGGGTCACCTCGACCTGCAGGGCAACCGGGAGGTTCAGGTGAAGAGCGTGGCGGTGCTGACCCGCATCGTGAACCAGCTGGGCTGCACGGCGCGCGGACTGGAGCGCGACGGCGCCAGCGTGGAGTCCATCCGCCGACTCCTCTCGGGGTGCAACGTGCAGCAGTACGCTCTGCTCACGCTGTCGGCCTCCATGTACGTGAGCCAGAGGGTGTCGGACAAGGCGCCCGCCAAGGGCGTGGAGCTGCTGGAGGAGCAGGGCGGCCTGTCCGAGGAGAGTCTGGTGAACCTCGGAGCAGGAGGTGGCCAGGAGCAGTACCCCTTACAGATGGAGCTGCTGAGACTCCTCCAGGCTCTCATCGTCCTGGAGTCCCACTTGTGGCCCGGCGGCGGCGGCGGCGGCGTCCCCTCGGCCGTGCCGAGCGGCGCGCCGGGCCAGACCGCGGAGCCTCGCGAGTCCCCGACCGCCACCAGCCCGTTGGCTCGCGAGTGGCACACGGCGGTCCTCTTCCAGCAGTCCATCAAGGCGGCCCAGTACGTCCAGAGCCACCCCATCACGTCCCAGGGGATGTTCGTCTCCGCCGCAGCCCGGGCCCTGCAGCCGCAGTACGGCTACGCCATGCACCCCCACTGGGTGGCGCTGCTGTGCTCCTCTCTGCCGTACTTGGGTCGCTCGCTGGGCATCATCGTGGCGCCGCTCATCAGTCAGATCTGCAGGAACTTGGACGAGCTGGTGAAGCTGTACGAGCACGACGGAGGAAAGACCAATCAGAGGTAACGCCCATTAACGCCGACGGAGTTATGAACATTATTTATTCATGTTTAGGGTGCCAGGTCTCGCTCCTGACATCTTACAGGTTATGTGGGTCTCAATAATGAAACCCACTAAAAAAAACATGACAAAAACTAAAAAGAGAAACCACACATAAAAAAAAAGTCCTGTAAAACTATTTCTCGCTTCACAAGCAGAATACGATACGACACACGCTTTGTTTGTCAATAGTTTTTGTGAGACCCGTGTACTTACAGTGAGGACACTATTGTGCTTTTAAATGTGATCTTCTGTTTCCGTCCTCTGATCAGCCCGAGTGGTCGGAGGGAAAACATTGCTCCTGACTACCCTCTGACTCTCCTCGAAGGCCTGACCACCATCGCACACTTTTGTCTGCTGGACAACAAGAAGGTAGGAATGAAGCGCACCCAGGGATTTACCTCCTATACTGGATGTCTGAGTATGTAAAAAAAACTATTCTCTCTCTCTCTCTCTCTCTCTCTCCGTTAGACCGTGGTGGCCTGTGATCCTGTGGACATCCGTAACGCACGCAACGTCGTGATTGAGGCCCTACCGCACATGCTCAGCAGCATGGCGTTGCTATGGGGCGTGGTCGTGAGGGAAGAGTCGCAGAGGCGGGCATCGGACGGCGGCCAGAGCAGCAGACACACTTCTACCTCCGTCTACTTCAAGAGCACCAAGGTGTGCAGTGTAGCTGCAGACATGCATATTCTCTCTTTACTTGTATGGATTAACAGAAAGATGTCATTTATGTTGGTTAATTCCTGCACTTCCACATCTTTTCTAGCATGCGTCTTAATATAAAGTGTCATCGGTTCATATTTAGATCTTACGGCAGCGGATACTGGAGTTCCTGGTGCCTCTGACTGGGCCGTATGGGATGCAGCTCATGGCTTCACTGGGAGCTGTGTGGAGCAGCAGGAGGAGTAAAAGGAGACATAAGAACAAAGTAAGAGCTGCAGGAAGGACTAGGAAAAGGACACGTGACGTCCAGGTCACTTTTATTCATCTCCCTGCCGTCTCCTCTAGGTTCTACCGGTGGCCGGTGAAGCTCGCCTCACCATCGTGGCTCTGGTGAAATCGTTGCACACCTTGCAGACCGATGCCGTCCTACAGTTGGTCAAAGAGGTGGTGAAAAAGCCACATCAGATCAAAGGAGAGCCGGTACACAAACAAACAGACATTGTACATACTTGCACTACTACTAGATTTTGATTTTAATCCTGGAGGTTTCTGAGGTCAATTTCCCCTCAATTTGACTTTTCTTCTCCATCAGAAGTCCACCCTAGTCGATATCCCCATGTTACAGTTCACCTACTGCTACACCCAGAGGTAAGTAGGAAAAACAGTGCGAGCCTCCTCCACCCATTTATTAATAATCCTGTAATACATGTTTTTTGTTGTATTTTTCAAATGCTGTTTTTCTGCGTAGCATTCCAGCTCAGACGCTGCAGGAAAACGTGGCTCCTCTCCTCGGCTTGTTACGGGAGTCTGTTCAACTCAACCTGGCGCCGCCTGGACACTTCCTGCTACTGGGGTCAGTTTGCAACACGTTTTAGGTCTTATTCAAGGTTCATTTCCTGCACGACAAAATGCTATTGCAGTCTGAAACAGGTTCATGCCCCCCCCCACCCCCACCGAAGGATGAGCACACAAGGAGGATATTTCGTAATATATTTTATTTAAAGGCAGACTGTGCCTCTGCTCCCCTCTCTCCTGCTCCTTTATGGGAAGGCAAACACAGATTAACCCAAGCTGTGGCTGATTAACAATCAACCACCAGCTAAGGCCGATGAGACCTGGTCCACACAGTCCCTTTGTGCTACACAAGTCAAACTTAACAATGAGCATTGCTGTGGCTTTCCTATAGAGTCACAGAATGCGACGCCCTGCAGCCTGTAAACAATCGGCCCGCTCGTGTATTTTTGCTCGAACGCGTCTGTGAACATTTGCCGGTTTCCTCTTGGAGAATCTGACGCTCATGGACGGTTTCTGTCTTGCAGAATCCTGAATGACTTTGTGAATCGGGTCCCTAACCTGGACAATAAGAAGGACACTAGAGACCTGCAGGTACGACGCACGCCGTATTGTACCGGTCCCGATTTGAGATAACGAGCCAGTGCGTGTGAGATGCCGTGCCGATGATTGGTCGACGGTGACGTTTTTTTTCGCGCAGGAGGTGACTCAGCGCATCCTGGAGGCGGTGGGTGGGATCGCGGGGTCGTCTCTGGAGCAGACCAGTTGGCTCAGTCGGAGCCTGGAGGTCAAAGTTCAGCCTCAGGTGTGCCCTGAAGCAGACGAGCTCGACGACGCAGAGTTGGACGGCGACCATTACGGTAACTCTTCACACCTTTTTCACAAATACTGTATGTGCAGGCGCGACCTCGTCTGTAAATCCCATCCCACTGGCAGAGCAGAAAGTACGAGTTCAAGTAAAGGATTTAAACGATGCTTTTGTACTGCGGCCGGAGAAAACATTTATGTTCCAAGGACACCCTTTTTAAAACAGCAAAAGTCACACAATGACACAAACGAGCTTAGCAATGGAGGCGGCGGTAGACCAGCCACTCCTGTCCGTTGGCTTTGAAGAGAGCAGAAATATCCCTCCGGAAAGGGACCCTGACATCAAGGTAGAGGTGTGTGAATATAGACATAGGTGGCTTTGCTCCTGCCTGCGTCTCAACTCTCAGACTTCCATCTCCTGTGGGTAGTAATACTTTAAGTCTGGATAAGTGCGTCGCGGGACTCGAGTGGCAGAAGGTTCTTTTAAAAGGGCTCAAATCTTTATTATGTGGTGACACTTTAAAATCCTAATTGCCCCCTGATTGTATAAATTACATTTAGCTGACGCTTTCATCCAAAGAAATCCTGTGACATTCACACACCGTAGACACAGCTACAGAAAGCAACTCTGGGTTTTGTGTCTTGCTCAAGGACACATGGACTAGGGCGGGGATTGAACCGCCAACCCCCTGGTTGAAACACGGACGCGCAAGAAAAAAGTGTTTCATCGTAATCAGCAGCTGGCCGCTCTGTCCATTCGCGCACCTCACAGTTTTCTTTTGTTTTCATTGCACACTTTTTTTGGCCTTAGGCGCTCGGGATTTGTCAGAGGCGCTCGGGGAAAACGACTTAGGCGCACGCCCACATTTTCTCTATGCAGGAAAAACACCGTTATACGCACATGGGGCTCACTTCACTCCCAGAAGTATTAGGACCTCGGTCCCAAGTGAACTCTGCTGTGTTCTTTCTCCTCGCCAGAGTCCGTGGCTCAAGCCAGCACCATGGTGTCCTCTTCGGCTCCCTCTGTTTACAGCGTCCAGGCACTCGTGCTCCTGGCTGAGGTAGGGGTTTTGTTATTAGGGGGGGATGAGAGAATGGATGGGTGACTCTTTCTGCGTCTGTGTTGTTTAACACGTTCTCGTACCGCATAGGTGTTGACGCCACTTCTGGACATGGTGTACCGCAGCGACGAGAAGGAGAAAGCGGTTCCTCTCATTTCTCGGCTTACGTACTACGTTTTCCCGTACCTGAAGAATCACAGGTAGCCCGTGTGCAGGGCTAATCTTAAATGTCTGTTTGGGTGTCGGCAGACTTGTCACCGGTGCTTTCTCTCCACTAGTGCCTACAACATGCCCAGCTTCGAGGCCGGTTCTCAGCTGCTGAGCAGTCTGAGTGGGTACGCCTATACCAAAAGGGCGTGGAGGAAAGAGGTCTTTGAGCTCTTCATGGACCCCCTCTTCTTCACCATGGATGTCTCCTGTGCTCCCAGGTCAGCATGTTTTATTTGACACAAACTGGACTCATAATAAATTAAAGTACATTTATGTGACACAAGTTCAGTTGAGCAATAGCAGCCAATAGAAAACAGATATACAAATGAGAACATTAAATAAGACAATTTCTTGAGAAAAAAAAAATATTTTTAAAAGCCATTTGCTGAACTAAAAAAAGTTCATTTTAATTCTCAGTTATATTTCAGTTTTTCTTTTTTAATACATTTTCATAAATGTCTACATTTCCGTTTTTTTCTGTCAAGATGGGGTGCCGAGTGAACATTAATGAGAAATAAAATTAACTTTTTTGATATATATATATATATATATATATATATATAATAATATTCAAAGATAGTCCACTTATTGGAAGATCGGTGGTTCGATCCCCGGCTCTTCCCCGTATGGAAGTGTCCGGTGTCTGAGTGGTCGGAAGAATAGATGGATGCTCTATAAAAGTAAAATTATCATTATAACACATAATATATATTTATGGTTAAAAGAGAAGATATAATTAGTAGTTTAAAAATTAGAGTACTTTATAAGGTAAAAGCCCTTTTACAGTTTATGGTCTCATTTTAAAAACTTTAGAAAAAAACTCTCTCTTTACAGTTTTATTCTTTCGGAGAAGAGTTTGGCAATTAGGTGTCCAACAAAAAAAAGAAAAGTAGGGCACGTCTTGGTGCTTCATCTGCCAAACAAATCCAGTCGTTGTCATTGCTCCCATTCCAATGTATATAGACTATTAATGTGAATATTCAATACATGTCTTTTAATGCGTGCTATCCCTCTACAGTTGTCCTCTCTGTCGATGAGTCGACTCTCCGCTTGTTTTGGTCTTTGTTGACTTTGTTTTTTAAGTCTTTTTGTCGTGCTGAAAGCTCATTTTGGTAAACACAAGATAACATTATTAGATTGGATTCGATGATCCTTTATTAGTCCCACAGTGGGACACGACATTATCAGTGTTTTTTAAATGTTTAGCTTTTTTACTACGATCCTTTTCGTACTTCAATCTCATCGTTCTTGCTCTGCTCACTGTTGTGAGACGCATGTGACGAGCCTCCAGCTCTGCATGACCGAGCAGGGGAACGCACCACAGTATGCACACCATGTGTAAAATAACCTTTCTGCATATTTAAGTATTTCGTCTTTTCCGTCTTTTCTGTGTATATAATTTATAATATTATGACTCAAACGAATCATCAATGTCTGATAATGTCCTTTTTCTTGACTAATTTGTTCGATATAGTTGGAAATCCATTATTGACCACCTCCTGACTCATGAGAAGACCATGTTTAAAGACCTGATAAGTGAGTACAGCTTCCAGGAAATGTTTGTAGTGCTCTAACGTTAATGTAAAAGCTACTTGTTTGTTTTACTTTTAGCTTCTACTGTAGTTTATAAGATGTCAGGCTACAGATTTATAAGACTTGAGGAAAACCAACGGTTATTATTCTGACAGCGGATAAGCTTCTGGGCGCAAGTGGCTTTTTCGGGTCAGCCAGCGGGAATCCGGGCCAAGGCGACCTTTTCCCTGCTCGTGGTCTACAGCACAGGTGTCAAACACATGGCCCGTGGGCCGAATCGGGCCTGCCGCATCATTTTATGTGGTCCTTGGTGGCTTGAAAGACACGTGATCACGTTTTGTTAAAGAAATTGAAGAAAAATGTCCTGTGCTTTTAGTTTGAAGGTTTCAAATTAAATGGATTAATGTCGTATTATTAGAGACATTTTCTTCCGTACAATATTTCTACACTCCAATAATCAAATGCAAAGAGATTTATTTAACAATATGTTCGAGGCGTTTATAAAGGGTTTCCGGCCCTTTAAGAGGGCGGCCATGATGCTGATGTGGCCCACAGTGAACATGAGTTTGACTCCCCTGGTCTACAGTGTCGATACTACAGAGAGACGACAAAGGGAAACCGCTTCCAATACGTTGCCTACAAATTCAGCATCCATAAAAAAAAAAAAATTGTGCGTAAAATTAAAATTAAAGACACATTGTTGATTTTTATTTTCTGTTGCAAACACTTTGTTTTTATTTTGTCCCGTAAGGCATGCAGAGCGGCTCCCTGAAGCTGTTCACCAACGTGGACCAGAAGCCCATGCTGCTGAAGCGCCAGGCGTTCGCCCTGTTCAGTGGAGAGGTCGACCAGTATCACCTGTACCTGCCCCTCATCCAAGGTGGATGTTTATGTACATTTACAGTCCTTCTGCTCAATTCAGTGCTGGAAACGGACGTTTCAAATGTTTTGAAGTGATTCTCAAAAGTTCCTTCCCCCTCCTCTTCAGAGCGCCTCAACGAGGCTCTGCGTATGAACCCCAGTCCGAGTGTTTCAGCCCAGATGTTCCTGATGTTTCGTGTTCTCCTGTTGCGGATTTCATCCCAGCACCTCACATCTATTTGGCCGATCATGGTCACAGAACTGGTACGACCCCATCTTCTACGAGACCAGCTTCACACAACGGAAACCTGTTTCTCAACCTGTTGTGTGTGTGTGTGTGTGTGTGTGTGTGTGTTTTTCAGATTCGTGTATTTGCTCGTCTCGAGAAGGCTATGCAGTTAGACCAGGCCGTCTCCAAGTGAGACGACTACTCTAGTCCTCACATTCCTCATGTATTGATGCCGCTCCGTTAACGCTCTCTTATCAAAAATACTTTTCTCGTGTACCACCCAGGCTGACTAAAGTGGTGCGGGCCGCCCAGGACCGGAATGGACCAGTGAGCTTCTCTCAGGCGGAGCTGGACATGTACCTGTCGGCCTGCAAGTTTCTGGACACCTCCCTGTCGTTTCCTCCGGAGAAGATGCCTCTCTTTCAGATGTAAGAGCTCAGGACTAAAGGACTGAGATGCACGCCGGCGTGCGTCTCTGTATAAGTTGTGTGGTATCTTGTCGGCATACTATTTTCTTGTCTCTGTTCCTCAGGTACCGGTGGGCCTTCGTCCCCGAGGTGGATGTGACCCGCTACAGCGGCCCAGAGACGGCGCTGATAGAAGGCGAGCAGGAGTGCACGCCGCATGTCGTCCGGGTCCTGGACCGGATACAGCAGCGCTACGGGGTAAGAGGGAGCCGGGGGCGGACGGGACATTGAGAATGTAGAGAAAGTGTTTCTCAGTTAAGAATCAACTCCGATTCAACAATGAAACTAACAATGAATGTTTCTTCTTTCTTTTTTTAACACACTATTTTTATTTTTTTTAAAGTTAAAGACCATCTTTCTAGCAGAGAAATATTTATTTACAGGATTCGTACGGTCATGGAAAACCTGGAAAAGTCATGTAATTTTTTTAATGTTTATTTCCAGGCGTGGATAAGTCCTTTTTATAGTCCTTTTAAAAAAATTAATCCCAAAAGTTTTGGAAAAGTCATGGAAATCTGTTCTATTCATACGTTCATTTACACAGTTTGATTAAAAGAATAAACATTTCTATACATATTTATTCTTCTAATCAAAACAGTGTCTCATTTAAGGTGTGCGAGATTTCACAAGGTCATGAACATTTAGTGAAGGGTCATTGAGATCCATTGGTCGACATGTGTATGAAGCCTATCATTGACACAGTGTCATTTTAAGTCATATATATCCAGTTTGCGATGAACTCTGTTGATAATGTCTTAAATTGAACATACAGAGTCCACAAGTCCCATTCATGTCAGTGACTGTGGCGTCTTGGTATTCCAGACCCTGAACGGGCTGAGTGAGGAATCCTCCACGGAGCCTTTGGAGTTCCCCCTCCTCACCCAGAGCTCCCTGTCCTCCATCACCCAGCTGTGGCCTTTCCTCCGCACCCTGCGCTGCTCCTTCCAGAGCCCTCCCCCCGACAGCCGTCCCATGACCCCCCTCCCTGTAGCGGACTACCCAGCGGCCAGTGCGGCCACAGTCCTGAAGAAGCTGGAGTGCATCACGGAAGAAGAGTTCCTGGACTCCATGGAGAGTTAGGACTCGAGCATGAAGCTTTAGGAAGTCCTCTTCTCGAGCTCTTTGACTTGGAATACTTCAAATAGGAACAGCCGGTGTGCCGGGAACTAGGAAAGAAAAGGAAATGTTTTGGAATTCATGTTTTTTTTTAAGTGTTTTAACTATCCACATACATACGTGTACTGGTGAGGTGCTCTCACACTGAATCTATGTCGGCAAAGCCAAGAGGCTTTTGTTGTAGTTATTTTAGAAGGGTTTTGGTTATCTGAAGAGATAAGCACACGCTAGAAGTATTCATCACGAACGACAGTGGAATGTTGGTTTCTCTCTCTCTCGAGTATCATTTGGGTGGCAAACTATTTACACACGTCAGATTGTGTCGGTGTCTACGCTCTTACTTTATACGGGTTTAGTTATGTCATAACTAGATGCCATGCACCTTTATAATAACATACGTTCCAGTCAATATTTTAAAGTTTGACACCAAATTTCAGATTCACTGTGAAGAAGCTCATTCAATATTGTCGTTGTGATGTTCTCAAAACCTCCAGTTGACCACAACCTCCTGATGCATCATCTGTTGGGTACTTTCTCTTTAAAGTGTTAGTGGAATCATCTTCATGGGACCGCTAAGATTCACGCTAAGATTAACGCTAAGAGTTGTATGAGTAAGCTACTGAATGTGATTAGTGTACACCTTAAAAAACCTGTTTACGTATTATTTGGTGTATCCTGCTAAAATACATGCTTTGCCATTTCTGGTGTTTTAAGGGAAATCCGTTTTTACCACTGCCTCTTATCTTTATTTCCACAATGCTGAATGCTGAAGTAATTTATGTTGGATGTTTTAAAGGACCATGTCATATTTTGAATTAACAAAAAGACTCTTAAATTAAATTATATATATGAAGCTTAAAACTGTGTTTTTACTTTACAGCTTCAGTTGCTTGTTTCTCTGCATTTGTGTTGGAGAAAGAAATGTTGATAACTATAAACTGTGACAGATTTAATGGAGTTGTTGTTTTACTCTCCCCGATTCTTCCTGTTCACCTGCTGAAGTGTCTGTGAGCAAGACACTGAACACACAGCCTTCATTTAATGTCTCATCTGATAGAAAAATTATACTGACACCAAGTATAAAATTATCAATGATAAGTATTTTAGTCTTGCAGGATGTCCTATTGCCCAAAGATCCATCTCGGAGCGTCTGCAGTCTGAGATGGAGTAGTTTCTTTCCTTCCCCAGAAACAGGCCTCCGTTGTCTTTGCCAAAAGGCTCGACATAAGCAAGGTGACTTCTCCTCAATTTATCATCATCAGTGATATAATCCAGTTCAGTTTATTTTGTAGAGACCATTCTCACAAATTACACATTTGCCTCAGAGAACTTTACAATTTGTACACATAGACATCCCTGACCTTTGACCTCACATCAGGTCAGGAAAAACTCCCAAGAAGTATAAAAAACTAGAAAGAGCATTTCCTTCTGAAAATGCGTTGGAACGCTAACATTTGAAAGCTTGAAGCTGAAAAAAAATAATTGAAAAAGGTTTGAAAATAGCTGAAATATTAAATTGAAAAACTGAAAATATCAGAAAATATGAATAACTGAAAATGTCAAATTAGCTGAAATATGAAATGAATAACTGAAAGTCTGAATTTGGCTGAAATATGTATTTAAAAAAAGCTGAACATAGCTGAAATGCCAACAGCTGAAATAGGCTGAAAATAGCTTAAACATCTGAACATATCAAAAAGGGAAACTTCCTGTTGAAAATAATGAAGCACAAACATATTGGGTGGAAATGTATAACTGAAAAAGATAAGCAAAACGTTATCTTCTAAATATTCAAAGATATGAATCACAATGCAAGAAATGAGAGAGAGGGGGGAAAGTCAGACATGAGAACAAGAGAGAGAAAGAAATTGAGTCAGAAGGAGAAAGATGAAGAAAGAAAGAGAGGGAGGGAGAAACCAGGGTGAAGGATAGACGAGATATAAACACTGAGTGGATGTTCTACAAAAGCACTTGTCAAAAAAAACATGATCAAATCATTCCAACTAATTAAAGCATTTCATTATCGACACAGCTGTAAAAGTGGATGTATTGTTTGTAAAGGAAACGTGGTTGAAACCTTTAGATTTTGTAATACATGGATATTCAGTGATAAAGAAAGACAGATGTGGGGTAGGGATGTCACAAGAGTATTAGGGTGGACCCAAATGCACGACCAAGGAGACAGAACTGGAAAGTAATTGACTTTATTCAAAGTTACGGCAGGAAGAAAACGGATGGAAACGGATGAACACACTTGGTAACGCTGGAGGGCTTCAAGAAGAACACAAGACAATCTGTCAGAGGACAAGTGGAAGAGAGGGAGCTGAATAGTGAGAGACTAATGAGGGGATGGGCTGCATGTGAGAAGGGCGTGAGAACCAGGTGAAGGGAATGAGGGACTAACGAGGTGATCAGAGGCAGGTGAGAAGGGCGTGAGGAACAGGTGAAGGGAACGAGGGACTAACGAGGTGATCAGAGGCAGGTGAGAAGGGCGTGAGGACCAGGTGAAGGGAATGAGGGACTAACGAGGTGATCAGATGCAGGTGAGAAGGGCGTGAGGACCAGGTGAAGGGAATGAGAGACTAACGAGGTGATCAGAGGCAGGTGAGAAGGGCGTGAGGACCAGGTGAAGAAGCCAGAGCCAGAGGCACCTGGAGCCAGAGCAGCTTCTCCTCTATGGGTCTGAGCAGCGGGACCACCGGGGATGTTTGGTGCCCTCCCATCATGCACCAGGGTCCCGGGGACAGAACTCATCCTCACCAGTTTGCGGATCCGGTCCAGCACCAGGTCGATGACCTCTTCGCCGACGGTGAAGTGCCCGCGGGTGTAGTTGTTGGCCGCGTCCTCCTTCCCGGTGATCAGCTGCTCGGGGTGGAACAGCTGCCGGTAGGTCCCGGTATGCACCTCGTCTGAGGAGGCGTGACACCAGAATGAGTCCATGGTCTGGTCTCATTCATTGTATGTATATATTCATTTTGTACATATATTTTCATAATATGAATATATATATATATATATGTAAAGTTTTTTATATATAATATTATATATATATTATTTTTTTATTTAGATTTTTCCATTGATAAATGTATATATGGATAATTTTTTTAAATATATTTTTATAATATGTATAAAAAAATGATATATTATATTTGATATGTATATATCTTTTGATTGGTACATCTTTTTTTTATATATATATATATATATATATATATATATATATATATATAGATTTTTTTTATATAAATGTTTATATACATATATTTTTTGATTGACACATGTATATATATTTCATGTATATATATATTTTTTATATATTTTATTGATACATGTGTATATATATATTTATTTCATATATTTATTTATTTTAATATATTTGTTATATATATATATATATACTTGCATTAATAAAAATAAAAGTTCAAATTAAAACCGAAAACACTATAACAATACTAAATATTAATACTAAAATACTATATATATGAAATATAATATTAAATATACAGAGGAAACAAACAATTCAGGTTAAAAACTGAGCACACCGGATGTATCAACGCAATATAAACAGATCAGAACAGGAAGTTGTATTTTGACAGAGCTGAATAAACTTTTGTGTTAATTTTTTCAATATTGAAGAGTCAGATTTGAAAATGAAGGAGAGCCTCTCATTCTGATTGTTCACCTCCCTCATAGCATCTTCTCTCCATCCTCTCCTTCTCCACCTCCCTCATCCCAGTTCCCTACAGCTGTACCGTAACACCACAAATGATCTAAGCCCTCAGGAAGAACACTGCACTTTCAATTAAAATATCACAGTGTCCAAACAATAGAATTATAATTTTCAAGCCCGTCACGTGATGCAATGGGGGTCCAAAAAGGCCTTTTCCCATAGACTTGAATGAGGAAAGAGGAGCCTGAACCTCAATTATAAATATTTGAGGCAAATTAATTTTGTCCAGTACGTCACTTGAATCGTCCTTATTGAAATAAGTCGGTCCTAAAAGTTGGAAAAATATCAATGTAAAGTATCTTTTTAAATTCCTAACGCCGTCAGCCGAAACCAGAGAGACTAGAACAGGCACCCGGTAGAGCGTATACCTTCGCCGCAGCCACTTATTTGGTACCTTTTCGTGACCTTGACCTTGACCTTCGACCCAATCAAACCCAAAATATAATCAAATGGTCTCCGGATAATAACCAATCATCCCACCAAATTTAATGCGATTCGGTTTAATATTTTTTTTAGTTATGCAAATAAAACGCATACAAATAAATAAATACACAGCAATCAAAACGTAACCTTCCGCATTCTCTAATGCGAATGTAAATATATAAGAACGTAACCAAGCCCCTCCAGCTACACTGCGCATGCGTGATTCTCCATGACTGTCGAAGCGAGGCCCCGCAATGGATTGCGGTAGATCGCCGGAAGTTCCGGTTACCGTCACCCTCTGAAGCCACACTGTTGTTTGTATTGACGCTGCTCGTAGCAACCAGACGCCCCCCTCCCCACCGGAGGAAGAGGCGTGCGGTTGACGCAGCATCGACGGCTTTACGACCGACTTCCGTGTTTACTGAAAGATGGCGACTGTCCGCGGAGTCCCGCTCAGCACGGTCAGTAGAACGGACTCCTCTGACGGTTACCGGGGTGCTGTGCGGCGTTGTCCATGCGCGCGACGGGGTTAAATATGTACATATTAAAGTGTGTAGCTCTGTTAATACGCATGTTTAACCACGTGAGTCTCTGCTGATGTTTACGCAGCGTAACGGTGAAGTAAAGTTCAGTAGATGCCTGTAGATCACCTGACACACGTCAATATACTTTGCATGTTTCTATTATTACGGAAGTGTAAGTTTCCCCCAGCTATTTAACCTAGCAGCCTCTATGTTTGTTTATTTAATTACACGGTGGGACCAAAAGTTAGACAATAGTTGTGGAGAGGGGAAACCTTCAGATGGGTTCATCACACATTTATTGTTTACCTTTTTTAATAATTCAAATAAGTTCAATAGTGTTCAATATGTGTTATTGATAGATTACATTTAGTGAGTGTAAAGCGAGCTGGTCCATGGAGCAACCTCCTGAATAACAATATGTTGTCTTTTTTATATACACCTTTTAAGGATCTGCTTTAAGAATTCTTCAAATATTACGAGATCGTTATTTATTTTTAACTGATTTTTCAGAAACTGTACAGTAAAATCTCAAAAGAATAGACATGAACATATGAACAACAATATAATATAACCTTTTGAGGATCTGCTTTAATAACAGTTTTACGTTTGTGATATACTGAATATAAATAAACATTGGATTTGAGCTGGCTTTCTATTAAAAACAGCACAGTAGTGTACTAATATATGTTATTATAATGTCCCAAATAAAGTTATTTTTGACTAATTATATTTCAAGCGGCGGCTCACGTGATAGCATGACGTCATCCTGCAATACTTTCTCTTTCATGTCATTTAAACACACTGTTGCTATCAATATCTTTTAAGACCTTCTCTAAACTCAATTGTTGATCTTGGAAGTTTCGCCTCCATTCCCTGTATTCATGTTAATCCGTGTTGTACTCACCTTTTGGATATGCAAAATTAAATTTGAATGGTGCTGACATTCATCAGTGTTAACTTGGACGGCATTGTTTCTCACAGGTCACATTGGGTAACAAAAACAAGTTCAAATGGGATAAATGGAGCCGAGTATTCCTATAGACCTCAGTAGTAATGACTTTATGAACTTCTTTAATGTGAAGATTTTAACTATTAGGGATTAATAATCTCTTGCCCTTAACCAGTGCCAATCTGTCCTCAAGTGGAATGGCTTTGGAAACCGCTGTATGTCCTGGTGTATATTTAGATGGCTTTTCTCCCATCAACCGTGACCAATTATCTTCAATGGTTTCTACACGTCTACCTGTCTCTTGGACCCTATCCCGACTAGGCTGCTTAAAGACGTTTTGCCTTTAATTGGCAGCTCTCTTTTGGATATTATCAATGTGTCTTTGTTAATAGGCCACGTACCACATTCCTTTAAAGTAGCTGTAATTAAACCTCTCCTGAAGAAGCCCACTCTGGATCCAGAGGTTTTGGCTAACTACGGACCGATCTCTAACCTCCCCTTCCTCTCCAAGATCCTTGAGAAAGTCCTGTAGGAGAGTATTCTGAGGGTTGTCCTCCTATAGGAGTAGTACGTTCACACCGGAGGCGTCGGCTGCGTCTGGTTTACATGTTAAGTCAATGCAAAGCTGCGTCAAAGCTGCGACGCTGTTTTTTTTTCCTGCGTGCTGCGCGTCAGGCGCGTCTGAGCAGCACGAACAGAGCGTATGTCGCGGGGCGAAACGAGCGAACAGAGCGAACCGACGCAGCTTCTCGACGCGCGAGTTGAAATTTCTGAACTAGAGCAGCAGAAACGCGTGAGTCATAGTTGCGTCAGCCAATCAGCGTTGAGAAGCTCCGCTCGTCATCGTTCTGCCGGCCGGTTTAGAAAGTGGAGAAAAAGATTATTGTCGCTGTTCGTGGGCACCCCGAACTTTATGACGCGACTCTTTACTTACCGAAACCGTAGCGATAAAGATGAAGCGTGGAAGGAGGTTGAAGAAGCCGTGGGACTACCCGATACGTTTACAATGTGTGCATTTGCTTTTATTCTCGCTGTGTGTTGTACTTTACTATGAACCAAGCGCCGGCATATGTGTTTCATGGCAGCGGAGATCTGCCGCCGGAGGAGGAAAAGTCTCAGAGACACGAATCATAGAGAGAAGAGAGAGAGAGCAGCGAGTAGCGCAGTGAAAAAGTAAAAAGTGGAAGCTCTCTGCGGTCCTGTCGTTCCTCGACCCGTACAGTACTCCGCGGGAGACTAGCGGGAACATGGGCGGAGGGGCGGAGGGCCGTGGAAGTCAGGACCGCAGAGTCCAGAGAGAAGGAGATAGAGGGGCAGCAGCAGGGCGACTCACAGGGCGACAAGTGAAGACACAACGTCAGTCTGGTTAAGGAAAAGATTCATATGGCTGAAGAAGCGGGCACGATAAGCCACGCCCCCGCTGCGTCTCGTCTCGACGCGTCCGGTGTGAACACCCTTTTTTCGACGCGCGTCAGAATCCTGCGTCAGGCGCGTCGAGAATTTTTTCGACGCGTCCGGTGTGAACGCAGCATCATAGGGTTGTCCTCCTATAGGAGTAGTCTGAGGGCTGTCCTCCTATAGGAGTAGTCTGAGGGCTGTCCTCCTATAGGAGTAGTCTGAGGGTTGTCCTCCTATAGGAGCGTAGTCTGAGGGTTGTCCTATGAAAAACGCCTAACGAATATAATGTTTATTATTATGTATACAAATCATATTTCCTGCATTTTTTTGTTTCACTTTCAGTATTATGAGCCCTGCCCAGGCCACATGAGACATCTGGTTGTGTGTAGTAAAACCATTCCTAGTAAAACTTAAAGTTACCGTAAGGAACTATTAACCGGTTATGAGGGACTCCAGCGCTCAGGGACACAAAATGAAAGTTCCTTGTCGCAGCTACAGGGAGGAGGACACATTGATGACTTTGAATGGGTCGTTGTATGAAAAAGGGGCCACTTTGATGTCGGCTAACTATTGTGTCTCTCTTTATTTGCTCCTCTTTCAGCTTTCGCCCAAGTTTCTTCATACAAATTCCACCAGCCACACCTGGCCCTTCAGTGCCATAGCTGAGCTCATAGGTGAGTCATCATCACATAGTTGTGTGAAATAAAACAAGCTGTTTCCTTTAGTTTCTATATTACTACAGAGTGACAGTGTGTCTTTGATGACATAACCAAATAATCCTATTTAGCAGATTAAAGTAGTGGCAATGTTTAATTGCATTAAAATTGAGATTTTTTTTTTTTTTTCGTCACCAGGAAGATTTACATGTAATATTTAAAGTATTAAATATCATTTCAGTAATCCACAACACTATTTTTGCCAAACAGGGTTTGGATTTAACAATACTCTTCTATTTACTCTATTTCTTTGGGTTTTTAAGATGAAAAAAACACTTTGTTATGCCAACCCGTGTTGTTTCAGGTTCTGGCTGTAGAAGAGAACAAGATCACAAGAGCCTGATTCAAATACAAGCACATGACCTTTGATGGTGGAATGTTGTAACACTAATCAAATATTTGTTAAAGTCCAAGGAACCCAGAAACAAACTGAGTTCATCACACCAGAGAAACATGAGTTTTAACCACCCAGACAAGTTTGAAGGATTCAAAATTATCAGCAAATCTATAAAATCAGGTTCCCCGCCCTGTGAAAACCACCGTAAAATATACTTTTGTCTTACCAGGAATGTATATATGGAGGAATTTAGTTGCCACATCTTTCTGATTTATAATTAAACATTTGATTCCCCTGTCTAATTGGTCTGTGGAAGCTTTTTATTAGCTATGATGTCATGTAATATTGCATTAAAAGAGAGCCGCGGCTAGCCTGTAATTAAAATCTTAAGATTACCAGCATACAAAACTCAACAGTCTTCTTTGTTGTACATTTAACTTTTTTATTTTAAGATAACTATTGGAGCTTCGTAGAAAAAAAAACATAAATATGTAATAAGAACACCGATTTATAAGAAGTGGCTTGAATAGTTAGAACTTTAAATGCTGGAGGTTGAGTTTTTTTATTTGGATTTCATTCACTAAATTGTTTCTTTTAACAGACAATGCCTATGATCCAGATGTCAGTGCCAAACAGTTCTGGATTGATAAGACTATGGTCCATGGACATAAATGCCTCAGCTTTATGGATAATGGAAATGGACTGGACCATGAAACGATGCACAAGATGCTCAGGTACTGAGGTGTGTGTGTGTGTGTGTGTGTGTGTGTGTGTGTGTGTGTGTGTGTGTGTGTGTGTGTGTGTGTGTGTGTGTGTGTGTGTGTGTGTGTGTGTGTGTGTGTGTGTGTGTGTGTGTGTGTGTGTGGAAAATGTGTTCCATTGCACTGCTAACTGCTGTGCGTAAACCATGACATGACTTGTATACTCCCAAAATAATACCTCAATTTTTCCCACTCTAGTTTTGGATACAGTGACAAGATTCCTTTAAAGGGCGTGGAGCCGATTGGTATGTACGGCAACGGCTTCAAGTCCGGATCCATGCGTCTTGGCAAGGACGCCATTGTGTTTTCGAAGTCCGAGAAGTCTTCGTGCGTTGGGATGCTCTCTCAAACCTACCTGGAAAAGATTGGTGCCAACCAAATAAGTGTCCCCATTGTGTGCTTTGATCAGAGAGAGAAAAACAAGTATATCCTTCATCTGCTACGTAAGGCACATCGTGTCTGGGAAGTTTCGTGAACCGATAACAGGAAGACTCCAGAGAAGTTGTAGAGAAATCTGAAGTACACACACAAATAGTTTGGAGCTCCCGTTTTGAAGTCAGTCTGGGAGATGATTCCTTTTTTCAGTTCATGGGTTTGAAACATTTTCTCTCAATTCGTCATATTTCCCGTTTTTCTCCGTGCGACTTGTCCTTAACTGTTGGCTTCACTCAGTGTGAGAGAGGAACAGAGAGCCAGTCTGCAGGACATCCTGAGCTACTCCCCTTTCAGGACGCAGAGAGAATTGCTTCTCGAGGTCGATGCCGTCCGCTCCAACTCGTCCACAAGGAAAACGGGCACGCGGATCATCATCTGGAACCTCCGCGGGTCAGTTTAGTGTGTGTGTGTGTGATAAAGAAGTTATGTAGATGTATAACTACTAATTATTCCTACAGTGAACTCACATGAGCCAATTCCAGTTGGAGGCAAAATGTAACAACTAACTTCAAGTGTTAAATTTAGCTACATATGTGTGTATCAAAATGTAACAAGTGTTACATTCAGCTACATGTGTGTGTCAATATTGTAACAAGTGTTTGTCGCACAACCGTTTGTCCATTACGTGCTTCTAACAAACAGCAGGAAGGTTGTTAGTGATCAATAATCAATAACTCTTGTGTTGCATGTGGTTGTCTGTTTGTGACCGATGAGTTTTTTTCCTCTCATGATTCCAGAATAATCACAGTTGGCCTTCTGGAGACCAGATAAAGACTGAAGGCATGTTTATGTTTCAACAGGACATCGACTGGCTCTACAGAGTTTGATTTTGACACCGATCGTTACGACATCCGCATTCCAGCCGACGTCTACGAGGAAATGAACAGCACGCAACATCCAGACAGGGTCGCTTCAAACATCCCCGTCAGTTTTTACTCGCTACGGGTAAGGAGCGCTCATGCGTACTTCAAACCATTCCTAATGATTGAGTTATGCCTCAGGCATCATTATCCCCACAAATTATATACATACACACACACCTAAATGAATGCCAACCGTGGTCAGCTATGCCACGTACACAAGGGGCGTGTGCCGACTTTAAGGTCCCAAACACTGAGAAACCTGTGAGTGAAGCGGGAGACATCTTGTGTCCAGCAGTTTAACTTTGGGAGTTGATCACATCCACAGATGTCATGTTTAAGACTCTTTAACAAACTGCTTTCACTTTCGGTTTAAAAACCTTAATCGGGCACATCTTAAACACGTTTTATTATTAAAGTTGAGCCAGCTGTTTTTAGTGGAGTCTGCAGTGCTTGTCCAATAAATCAACAAAAAATATATATTTTTATAGAAAGTAATGTCCAATGAGGATTCTGTTATTCTGATCATTTATTTGTCTCAACAAAACAAACAAATAAACAAAAAGAACAAACAAAACTGTTGACGCTGCCTCTCATGTGCAGGTAAAAAACCATAGGGCAACTTCTCTTCATCACTTCCTGTTTGCATGAGTAAAGTATTGATCACTGTTTTCTGATGGATGTAGGCTTACTGCAGTATTCTGTACCTGAAGCCGAGGATGCAGATCATAATTCGAGGTCAAAACGTCAAATCTCAGCTCATTGCTAAGAGTCTGGCGTCCATCAGGAAGGACCACTACAGGCCCAACTTCGTGGTATCCTTTCATCCAAGAGTATTGATGAATGTGTTTTTAATTTGAGACATTTCGTATGTGCAGAGGAATTTGTTTCTTGGGTTTTTCTTAATTATTACTACAGGAAAAACGTATTCCTATTATTTTTGGCTATAACACCAAAAGTAAAGACCAGTATGGTGTTATGATGTATTACAAGAACCGGCTCATCAAGGCCTACGAACGTGTGGGCTGCCAGCTCAAGGTGAGTTGTGTCGTTGTGAGGCGTGCGTGCTTGTTTAGTACGTGTGTCGTCAAGGATGTTTCTGAATGGTATTAACCAGCGTTCATGTTTCTGAATCGTCGCCTTGGTGCAGGCCAACAACAAAGGTGTTGGGGTCATCGGGATCATCGAGTGTCACTTCCTGGAACCTACCCACAACAAGCAGAGCTTTGATGAAACGGATAAGTACAGGTAATGGAACCAGTTTAGATCACATGATGATGGTGTGTGTGCGTTTCAGCATGAACCTTGGACATGCCCAGCAATGCAGTAAAGTCTGTGATTATTTATTCTTTTTGTACAGGAAAACTATGACTAATTTGGGTACTAAACTAGAGGAGTACTGGAATGAAATGTGCTTCAGGAGGAAAAGAGAGAATCCAAACGCCACCACGCCAGTGGAAGATACCATGTCAGTGCATCCTGTATTCTACGCGCATATCCGTCTAACCAAGGCGACCTCCGACATACGCTGATCCTCGTCTCCGTCCGTGTCCTCAGGAAGCGCCCGGATCAAAACTGGGTGCAGTGCAATGACTGTTTGAACTGGCGCAAACTCCCGGATGGGATCGACTGCAACAAGCTGCCCGATCAGTGGTACTGCCGGATGAATCCTGACCCTCAGTTCAGGTAACGAGAGCCTGCTGCAATAACTGTAATATCACGTGTAATCTCTTGTGTGTGGATGAATGGAAACGCCTTGAGATCGAGGTCTTTTGTCCAAAATAGTTTACCTTCAAAAAACAATTGTGTTTTTCCCTCCTAGGAGCTGCCAGGTGGAGGAGGAGCCTGAGGACTCTGATGATGAGCAGCCGACATACTGCAAGACCTACAAACAACAGTGAGTCCCATTTCACTTAAGAACACTGCCACAACATGTAATTGAGTATTTAAAATAGCGTTGCCTTATTCCTATGGTTATTATTATTCCAGAGAGAGGGAAGACAAAAGGATTCAAGAAATGGAAAGACAAAGGGTAAGGACACATTCCACTTAATCACCTGCCGTTTATCTGCATGATGATGTGGTTTCCTCTACATGGTGCCTATAACACCCCTGCACCATCGAGAATAAACTGTCTGTTAGGTTTGTGATTCCAAAAAGGTGAACTCATGATTAATGGTGTGTTTTGGGGAATTATTTGTTTCTCCAGGCTGAGGAGGCTCGGAAGCGGCAGCAAGAGCAACAGCAGGCCGAGCGCCGCCGGGAAGAAAGACGTCTGGAGGTTGGGAGTGACGCCTCCAGCACTAAACACAATGATTGTGGGAACAGTTCATAGTTTAAATAAATACATATGGTGTATGATTATTAGTAATTTCCTATGTCGAAACACATTTAGATGTGATTTTTAAAACATCTTTCAGCTGTTAATCACGTCTTAATTGACTTATTATGCCGAATGTCATGTATATTGTTTATCTGTATGAGTTGATTTAGTGGTAAGTGAGTTCCCTCACTGGGCATTAGTAACGCTCACTGGTCTAATTTATAGTTTTTGTTGTGCTTGTTGACAGACTGCCCATCCCCCCCCAACCCCGACCACCCCAAAGAGGTTCACCTCTCCAAGACCACCAAGCAGTGCCCCTCACCACAGGGCCTTTCCCCTGTCTACAGCCGGTAAGGGCTGTTGGATTGGATTGGATTGGATTCAATGTATTGTCATTGCTAGAATTGCACAATCAGACAGTTCTCAGTTCGCAAGATGGTCGTTGCCATGGAGATAGCCTTGAAAAGGTCCTTGAGAGACAACAAACCACAGGTGTCTGTGGAGAGGGGGAAGGGAATGAGAGTCTTACTACAGCAATCTTCAGGGGAGTTGTTACAGCGAGTGTGAGGTGTGAGGGGTGTGTGAGAGGTGTGGTATCTGAGGCGTGTGTGGTGTGTGTGTGTTGGAGAGACTGAGTTTATGACATTTGAAATATCTGTTGTGTTTCTCTCTAGCTTGCGGCTCCTCCTCCAGTAACAATGGTCTTCCGGTTATCTCTAGTGTGTGCTCATTGTCACCGGACGTCAGGTACGATGTTGTGTTGTTTGTGAGCTTAAAAATATCCATTTGACTTTGCTTGAGAATCCTATTTATTGCGCTTTGTGTGCATTGCAGGGGGAAAAGACCCCAGCCTGCTGCTCCTCAACCTCTAACCAAAAGACTTAAATTCAACGGCCACTTGGACACGCCCACATTACGGGACGTGAGCCCACAGAGCTCGCCGTCAGTGCTCGTCAATAACGACGATGACACCGATGACACCGATGACACCGATGACACCGATGATACCGATGACGACATTTTCATCCTGGAAACCGCCAGCACCCCCAAGCCAAAGAATCCCCCCTGTGATCCGACTCTAGTGAAGACGGAGCGGGAGCAGAGCGACGCTGACGTCGCCATGCTTTTGGAGTGCAGCGACGACGCTGTGGACGGAGCGGGCCCTGTGGGAACCGGCTCCTCCCCGGCCCCCCCTCAGCTAGTGGCCAGCAGCACCACCCAGACGGACGGGCCCAAAGTGAAGGAGGAGAAGAAGGACCGGGTTCTTCCAACCGAAGAGGAGGCGAGAGCAGGGCAGAGCACATCCGCCTCCAACGGGAGTGTGAACCACGGCGTCGGCACTGCCGCGCAAATAATCCTGAAACACGGGAACAGCGGAGACACTCGAGGGAACCAGACCCTGCAGAACGGAGGGATGCATCACCCGGGACCCCCCGATGAGACGGACTCTTCGCGTCGCTACCCCAGTGCCACCGAGGTCCAGGACCAGCAGGACCAGCTCCTGGATCTGATGCAGGCCACGGCCGTGGAGAGGGACTCCTTTCAGGAGCAGGTCCAGAAGCTCACCTGCCAGCAGCAGGACATGGAGAGCCGGCTGCAGGACCAGGTCCAGGTGAAGAGGGAGTGTTGTCACCAGGCCAGCCAGACGGAGGACACCAAGGACTACAAGGCTCTGTTCGAGAGGGCCAAAGAGAAGGTGGATGCACTCATTAAGGACAAAGAGCTTTTACTGACCTCTACTGAGGCCACGCCCAGTGCTGCCCAATGCGAAGAGAAGGACATCGACGATATCGCACTGCAAGTTGACAGTCTGATGCGAGAGATGGATGAAGTCAAAAAGGAGAGTAGAGAACTGCACACACGGGTCAGTGTTTTGGAACGTAACGTTGTTATTGTCAGTATTTCACAAAGAGAGGTTCCTCTGAACGCAAACAACAAATCCAAACACGAATCTGACTTGTTGTGCACTTTTATTTTAGATAGTAATCATAAATAATGAGTTGTGAGGTTGGATGTTATAAATTATCACTTTTGTTTGTCTCTTTACTATCTAAAAATGATGTTGACCTGCTTAACCTCTCTGTTTTTCTCCTGGGCGTCTGCTACGCCACCAGCTGGACGGTCTGGAGGAGGAAAAGGCAAATCTGGCATCTGAATGTGAAGCGCTCCGGCTGAGCCTGCAGCAGGAGAGGGAGAGCGCCCAAAGGGGAAGCACGCGGCCGCACGGAGACGCTGATGCTACGGATGAGGGGGAAGCAGCGACGAAGACGGAGAATCCCGACACAAATTCAAGGTTAGATTGTTGTAAAAATTCTATTCAGTTTATTTTGTATCGCCCAATATCACAAATTACAAATTTGCCTCAGAGGGCTTTACAGTCTGTATAAATACGACATCCCTGACCTTTGACCTCACATCGACCCCCCCCTCCCCCCCCCCCCCCCCCCCACTCCAGTTTGATCGAGCTGAGGCACAACGTCGGGCGCCTTCTCGCCTCCTTCGTGCCGGCTCTGGACCTCGGCCAGGTGAATTATGAGTGCAACGTAGTCGATGAGATCCTGGAACAGGTTCTCTCGGACTCGGAGTGCATGAGGCGGGCGAAGCAGATGTACAGCGAATGAGCAACTCCCAGGATCTTGGAAGGAAGAACCGTACTCCATCTATAAATCATGACGACAGCATTGTGTAATTGTTGGAGATGAAAGTGTATTTATTTGAATGTTTTTTTTTCTTTTTTTCTTCTTGATATGCATTTTTTTATTGTTGTACACTAAGAGCTTAACAGATGAAAACTGCTATCAACTACAAATACAACCACAGTCGACGTTAATAAACGGTGGAGGCCGTTCACTTTGCTGGTCACATTCTGGGCGTAAACATGAAAGTCCAACGCTTTGGCTCTGCTCCGTAATCTGATTTTTGTTTCTGTTTCACGATGACAGCTTCCTGTTTTCTCTTTGATATAAATTGAAACATATTTTGTATGAAATATATTTTTCTATTTCCTGTGTTTGCTGCTGCAGGAAAATACTCTCTGGAACATTATCACGAGTATCCCGGTGAACGGCTGCCTTCTTCCGCCTCATTTCTGAGTGACACAAACTCACATACTCTCTCTTCAAAGTCAAAGTCCTACATTCAAGATATAACTACGAATATGTTAGCATAAAAAATATACTTAAATCCACTAACAGAAATGTTGTATGGAAGCATCACGAAGGTGCAGCTGGTAACGGGGGAGCTCATCCTGTCTACTTAACACAGTTCTTGATGTCATAAGCTATAGTAATAATAATAATATCAATAAATCACAGTTGATTTATAATGAATAATAACTAAATAGCAACATGTGAAAAACATGTAGCGGGGTACAAAGAACAATATTGTCTTCCAATATGTATGTTTGTAGATAAAATGGAAATAATCAACTAAAGTCCAAATACCTTAAAGTGTCAAGTACAATTCTTGAGTAAAATTACGTGATAAAGGACTCAATCAGCATGTTGTACCTCCTGCAGGCTAATACTCCACCCCCCTGAACGATACATTATCTTAATATGGATACGATAAGTGTCAGATTTAATAATCACGCTGTGTGAGGTGTGACATTTAGGTGTGTATATTTTGTTGAGCTTTATTTATTTAGGAAGGCTCATATCTTTGCAAGAGATAATACATTAAATATATTTGAGATTGCAAGTTGAACACATAAGGTAACCATCACACACATCGATGACGCTGATTTAAGATATTAATAAGGACCATTGTACGTTTTCGTGTACTAGATCGCATAGCGCTCTGGTTAACGGTGGTGCATGAGTATACACGATAACTCAGTATCCCGTGTAATAAAATAACAGCTTCCTAGTTCAATAACACTTTGGAGGGGCTCAGAATGAAATGCAGTGTGTGGGTTGTTGAAATGCGAAAACACATTTCCATTACTTTGGACAGAAAACTAGTTAATTATTTTAAAACGTCTCTAATTAGTTGGAATGCTTCAGCAGTCCAACTCTTGTTCTTGTCTTCTTTAATAAACGTATTAGTTGGAATGCTTCAGCAGTCCAACTCTTGTTCTTGTCTTCTTTAATAAACTTATTAGTTGGAATGCTTCAGCAGTCCAACTCTTGTTCTTGTCTTCTTTATTAGTTGGAATGCTTCAGCAGTCCAACTCTTGTTCTTGTCTTCTTTATTAGTTGGAATGCTTCAGCAGTCCAACTCTTGTTCTTGTCTTCTTTATTAAACTTTTTTTTATTCTATTTCTTCCGTACCTTTTTTGTCCCTCTTCTACTCCTTCATATATTCAGCTATTTAAACCATTCAAATATTTAAAAATTCAGCTTCTTCAGACTTAGAATGGCATTACTTTTCATGTTTCAAATGTTTCAAATTTGTATATATTTAAATACTTTTATGTTATTTTAAATTCATCAGTTCCTATGGAGAAAATCTTCAATTTTAAAAAGCTTACAGTATCTTCATATTTTCAGCAAATTCAGCAATTCATTTTTTCCTATGTTCAGATAGCCTTCAGCTATTACTGTATATTTTCAAATATTTTTTATTTTTTCAAATTTTCAAATTTTCAATTTTTTTATGGAATAAATAATGAATGGGATCCAATGAGAGAAATCTTCAAATCCGCTTCAACTTGTTCAACTTTAAAAGCTTACTATATCGGCATACATTCAGCTAAATACACAATTCCACATTTAAAATGTTGACACATGTGTTAGCTATAACTTTGTAATGCATCTTGTATAGTTATTTAATTGTTATTATTTTAGTTTTATGTGTTTTTCCGCTCCTCCTGGCATTTACAATGGGTGTGTGTGTGGAAATCTAGAGCTGTGATGTCATCGCTAGAGTGCAGCGCTGCTTTAGAATCTTGCGGAAAAAAGATTTGTTTATCGGCACTACGGCCACAATTCTTACTCTATAGACATAATGTTGTGATAAAGTAGTAGGGAATCTTGTGCTTGTCGTAGACATGTGACTGTGGGATCCAACAGTTTCCCAGATTTCTCGAGAGAAGCCTTAACGAGGGGAGAAGTCCGGCTTTCTCTACAGTCATCTCCATTATAATTCTGAGCGCTTTTCAACTTTTTTGAAGCAAACGGGAGCATTTTCTAAACTGCGACTTAACTCTCATTTCTTAACCTAAAAATATTTAAGGACATTTAAACGTTCACAAAAGCCTTGTGCCTCTCAAAATCACGTTACTTTTGCGATTGGAGTTATGGTATTCTGTCAAGTTCTGAAGATTCACAGGGTGTTTTTGAAGAAATCCAAAGGAAATTCTGCCTTCAGGAGCTGCACGCAGCTGATCCTCGTTAACAATCAACAGGAGGGACACAAGGAGCGGCCTCTGTCCCGATGTTTATCAACACGGAGGCGCCAGACAACAGCAAACTGACCTCAATAATACATCTCACTACTTTTAATACAGAAATGAGGAGAAATAGGTCACATTTAACTTCACAGACAGATGAATAGTATTAGCGCGTTCGGCTCAATCTTTCCTCTCTATTGATTCTACTATTTTGGTGATTTGATCATGTTTTATTTGACAGGGTTTAACAAATGCTTTTGTAGGAAAACAAATCCATATGTTCAGATGTTTAAGCTATGTTCAGCCTATTTCAGCTGTTGGCAGCTATTTTAAGCTATGTACAACTTGAAGAAAACACAAATTTCAGCTAATTTCAGACATGTTCAGCTATTTCCAGACATTTTCAGTTATTCATTTCATATTTAAGTTATTTTCAGCTATTTTCAGTTATTCATTTCATATTTCAGCTATTTTCAGTCATTCATTTCATATTTCAGCTATTTCCAGACATGTTCACTTATTCATTTAATATTTCAGCTATTTCCAGATATTTTCAGTTATTCATTTCATATTTCAGCTATTTTCACCTATTTATTTCAGCTATTTACAGACATTTTCAATTATTCATTTAATATTTCAGCTATTTTCAGAAATTTTCAGCTGTTTTCAAACCTTTCTCAGCAATTCAATTTTTATTTTTCAGCTTCAAACTTTCAGCATTCCAACGCATTTTCAGCAGGAAATGCATTTTCTAGTTTTTATTCTATTTCTTCCGTACCTTTTTTGTCCCTCTTCTACTCCTTCATATATTCAGCTATTTGAATCATTCAAATATTTAAAAAATCAGCTTCTTCAGACTTAGAATGGCATTACTTTTCATGTTTCAAATGTTTCAAATATTTGTATATTTAAATACTTTTATGTTATTTTAAATTCATCAGTGGAGAAAATCTTCAGCTTTAAAAAGCTTACAGTATCTTCATATTTGAAGCAAATTCAGCAATTTATTTTTTCCTATGTTCAGATATTGTTCAGCTATTGCTGTATATTTTCAAATATTTTTTATCTTTTCAATTTTTTTTTTTTATGGAATAAATAATGAATGGGATCCAATGAGAGAAATCTTCAAATCCGCTTCAACTTGTTCAACTTTAAAAGCTTACTATATTGGCATACATTCAGCTAAAGACACCACTTAACCTTTATAATGTTGACAAAATCTTTAGCTATAACTTTATTAAAGCTTGTTTTGATAGCTCTTATACTTTTTAAACTGTGATTTTTTTAGTTTGATGCTTTTTCCGTTTTTTGGGACTTTTCACAGCACAGACCTGTTGGCTCAGAGTGGAGAGCAGAGTCAGATTCTTGCTATTCAATTATTTGGAAACTGTTGCTACGACCACAATATGCACTCTTTAGGCATAATTTCAAGATGTAGTCGTAGGAAATCTTGTGCTTGTCGTACACGTATACCAATAGAATCCAACAGATTAACACAGTTGGCTACCCAACGCTTAACGAGCGAGTAAATACGACTCTCTCCCCCATTCCCCACCATGTTAAATTTGAACACAATTTTCTCTATCGAAGAAAACCAGAGCACTTTCTGAATCGCTACTACGCTCTCATTTCTAAACCCCGGAAACATTGAATCACACCCGAGCGTTCACACAAGCCTTGAGCTTCTCATAATGTGGACGTTTTTAGGGTGAGAGTTATGGTTCTCTGTGAAATCCAAATGTTCTGACAGGTTGCTTTCATCAGATTCTGAGCTGTCTGTCTCTGTCACACAGGTGCTTCACATTAGGCTAATCAGTGGCGGATCTCACACAAGCTCTTGTTTACCAACATTGCAACCCACTCACACACTGACCAACGGTTTGTGTGTGCGTGTGTCTATATATGGAGAGATATTAGAAGAGAACCAATATTAGAGTTTTCAGGTCTCATTTAACCCACAAAAATAAAAACACCTATCGGCGGCGTTGCTGGCTCAATCTTTCCTCTCTATTGATTCTACTATTTTTGTGATTTGATCATGTTTTATTTGACAAGGTTTAACAAATGCTTTTGTAGAAGAAAAATCCATATGTTCAGATGTTTAAGCTATGTTCAGCCTATTTAAGATGTTGGCAGCTATTTTAAGCTATGTCCAACTTAAAATAAAACATATTTCAGCAAATTTCAGACAATGTTCAGCTATTTCCAGACATTTTCAGTTATTCATTTCATATTTAAGTTATTTTCAGCTATTTTCATTTATTCATTTGATATTTCAATTATTTTCAGTTATTCATTTCATATTTCAGCTATTTTCAGACATTTTCAGCTATTTTCAAACCTTTTTCAGCAATTTCGTTTTTACTTTTCAGCTTCAAACTTTTAGCATTCCAACGCATTTTCAGCAGGAAATGCATTTTCTAGTTATACATGGAACTGCCACCTCAATAAGGATCGCATAAACTATATTAAGTAAGTATGTAAGTAAGTAAAGTTTATTCATATTGTACTTTACTTTTTTAAATATGTTCATCAACCAGATGAATAAATGAAAAGTAAAAACCAAAAAGCGGGATGTTGAGCAGGTGCTATATCAAACCAGTCAGGTACATTATCAGGCAACAAAGTATTACAAAGTATGGATGACTTAAAATGTCAAGTATAAATAAATAAATGCATGAATAAATACAGGAATAAATGCTTAAATAAATGTATATATGAATAAATATAGGAATAAATACATAAATCCTTGAATAAATACCAGGACACATACATGTCACACATACATAAATGAATAAATACAGAGATGTAGAAATACATTTATTTAATGATGTCCTGTTTAGGCATAACTTATATTTATGTATTCCTGTATTTATTTATACATTTATTTAAGCATGTATCTATTCCTGTATTTATTTTTATATTTATTTATCTATTACTGTATTTATTCATGCATTTATTTATTTATACGTAAGACATTTTAAGTCCTCCATAACAAAGTTCAGTACATAAGTCAATTAAAACAATTTGGCAATAACAGGGGCCAAAACATAAACAGATTAAAGAGCAAGGTACAATACACAGTTAAAATATGGTGCAATAAAATAAATAAACAAAAAGAAGGCCATAGAATATTCAAATCAACCAAATGCCAGTGTAAACAGGAATGTTTTGAGATGGTTACTACCTGTATGTTTTGTGATGGTTAATACCTGTATGTTTTGTGATGGTTAATGCCTGAAAACAATTGTGTTTTATATAATATTCTTAATCTGTGATTATAATGTTCCCCACGGGAAAGGGCACGAGCTTAGTAGTTTTCTACTTTGTAACCATAATTAAACAGTTTCTAAAGATCAATGTGTCTATTTTACAAGAGAGAATTGACCAGATTAGTAATTCGCCCACGATAAAGACGAGTCAGACAGACTCCGCCCACTTCGCGTTTTTGACCAATCACTGCAGCGTATTCGACCGGAAGTTTGGAACGAACTGTACGCGGGAAATTACTCTTCAGCTGGACAACAGGGGAGGTAAGACACTATACTTTATCTCCAGGGAGCTTCATTTCCAACAATAATCAGATATGAGTGGACTCTTTGTGTAACGAACATCTTTGTCACCAAACAAGAGCTTTTGTCGAGTTACAAGTGTTTCCGGTTTTGTCGTTTTAGACCCGCGAACAGGGTTGCTAACTGTGTTAGCTAGCTTAGTTGTAGCATTAACTTTCAGTGACATAAGTGGTCAAATTACGTCGTTATATCGAATTATTTTACATTGTAACTGTCCACACGACCTTTGTGTTGTCCAGCATGAGGAGATAACTTACTGTGTTGCGTTAGCTGCTCGCTAACATCAGTCCTTTGGAAACTGTCGTTCATTACGTTGTCACAGTTACCTGCGTTTTCCCTCCCGAGGTCAGGTATAAACAATGAAGGTGGTGACGTGTGAGATTGCGTGGCACAACAAGGAGCCGGTGTACAGTCTGGACTTCCAGCACGGGGCTGATGGACGCGTTGACCGGCTGGCCACAGCTGGAGTGGACACCACCGTCAGAGTGAGTGGATGGACATGATTATATTGTTAATATTATATTGTACAACATGTTATTTCCTGTTTAAAATCCAGCTTCTGTCAAGTATAAGTCATCGTTATTGTCACAGGTGCAAAACACCTAACAACAACAACAATAACAACAATATATAATGTATACATTAAGATCTATAAACAAACTGTACTTCTGTTTTAAAGTAGCAGTAAGAAATATGAGTCTAAAGTCTAAAAAAAATCAATGTAGGATTGAATAAACAGTTGTGTATGAAAACATGTCGTGTGATGTGTAACCTATGTGCATCTGAATGTGTGAAGGAAAGGCACAGTGGCGTACACAAGGAAAAACAAACGTTATCTGACTGTAAAAACACTTTCTTTAATATGAAAAGCTGTATGGACAGGTGTGCAGGACCAAACAAGTGAGATTCACTATTTCAGTTGAGGAAAAGGTTGTGTCAAGAGTGATTTTATTAAATGTTTTACATCGTAACATTTCTTATTGACATTATTTGGGGGATTTTTTTCCAGGTCCTCAAATAAGTAAATGTGCCGCTCGAGGAATTTGCCCAAATACTTATTCCAGTAATCAGATGTGTTGGTTCTAAAATATTTGTTCCACTAAACATACAACAATGGGTATAATAGCTAGCAATGGAAATGATTGTTACATATATAGCATGTTTAAATATAATTTTAATGAAAATTCAGTTTACCTTAACAGGTCGTCTTCATACTAAAACATCTTAAAAGTTCCACAATTTAAACATGATTAGTTTTCAAATCATAAAGGTCTCCGGGATGTTTAAAACATTAAGTTTTGTAAAAGTAGGTAAAAAAATAGTGCAACCTACAGCTATATAGAAGATCACAGCTGATGTGTTGTGTGTGTGTAGTTGATAACTCTTCCCCCCCTGATGTTGATGCAGCTGTGGCGGGTGGTCAGCGGCCCAGACGGGAAGGCGGTGGTGGAGTTTCTTTCTAATTTGGCTCGACACACCAAGGCTGTCAACGTGGTGCGCTTCAGCCCCGGTGGAGAGATGCTCGCCTCGGGGGGAGACGGTACGTCGCACATTGTAGTCGCAATCTAAACAAACTGAACAGATGTTTTAAATACAACAGCCTTTCATAATTGTATGAATTCTTATTTTTTTGTACAGATGCGGCAATTCTGCTGTGGAAGCTCAACGACTCAAAGGAGCCGGAGCAGGCGCCCCTGTTCCAGGAGGAGGAAGACGCTCAGCTGAACAAGGAGAGCTGGTCTGTGGTCAAGACTTTAAGGTACGCCGCTGTCCACTGGCTCGGCACTGTGTGGGGTACGGGTATTATTGTTTATTCTCTATTATATATATATATTTATATATATATATACATATACAGAGAACAATGACATCTGCCGAAGCAGTGTCTGGGATACTATATATTTGTAAGTAGGTAATGCTAATTTTTCAGCACCAGTCCCTTTTGATTGGCTTAAATATAAAGTATTAAAACCTGACTTGTGGAAATCGGTGTTTATCACACGCTGACAATGCAAACACAGTTTAGATCACCTCTCTGAAGCTTGAGTGCAGGTCACATGCTCTCGTTGGGCTGTAAAAGAACTGGCTGCATGAACCGGAGTCCAAACCTGAAGAGGCGGTGAAGGCTTCTGGTGGTTTCATTTAGCTACTTGTTAGCAACCTTTTTTTTTTTTTAAGAGGCGTAAAAGCGCAACAATATATACAAGAGGGGTGCTTACTGGTGTATTTTATATCGTTGAAGGAAACATTGAATTCTCTTCTGCTTGTTCTGACCACAGACCTTATTTCACGCAGCTCACCCAAAATTGAATTTCTGGTTTGTTTTTATTTTTGTTTGTCTAGTTTTATATATATATATATATATATATATATATATATATATATATATATATATATACACACGTTTTTTAAGCAATCATATGTTAAGGCCCTTCTAAGCGAGATAGCTTCCGCCTTAACCCTTTTGGTCAGCCACATGTATCTTTCTTCTTGTTTTTTGTATTACTGGTGGTTTTATATTTTGCTGATTGAAATAAATAAACTCATTAATTCATTTATACTGCGAGCCCAGGAAACCTCATTCCCAGGTTTAGGAAACGCACACTAGTCAGTTTCTTTTTGTTGTATCAATGTCTCGCTCGGCACTTAAAATCACGATCCATCAGAATTACAAGAGAACTATTACTTTGTTATTTAGACTATTTAATTACTCTGAGTAGTGAGACCTTGACTTTGTTTTATTTCATTTTGCACTTCTATATCTGATGTGTGGTTTTACAAAGGCATTTCTTCTTTTGCCTTTTCTCCAGGGGACACATCGAGGACGTGTACGACATCTGCTGGACACGCGATGGAAACTCCATGGTGTCCGGCTCGGTGGACAACACTGCGATCATGTGGGACGTCAACAAAGGTTTGCTTGGACTCCCATATGTGTGCTCTGTTCAGTTCCACCTGTTATATCTGTATTCTAGTAATAAGAATCCACAGCTTACTGTAAAAAGGCACAAGAGGATATCCTTTTTGTTTTTGTGTTTGTAGGACAGAAGCTGTGCATCTTGAATGACCATAAGAGCTACGTGCAGGGGGTGACCTGGGACCCTCTGGGCCAATACGTGGCCACGCTCAGCTGTGACAGGTACAGCAGACGGCGCGGTCGTCCCTCGTCTCTTATTACATGAATGAATTTGCGTCATACTTGAGACGTGTGTTCCCCTCCCCTCCAGGGTGATGCGTGTGTACAGCACTCACACCAAGAAGAAAGCCTTCTCCATCAGTAAGATGAGCTCCGGGCCGCTGGCAGAAGGAGAGGTCAGTAGAAATGTTGCGTTTAGCTCCCCGGGTCAATAGAGTCGCTCTGTATTTCTAAATGTGATTACGGTCTGAAATGTGACATGTTTTTATTTTATATGAAAGAAAAATATGTTAAATACTTATATTTGTTCTTATCTTGAACGTTCATACATATACCCCCCCACACTCTATCACAAACATAACTATATAGTTATAAATATAACTATATATATTTATATATATATAGTTGCATATATAGTTGTGTGTGTGTGTGTGTGTGTATATATATATATATATATATATATATATATATATATATATATATATATATATATATATATATATATATATATATATACACACACACAACTATATATATATAATATAGATTTATATATAGTTATGGCTTTCCTCCCAACAATATAAATCGTTGGGAGGAAAGCTGTATCATAGGCACCATCTGAAAAGATTTCACATGTTCTAGTTTCCACCTGACTTTAATCACCTTGTTCATGAGATTTGTATCACTTCCTGTCGGGCTGCAATAATTCTTATCAGCAAGTAAAACATTAGTACTTTTTGCCTGTCTCATTTTTGGGATTATTTGACATGAAGCCAGTTCTCACTCAAGCTCCTGTCCTGTTGACCGAGACACATTTGTGTTCACTACGTCGTCTTAAATGATGAATTACGTCCAGTGTGTTCATCGAACTTCTGCCCTGAGGCCAAGTGAGGGAGACGTGTACCAAACACTCCCTCTCAGTGCTCCATTCAGTTTACCTTATAAAGCCTCTGTGGGCTTTACAACATGTAAGTGCTCTTCCTCTTCGTCGCTGCAGGCCAAGCAGCAGCGGATGTTCCACGATGACAGCATGCGGTCGTTCTTCCGGCGGCTCTCGTTCACGCCCGACGGCTCTTTCCTGATCGCCCCGGGTAACGAAGCGTCCTGCTGAGCGCGTGGCTTTTTGCCCGCCTTTTTAATCTGGCTGTATTTGATCGTTTTAGTTTAATAATTAATAAGATCTAATTTGTCTCCCTCTCGTAACCTCAGCTGGGTGTGTGGAGCTTGGAGAGAACATCATCAACACCACATACATCTTCTCCAGGAAGAGCCTGAAGAGGTAACGATCGCGCCGCAGTCCGGTCGGTTCTGTCCGTCGTAGATCCGGTAACTTGATGTCCGGCTGTGTTCTAGGCCCATCGCCCACCTGCCGTGTCCGACCAAAGCCACGCTGGCCGTGCGCTGCTGCCCCGTCTACTTTGAACTGAGGACCAAGACGGACGAAGGCAAGCGCGCGCACGCCGTCGGTTAACGGGCGGCCGTGACCACGAAGCCCTCCTCGTCCGCTCGTCTTCACCGTCTTTGTTTGGGCCGTCTCTCCTCCCTGCAGACGGAGCGGCGCAGGTTCTCCCCAACGCGTTCCAGCTGCCGTACCGCATGGTGTTCGCCGTGGCGTCGGAGGACTCCATCTTTCTGTACGACACGCAGCAGACCATTCCTTTCGGCCTGGTGTCCAACATCCATTACCACACACTCAGCGATCTCACATGGTAAACTACGGCCGTCAAATAGTCATATATATGTATATGTGTGTATATGTATACGTGTGGGTATGCAAAGTATTCTGACCCCTTTACATTTTTCACTCTTTGTTTCATTGCAGCCATTTGCTATAATCAAAAAAGTTCATTTTATTTCTCATTAAAGTTCACTCAGCTCTAGCCTGGATACCAGACCGAACTTAGCCCCGCCCTAAACAAATTTGGTCGGGAAGTTGGGTCTGGCATCGCTCCATTGGGGAGAAATTATTCTCCGGTCAAAAATTGACCGGGCCAATCAAATTGTCAGGGCGGGCTTTATATACGATGACGTACATATGATCCACAGTAACGTAACCAACCACGTCATCAAAAGGCGCTTGCTTCTTCCAGCGTGCGTGCAGTTGAGTTCAACAACTATGCGTCGCTTAAAACACGTCACATACTCCGTTGCTCTGATTGGTTGTAGCTCTATCCAACTGAGCGAAGAGGCATTTGCTTTCCTGGTTCGGTTGAGACACGCCCCATAATCACAGCCCAACGGAGCGGATCAGACTCACATTCTGACTAGAATTTAAAAAAAAAATAAAATATATATATATATATATATATTTTTTTTACACACACACTACCAGTCTAAAGTTTTAGAACACATTTCTCCAGTTTTTATAGGAGTACACAGTTTAATTTCTCAATGTACTCTGAAATAAACAAATAAACAATTGGACATAAAAAAATAATCATGGAATCGTTTTGCTGAACAACATGTAATCTACATTTTATTTTATATAAAATAACACACTCGTGTGGCATCCTTTCTACAATGAAAATCGAATATATAATCTTCCAGCTGCACGTTGTTATCCCATCACTTCCCTGAAAAGGGCATTGTTGTATAACTCTGAAATGTACTTTATCTTTCAGTTTTTAGTAACCTAAACTTTGTGTTTAACCTCTGGCAGTTTGCTGCTGACCTTGGGTACAATTCCGGGTTATTCACTGGACTTCCAACTACTTACATTTCAATAAAAACTGGAAAAATGGGGGTGATTAAGACCTCTTGAACCGTTTGTTTTAGAGCCTTCCACCTACTGACGCGCGCTCGTGTTGCATCATCCTCAGGTCCCGTGACGCCTCCTTCCTGGCCGTGTCCTCCACAGACGGCTACTGCTCCTTCCTGTCCTTCGCTCCTGGGGAGCTGGGCACCCCCCTGAAGGAGCCCCCCGCCCTGGAGATGTTTGTCCCGAGCAGCGGCGTCGAGAAAAAGGGAAAGAGGGCCTCGGCGGCTCGGACTTCGTCTCCTCTGACGCCGAGTGCAGCCCCGGCGCAGAGTGCAGCCCTGACTCCCACGTCCCACCCCGGCCCGGGCAAAGATGTCCCCCCCGTCACCCCCCCGGAGGAGAAGAAGAGCACCCCGAGTGCCAAGTCTAAACCTCAGCCTCGCAGGATCACCCTCAACACCCTGGAGGGCTGGGGGAAGCCCTGCGCCGCCAAGACCACGCCTCCTCCGGCGCCTCAGACGCCGACATCTGCGAGCACCAGCGCGCCCTCCTCCCCCCCCCGACCCTGTGTCCCCCCCCTCACGCCGACCAGCTCCAAGGCACAGCCACGCATCGCCCCCCTCACGCCCTCCACCCCGAAAGCCCTCAACAGTGCAAATACTGCCGGCTCCACCACACCCAAGGGTGCAACCACCCCAAAAGGGCCCACCACCCCAAAGGGGCCCACCACCCCAAAGGGGCCCACCACCCCAAAGGGGCCCACCCCGAGGTACAGCCAACGTGTTTCTGTTTGATTCTCAGTGAGAGAAAAGGAATTAATGTATTATTGTGTGTGTGTGTGTGTGTGTGTGTGTGTGTGTGTGTGTGTGTGTGTGTGTGTGTGTGTGTGTGTGTGTGTGTGTGTGTGTGTGTGTGTGTGTGTGTGTGTGTGTGTGTGTGTGTGTGTGTGTGTGTGTGTGTGTGTGTGTGTGTGTGTGATTAATTTGTTATGAGAAATAGTCATGCAAAAAACGAATAATGTATAATAGCCAGTATTATCATTTGCTTCTGAACCCCTCATATTTATTTATCCTTAAATGCAAGAGAACTACCGCTCCGCCTGGCAATTTAAATATATGCAGAGTACATGCATTCAGGTGTGTGGATATCAAAGTATTATTTTTTTATGCCTCATTTTATGCGACATTTTTAAAAGAATAAGACCATCACTTCAAATCAGGTTAATAGAAATTCTTGGAGGATAAATGTGTTTTGAGATGAAATTTAAAACACTTCAACTTTGCCAATTAATTGTAATTTTTATTAACGTAAATCTTTGACAGGAAGCCAGTGTAGTGAACACCTCACAGAGGTGACATGGGAACGCTGTTTTAGAATGGCGTCAGACTGGGGAAGTAATACACGGAGCACGCTGTTTTTATTCAGTCAATCATTGCAATACAATATTATTATTATATAGAATATTATTCTATATAATATGCAAATAATATGCAAAACAGAGAGAGAGACTGAAAGAGACTGAAAAGGTAGAAGCAAAAAATGCTTATATATTCCTATCCTAAATTATTATAATGAAATACATCAGAAAATGTATATGAATTAATAAATATTCATATGTTCATGTATGCAGTTTGATTTAAAGAATACACATTTATATAAATATGTATTCTTTAAATCAAACTATTGGTCTCTCTTTCATGTGTGTAATTTAAGATATCCTCATGTATACACTGAGATCATTAGTTTAAAGTCCTGGACATCCATTGGTCAACATGTGTCTGAGCCCTGCTCGTGTGTTCGCCTCTTTACCTTGAAGTGATGAAGAGGAGAAGAGTCTAATGCACCGTCTCATCGTGTGTGTGCGTGCGTGTGTGTGTGTGTGTGTGTGTGTGTGTGTGTGTGTGTGTGTGTGTGTGTGTGTGTGTGTGTGTGTGTGTGTGTGTGTGTGTGTGTGTGTGTGTGTGTGTGTGTGTGTGTGTGTGTGTGTGTGTGTGTGTGTGTGTGTGTGTGTGTGTGTGTGTGTGTGTGTGTGTGTGTGTGTGTGTGTGTGTGTGTGTGTGTGTGTGTGTGTGTGTGTGTGTGTGTGTGTGTGTGTGTGTGTGTGTGTGTGTGTGTGTGTGTGTTTTCTCCTGCTTGAAGCCTCTTCACAGTTCATCCTCTTTGTCCCCAGGAGAGTGTCTCTGACTCCCGTGGCGTCCCGATCTCCAGCCATCAGTTCACTCTTTCGCACTCCCTCCTCCACCGAGAAGGCCAACCACGGTGAGAGAGCGCCAACACTCCGGCTGCCGTCCTTCGTGAGGCAAATATCACGGAAGAAGAATAATGAGCCTGCTGAATAATCCACCCCCCTCACTCTGATTTCTGTTGTGATGCATCGGTCCAACATTACCTCAACAGAGGACATGCCACCAGAATAAGCAAAGACCCCATACCAATTACTCATTTCTAGATTCCTGGTATCAGGGTTCGTACGGTCATGGAAAACCTGGAAACGTCATAGAATTAAAAAAATATATATATTTCCAGGCCTGGAAAAGTCATGTTCATTTACACATTTTGATTAAAAGAATAAACATTTATTTATATATATATATATATATATATATATATATATATATATATATATAAAAATAAATAAATGTTTATTCTTTTAATCAAACTATTGTCTCTCATTCATGTATACACAGAATATACATCATGTTTGGTCATGGAAATTTGATTTAAAGTCATAGAAATCCATTGTGTATGAACTCTGTACAATAATTGAATAGAAGTAGCCCGAGTGTTGCTGAGGCACAAACGCATTAGTCAGAAGCCAGGACCAAATGTCCCGATCGAGTTCATAAGGGAGAATCTGACCAATGCAGATGAAGCTAGCGTGTGCATCGCTGGTACTAAGTGGTGTATTTTTTTAATTTTTTGCATTAATTGTGCCCTGATCAACGACGACCAGTTTTAACACGGATGATGACTGCTCTGACTTTCTTTTTCTACAGCTTAGCAGAAAAGCAAAAGCTTTACAACTCCTAATATACATAATACAGGGTTTGTATGGTCATGGAAAACCTGAAATAATTCAAAATATACATAAGCAGGCTTAAGCTTTTGAACACACCTTAATTGAAAAGTGTGGTGGCCATAGCAACAGTAGGTCAGGGATACTCCACTATCATGTATACAATCGAGATTTGACAAACTGTTTGGTCGTGGAAATTTGTTTTAATGTCGTGGAAATCCATCGGTCCAAATAATAATACCGTTTACATTTGTTTTTGACCATCGAAGCTTATGTTCCCAAAACTGTAATACGATGTAATTATTAGTGATGAAAGAAATGGCCCAAACCATTAGACCCAATACTTTATAGGGGTGCCCTGACTTTAACATGTTCAGTGTGACAACTAGTCAGCCGATCTGCTGCAGGACTGACTCATCCATTTGGGTTCTTGCGTCGCAGCAGAAGGCCGACAGAACCAGGCTGCCGTGGTGTCGCTCATCCATTCACTTGTGTTCCTGCAGAACGTCCTTCTCCTCCCACCGACCCAGTGTGCCAGCCTCCAGAACCCAAGCGGCCGAAGACCGACGAGCCCCCAGTAAAGACCAGTGCCACCCAGACTTAGTGTCTAATGGGACCGGTGTGGCCTTGTGACATCAGAAGGGCGCCTACGGCACAGGGCGGCGGTTACAGAACCACGGAGGCGCCGCCGTGGGGGTCGACGCGGGCCGCGCTTGATTTAAGTAGAGGAAGAGTTCAGCTCACATAATGTAGTCGTTATTAAGCCAACAGCGTTGCAGTAAGTGTCCTTGAATTATTACTTGATTTAGTCGTGTGTGTGTGTTTTTGTATCATACGGTAAACAGATATTTGTATTATATTTGATTTGTTTTGCATTCAGAAGCTCCAGTGCGGTTGTAACAAAGGGACGGTTTGTCACATTTCTTTAAAGGAACTAAAAACATGTGACATCTTTTTTAAACAAACTGTTCAAAACCTGAAGAAGAAGAAACAGCGCGAGGTTCAGTGTCTTGTGAGAGCGTTGAACACACAACCCGAGTCGTAATGTGATGCATCCCAAAGCAGCTCGGGGGTAAAGTTTGAAATGTTCTTTTTCTCCTCGTCTAATAAAGGATGTTTTGTACATAGAGGTTTGCAGAAAATAACTGCGTGATTTATGCTTTAACTACAAGGCTGGTGGTTGTGTAAAGTTATTTTTGTATTTGTGCAACTTCTCTCAATGTAAGTAGATGTACATTAGGGATATGTATGGATACTTGTCTTTTTATATTAAAAACATGTCAGGATTTTTTATTTAATTTTTATTCTAAGTATTATATATTTTATATTAAATGTAATCTTAATGTAGCTTTAAATATTGTTTTGATAAATAACTTGTATGTATTGTCCTAGAATAAGCTATTTTTAACACTTTTCAGGTTATTGTTTTAGCTTTATGAATTGTAGATGATTACTGTAAATGCACACGTGATTATAATATACTATACAGTTTATACATCCTAAGTCATTTCAAACACTGCATAAATTAAGCTTCTTTTTTATGACCATGATACTCTAAGGGAATATCACTGCTTTGGTTTCACATAACCAAACCTTTTTGTTATATGCTAAATTTGTCTTATTATTGAACATGCATTGTTTTTGTGTTGACATAGGCGAATGGGTGATGTATTAATTAGATACAGATATTTTAATGTTCTCTTTCATGTAACATATTGGGGACAATACAAGTTATCTTTTGTGTGAAAACTGAGCCAAAGCAATTTAAAACTGACTTAAATGAAAGTGACAACAATTTGTTGTCCCTAAATAACATCAAATCGATTTAGGAAGATAACAACAGGATAAAATGTGTCAGATGGGAGGAAAATACTCTCATACATATTTAGCTCGACTGCAGCAAGTGAAGCAAATACTAGTTTTCTGGCGTGCGCGCTCAACCTACCTTGCTGCTACGGGAAGAAAACTACCTTGAGTGACAGCTCGCTCAGCCAATCACATGCCGCCTGGTAGAATCTCTTTAACGCTTCTGCTAATGGTCTTTGTGTGAAGGCGGGGAGGAGGACTCGGTTAGGCTGCTGATTAGCAACAAACAGAAGGTTACGAGTTTTAGAAATTAGAAAATTTGACTACCGAGACTGTTTTTACGACACCGGGAGCGGCACCAACTGGACCGGACGTCTAACCGGATCTCGCCGGGTCGCTTTTTGAGGGGAGCCGTTGGCCAATTTTGCTCCATTTGTGTCTCCGTCGACGAGCCTTCCTCGCTGGTAGTGTCGTCTCCACTGGCGATGCTGAGCCGAGAGCTGCGTCATCATGTTGCTTCCGACTCGAGTTGTCGAAAAGAAATATCAAGTTAACGCCGGAGGTTGAGGCTGCCGACCGCCATCCAGCCCCGGAGGCCACTCCCGACCCCCCCGAGGTGGACGGGAGGCGAGCCGCCGCTGCTGCCGGTTCGGTTCACGGTGACTCGGCGGTCGCCTGGAAGCTGGTGACTTCACATCACTCGGCTCCGGCGTCCTGTTGGCGCGAGACTCGCCCGGACTCATCGCCTCACGTCGCGCTCGGATGGACCGGGGAGGCGACATTTATATCGAGGTTAAGAAACCAAATATGACCAAATGATTACATAATGGAGTGAGAAGAGTGAGCCGGGATGCTCTCGCTGACAGTCCGGGTGCGTTTCACAGCGGGACCCTCTCGCGAAGTGCCGCCGACCCCCCCGGAGACTTTACTGGTGAGCGCCGCTTGAGGTACAAACGAGCTTTTCAGAAGATGAGAGACTCCGCGGTCCATGTGAGCTAACTGGCTACGGATATGTGGGGCTGCTAGCGGGGTGCTGGGTGCTCTCGCGTCGGTGGGCCGGCGGTCTGTTGTCTGCTGTCACCGCATCCACGTGGACTTTGTTTCAGCTCGGTGGGTAAAGTTTGGGCGACCCTCCAGCGCAGGAGTGTCTTTTTGACTTGCACACAAGAGGAGGCGGATGCACCCCCCATACCTCGCCCCTCCCCTCCCCCCTAAGTGTGGATGAAGTTAAACACGCATCAGAGTATAAAACCTGTTAAAATGGCCGGCACCCGCACGGCTGCCCGCTACGCGAAGGCAGAGCCGCGCCGCCCGGCCAAGCCTCGGTCGGCTGGAGGCCGAGCCGGAGGGATGGAGCCCGCCGGGAACTCGACGGGGCGGGGACTTCCTGCACGGTGGTCGCCCAACTTCGAGACGATAGACGGGCTGCTGTACCGCAAGAAGCTGGAGAGGGGCTTCTTCAACTACCGGGAGGTCCTGGACGAGGGTCGGAGACCGGAGGCCCTCTCCACCTTCCACCGGCGGCGGCTCGGCCAGCGCCACCTCTCCCTGGAGGAGACGTACAAATGCGTGGCTGAGAACTACTGGTGGGAAGGTAGGGACGTCTCCTCCTGTCCTCCGGACACAGCGGGAGGACAGGAGGCTCCTGAGTCCATCAGCTCACCTCTGATCTCTCGTCTGTGTCTAACTAGAGAGCCTGTGCACGTGATTAAATCACTCAGACATAATAGTGTTTTGCCGGGGGCCTTATCTACATTTCCACTGCTTCCAGTAGTTTGGACCCATTCATATTCTGAAATATGAATGGGTCCAAACCACTTCCTCTCCTCTGTAAAATGCCAAGCAGTAATGATAAAGGCCCTTTAAGAAAGGAGCCAGATCCCAATGTGGCGTTAAAATATATTTATTGATCATCAGTTATGACCAAAATCATCCTTACATCTGTATTCTTTTCCCAGGGATGTACTTCCAGATCAGAGATTATGTCCTGGGCTGTCTAGAATGCCAACGCACCAAGAAAACAGAGGTATGTAAATATGATCTGATCAGTTTTATTGGCCAAACTTTTCGTCTTTTTAGTTCTTTTTACATTTCTCACTTGTCCGCCTCGCGTAAATCTGTTGCCGTAATGACGCCTTTCCCTGTGTCCGTCTTTGCCTCTCAGGAGCCGGGTGGCCGAGGATGCGTCACCAAGACGATGGCGTCACACAGCGCCGACATGCTGAGCAGGCTGAGGAGTCAGCGGGAGGCGGGCCAGTTCTGTGACATTACGCTGCGGACCAACGGGCGATCCTACGCCGCACACAGAGCGGTGCTGGCGGCCGTCAGCGACCACTTCCAGGAAATCTTCACCGATATGGACTCCAACATCAAAGCAGACATAGATCTCACTGGTAAGATTCAAGGGCAAACAGTAGAACACATTGATGCTCAGGCTAGTTCATCACTACCTCAAAAGACACCGTTAACTATATTTGATCTTCCTCTCCTCTGTAAATTGCCAAGCAGTAATGATAAAGGCCCTTTAGAAGGAGCCAGAGCCCAATGTGGCGTTAAAATATATCTATTGGTCATCAGTTATGATCAAGAAAATCATCCTTAAATTCGAGAATTGCTCGCAGGAAATTTTCACATTTTTGCTTGGAAATTTATTGAAACGATTATTTGACTCTCAATAGTTGCATGTTTACCCTAAACACGGTAATTAATGTGACGCATTCATCAGTTACAACTTTCCTTGCCTGAATGCGATCATGTTGTGTATCCATGCCGTAGGAAACTGGCGATGCATACGTTGGTCATTCAGGCAACAGGAGGCTGTATTTAAAGTGCTTTCGGTTCATTGAGACTTATTAATTTAATCTAGAAATTGAGAGTCGGGGGATTCAGACCCTGAATTGGGTCGGCACACGGCCGCCGTCCGTCTTCTTTGATGCGTGCCGTCCAACGGGAGCAGAAGTGGCCCTGATTTGAAGCGGCGGTTGCATTGTCTCCGCATCGTGTTTACACTTTCCTCTGCTCCTCCGTCCAGTCACTTTCATCTCGCTCTGATTGACCGGGGTCAGCGTGTATAATCAGAGGCTCCCTTCTCCCTCTCCAGGTTTCCGTGAGGACAGCCTTCTGTCTCTGCTGGACTTCTCCTACTCCTCCACCCTGTGCGTTCGCCAGGAGGACCTTCCCGAAGTCATCGCCATGGCGCGTCACCTGGGCATGTGGCCCGCGGTGGAAGCCTGCTCCGCCCTCATGAAGGAGCAGGAGCAGAGACTCCACCCCGGCAAGGACTTCACCCCAGCAGCCTGCGCGTGTCATAAGCGCTACTGCCCGCACAGGGAAGGCAAAAGGAAAAGGGTGTTTGGATTAGAGGATGATGAGAACCACGGGTTGAGTCTGGAGGCATCAGAGGAGTCCTTAGAAGCGAGTCCCAGGCGAAACTTGCGTCGGACGCCTCGAGCCCCGGGCCTCAACGGGCTCCCCCTGAGCCCCTCGCACCGCATGAAGCTCATGGACTTCAAGTCGCCCTCTTCCAAGAAGGCTGCCGCGCCTCGGCACGCCGTGACCAACCTGAACTACTCTCGCGTCTCGCCGCCGAACACCCGTCTCCTCCGCTCCACCCCCGGGGCCGCCGAAGAGGTGCTGAGACTGCTGCCCGCGCCCGAGAGCCCCCGGCGAAACCGGAAAGCGGACGCCGCCGCCTCCGGCGGCCGGCTCTCTCGCCGCGCCCGGTCGAGGGTCGCCAAGATCGCCGCTCGCAGCCCCGTGAGGATCAAGCAGGAACCGGAGGACGTCGGCGAGGACGAGCAGGACCACGCCCGAGCGCAGCAGAAGTACGAGCTGATGAATGTGCTCGGCTTGCAGAGGACCGCCCTCCTCCCCAGACCGGAGGACCTGATCGGCTGGAGGCAGAAGAAACGACTGAGGAAGCTCAAGGCCAACAACTATTCGCTCACCAAACGACGGAAACCGCGCTCCCCCTCCCCGGGGCGGCCGTACGGGGCGCTGGCCCTCTCGCTGCCCCTCTGCGACCCCGTTAACACGCACCTCCTCCACCAGTCGGCGAGGACCAGGCCCGGGGGTCCGGTCGGCAAGGAGCAAATGGCGGCGAGGAGGCCGAGGGCCGCCCCGCGGCGCGTCCCTCCGAGCGACAGGGTCATGCGGAGTCAAGGAGCGCTGCCCGACGTGTTCCAGCCGGCGGCCAGGCCTCCCTACGGGGGGCGGGAGCTGAGGCGGTCGGTGAGGATGGGGGGCGGCGCCCAGCTTCCCGTCCAGCAGCCGCGGCGCCCCGACGCCGACAGAACTCTGGTGAGAAACGCGGTGGGGATCAAATCGGAACCGAGCGAATACTCCGTCTCGGGCTTCCCTCTCTCATCGAGCGATCTCTGTGGCCGAGCGCCGCCGCCGCACAGGACGCGGGCCGACAACGCGGCCGCCGCAGAGACGGTCAAGGCGCCGCGGTACAACGGCAGCCGGCGGCGCCGAAGGCCAAGCTCAGGCGAGGGGCCGCGAGGGAGGTGAGGAAGACGAAGGGTACGCCGGGAGAGGAGGCTGGGGAGACGGGTGCGAGCCCAGTGAAGGTTAACGACCCCGGAGGGCTCCCGTCTCCGGCGTCCATCTACAACCACCCTCTGTACAAGGTCATCAAAGAGGAGCCCGCCGACCCCGTGCCCGTCGGGGCGCCGTACTCGGAGCCGCCCTCCCCCGACCTGGGCAAGCGGCAGAGCAAGCCGCCCATCAAGCTACTGGACTCCGGCTTCCTCTTCAGCTTCTGCCGGCCCGCGGGGCTCAAGAAGGAGGAGGAGAGCGTCGACATCTGCTTGACGCGCTCCGTGTCGCAGGCGGGGCCCAAGTTCGGCGCCGAGGAGTCTCCCCACCGCGCCCTGAGGGCCCGGGGGCCGCCCGGCCCGCCCGCGGCGAGGGAGAGGAGCGCCCGGAGGCCCAGGCCGAACGCCCGACAGCCGGACAAACCCGCCGAGTCAAAGGCCACGAGGACCACGCCCAAGGTAGTAAAGCAGAAAATGTCTAAAATTGTAATAATGTATTCATTACTTGGCTTACTACTCCTCATTTTGATGTTGTATGCTTGTGATGTATCTCTGGATTGACTACATCTGAGTAAAACCCTCTGTCCCCTGCATCTCCGTCAGCGAGGTGCCCCCCCCCCGAGCAGCAGGAGCTGCGTGGTGCTGGATGCCGCCAGTCGGGCGAGGCTGAGGCAGCTCCGGGGTCCTCGCAGCCAGGTCCCCAAAGCGGCCCACGACTGCGTGCAGTGCTCCACCTCCTACAAGGACTGCGACGCTCTCATCATGCATCGCCTGCGGCACGTCGAGGGCAAACACTGGCCGTGTCTGGTAAGCACCGGACCCTCCACCGGGGGCCCGCCGCGGGGGATCAGACATCATGAGAGCTAAAACCTGCAGGTGTTGCTTTAAAGAAATGCTGACTTTTGTAAAAGTTAATCTCCTCGCATAAATGTTCATAAAGTCCTTGACTTAGTATTCGCCTTGTCAGTTAATATTTTTGATAATGTGGCATTGCTATTTATACTCCGAGGAATAGTTTGCAAATAGTTCCCTTCCTAGAGTTAGACTCGTGTCTGTACGGTGAATATGAAGCCAACCTGCCTTTTTTCTCTCTCTCTCTCTCTCTCTCTCTCTCTCTCTCTCTCTCTCCGCCCTGTAGCTCTGCAGTAAGATGTTCTTTCGACTGCGGAACGTACGCAACCACATCCGCACCCACGACCCCAAGTTGTACAAATGTCGGAGCTGCGTCGTCTCCGCTGCCACCGGTTCCTGAGGCGGCCGGATCCCGAGCGGCGAGACGAGGTCAGTGTAGCGCCGCGCTCGCAACCAAAAGCGCTGCGGACGGTTCACGCAAGTAGATCCCGTAAGCAAAGTCGACGTGCAGACAGATGAACATTTTCGTGTTGAAAAATTTCAACACCGAGTTACGAAAGCCAATCGGCGTCGAGCTGCTCCGCCATTGGTGCTCTAATGGCGCCGGAAGCTGCGGTTAGTCAGACGTAGTCGGTGAAAGTCGCCGAGCCGCGTGAGCTCGTATGTTATGTGTAAATAAATGCATGATGTTAATGTTTTTAACCGAAACACAAGGGCGCTTGTGGGACGTCCTCAACAAGTTTAAAGCAGGAATAGTGGTTAATTCGTCTGTGGTTGATGGCGGAAAAGATAACTGGAGTAAAGCCACGGAGATAAGCCCCGCCCCCACAGAGTCAAGCGAGTAAACTCGCGTGAATCGCCGCCGAGCTCGTGGTTGGCTCTTAGTGAAGCCGTCTAAGAAGAGCTCTCTTGTTGCTGCCGTGGATACACTTCAGTGCATTGTGATCACATGTGTTGAACATTGATTAATCGTTTCTCACCCCGTGTGTTTCTTATCACTATATCTTCTAGGATTAAGGCGTGCGGCGTGCGGCGTGCGGCGTGCGGCGTGCGGCGTGCGGCGTGCGGCGCCAGAGGCCCGTGGTCGATCAGCGGCGTGTACTTACCGCATCTGTCACACACACGAGCGCAACGGGCTGCGGGGAGGCGTAATTACTCCGATTCTAATCAAGTGCCGTCGCCGGTGATCGCTAATGTTAATTAAAATAACCAAACCTATGTTGCTGGCCCTCTTTGCGTTTCCGTAGCAACGGGAGGTTAAACTTGAACATTACACTCAGGGGATTGGGGAATGTGAGGCCACGGTATAAAATGATTTAACGTCACGTTTGTGTATAAAAAATGAAATTTTAAAAAATTGATTATTATAACTATTATACTGCTACTTTTAATTGTTGTTATTTTTCTATGTATAGATGAATTTTGAGTGCACTTATATATATATATATATTATATATATATATAATATATATTTAAATATTATGTATATATATTATGTATATATAATATATTTTATTTATATATAATATATTTTATTTATATAATATATATATATAATATATAAATAAAATATATATATATATATATTATATATATATATATATATATATATATATATATTATGTATATATAATATATTTTATTTATATATAATATATATATATATTGTATTTATATATTATATATATATATATTTTATATATATATATATATATATATATATATATATATCTCGATGCTTATGTTGTAAAACCTAAGAAGAAGTGGGGGAGGTGAAATGTTGAAGGCTTGGAGTCCACGGTGGGAAAACTTGAAAGTGCTGGGGGGGATACTTGAAGTTGGCGGGGGTCCTCGGCGTGAGGCGGTCTTTGGGGGTCTGGTGGGTCTTCTGTCTTCGGTGTGCTAACGTTTAAACCACTTGACCGGTCGGTCCCCCCTGGCGTATTTATCTCTCATAGCGAGTGTTGGCTCCGCCTCCGGGCGCCGTGGGGACGCCTCTGCATGTGTATTCGCTGGCCGTTTGGGGCCCACTGTCTTTTCTAAGGCTGCCAATTTGAAAAAGGGAAATGTGTCTTTTTTGTTTGTTTTCAATGTGAATTTCTGGTAATCAACACATCTGTGTCATTACAGATGTTTTATCGATCGTCTTGTTCCACTAAAGATCCCCCCCCCCCTACTGAACACATGCAATGTGTTCACATTAAAGAGATATTTAAGTATAACACGTGTTTAGGAACTAAATGAGCTGTCTATCTTGCGATCTGTTAAAAGAATGAATAAATAAATTGTTGCCTTTTTATATCCCGTTATTCTGGCTTTAATGACGTGTTTTAAAAAGGACGGCGTCGCCAGGGTGACACATTTCTTGACTTCTTCTCAGTTTTTATGATTCTAACCATAAAGATAATTTATGTGGAGATAATCTATGGCAAAACAAATATTATTGTGTTTATTAGTGGCCAAAAAGTCACTTTTCTAAAAACCAAGTTGTATCATGTCTGAGTTATTCATATCCAGAAGTAGAGCTGCTCTTAATCTATTATGGTGATTTTTTTTTTTTTTTTTTTTTTTTTTTTTTTTGGGGGGGATTCAAGCAAAAATGCCAAACATGTGGTTGGAGCCTCTCAAATGGGCGTGTTGCTGCTTTTCATTGTCTTGTGCAATATTAAAGTCAATTGATTCGGGGTTTGGACTTTTTCTGTCCGTGGGGCTTCGGGGAAACGCTTCACCACTCATCTGTTTGTTTTTTGTAATATACATATTTCCATCTCCAATATTACCTTAACGTATCTCCTTGTGCAAACCTGCTCCCACTACAGAGGTGTAGTGATGAAGAACTGGTGGTTTGATGAATCATCCCATCAGGAAGAGGATGAGGAGGACTGAGGAAGAGCTTTAGGCATGAACCACTTCTTTACATCCTTGTTTTAAGTTAAGACTATTAAGTAACCGTGACTTCAACATTATTTATTTTTTAATTAATGTGAAAACTAATTAAGTTATGCAATCAATACATACACAATATGAAACTAAAACAATGTTAAAATGTGGCTTTTTAAAAATGATTAAAGATTTTCAAATATATTAATTGTAGGTGTGCAGCATTATACAGAGGGTACGGAAAGTATTCAGGCTCCTTTGAAATGTTCACTCTTTGTTTCATTACATTTGATAAAATCCCCAAAGTTCATTTTATTTCTCATTAATGTCACTCAGCACCTCATCTTGAGAGATAAAAAACAAATTTAGAAATGTTTACAAATGTATTAAAAAAGAAGAATACTTATTATGACTTATATTAATTAATACTTAGATTGTGATATTTCAGTTTTTATTTTTTTATACATTTTCAACAATTTCTACATTTCTGTCAAGATGGAGTGACATTAATGAGAAATAAAATGAACTTTTTTTATTTTAGAAAATGGCTGCAATGAAACAGAGTGAACATTTTAAAGGGGTCTGAATACTTTCCGTACCCTCTGTATATACAAATTAATTTGACACGGCACATCTGCCTTTCGTCCCATTCTCATTAAACGTACTGCGAGAACACGTTGAAAGATGGAGCGAGCGGCCTGTGCAGGAACACTGCCAAACAGAAAGAAATAGAACAACAATAAATATATATATATATATATATATATATATATATATATATATATATATATATATATATATATATATATATATTTCAATTGGATCTGAACTGAAGCTGGCACACACTGTGTCTGGTTGGAGAGGATTTGAGGTGCTCAGTACGAGTAGGAGTGAGCCGTAGGCTGCGGGCTGCCTCCATGCAGAGGGATGAAAGATGCTGATGACAGGTGTGTGATGGATGAACAAACACATTTTATTTCCAATGTGCAGTTCATTAATGTAACGGCATTTTTCTATCGATGTGCTTCCTGTGCATATAGAAATCTGCAGACTGCTCGTTGTTCACCTTCATGCCTGTTGATGTGCAAAGTTTGGATCAATCTGATCCTCATCGGGCAAGAGAAATCGATGTGTGCTGCTACATTTGCCAGTGTTTTTTTCCTCTCATAAAAAAAACTTTCTATATATTGATTTTTGCTTTTATCTACATATCTGCATATAACAATCACGTGGCATCCTATGTGTGGAATTTAAAAACTGAAATAAATGTAAACAAAATGTTTTGAAAAGCTTTTGGGATATGTATATGGTGAAAAAAAAATGCAAATGACATGTTCAGTCATTGAAGTTGGGTTGTATTTGTGGATGTCTTCACATATTTCTATCTCCATCTCTCCATCCTTTCTTTCCACCCCCACGTCGAGCTGAAACTTCATCAGTGTTTTTGAGGCAAGTTGCTGGAACCCAAACTGAATCAAAGGAGTCAAAAGAGAATATTGTTAGCAAAGAAATCTCATGTCGTATTTTCTGTAATGGGAATGCTCCTCAACCCCAGAGCGAGGAAATTCACTCAAAAGCATTCACATTCCTCTCTCCTTTTGAGTCTATCATTTCACCAAAAACCCCAAAACATTATTGTTATTCAACTTATTTAAATCTCTGATTAAAGTAAATGAGCATCTCTTGCTGTTATAATCATGGTTTGAATTGCTGATTTTCTAACTGAACTCTTTAAACCAGCAGTACCTACACCTGCCGCTAGATGGCAGCCTGCACCAGTGGATAACAATGTCTGCTCGGTAACAATGAGCCTCAAATCTGTTCCATATGAACCCCATACCTCTGGTGTGGCTCATCTGAGCGCGAGGGCCACATAAAAAAAAAAAAACAGTTAACCAAAGGGTTCAGAGGGTGTGACCATTGTGTGATTAAATTATAATTATAACAACTTTATAAAAAGGTTAAAGATTGCGGTTTACACGCTTTTGACTAAAGGGTCAACGGGATGGACCCTGTTTGCAAATCTTGACCGGTTTCAGAAAGCGATAGCTATGATGAAGATACCGACTAATAACATTGTGTTGTGTTTCCAATACATTCATTAAAACGGCTCAAAGAGAAGGCATGTTGGTGTTAACCCTGAAATACCATTAGCCTGAGTGTCTGTTATAGAGTAAAACTCTGCAGCGTGATTCAGGGGCCTCGGGGTACTTTCTTTCAGACTCATAACCGAGGGGGGCTTACTTAGGTTACCCTTGTCCCACCAGCGACTGCATATGTAGGCTTATGTGAGTTTAGGGAGCCATGGAGAGTACGCCCAGGAACAGCTGACAATTTATGCTAGTGGGGCCCCCACATTCTCAGAGAGAGAGAGAGAAGAGGGGGGGAGGTAATGGAGGAGAAGGAGAGATGAGGAAAAAAAGAGGGGGGTGGGGGTGAGTGGAGAAGGTAAAAAAGAGTGAGAAGTGGGGAGTACATAAAAAAAGGGTTGAAGGGGTGAGAGAAAGAGGTATAAATAAATAAAAAAGGGAGAGAGTGAGAGGGGGAGAGAGAGGGAAAGGGAGGCTGTCTTGTTTGTAGCTTGTCAGCAATTGCTTGAGACAAGCTTCCCCTCCATGTGTGAAAGCTACTTGGCAGGAATGCTCGGGCCGTACCAAGTGGCGCTGGGCGAGAGGGGTGTTCCACCCGAGGAACAGACCCGGATTGAGGAGCCAATGTGTGGCTGAAGTAAACCTTCGGCGGTGGCGGCTCTTTGATGTTGTATCTTTGTGGATGTGTGTGTGCGTGTGTGCGTGTGTGTGTGCGTGTGTGTGCGCGTGTAGGGAAAGGGGAGGGAGCGGTGTGTGGGTGTGAATGGGGCTGGAGAGAGCGTTCTCTATGGATATGCGCTCTCTCTCTCCCCAGCAGCAACAAAAGAGAGGGAATGAGACACCCCCCTCCACCCCCCCCCTCCAGCTATCAAGAGAAAGAAAGCAACAACAAAAAAAGGAAAAGAAGATGATGAAACCTGAAGTGGTCCTGCAGTGTGAATTGTGTGTTTGTGTATGTGGAGCCGTGTGAGCACACACACAGAAACACACACACACACACACACACACACACACACATACGTGTGTGTATCTCTGCATGCATGCCAGTGTGAATGGCTTCTCCAATTTAATCTGTTTACTAACAATCTGTGTGTATCCTGTCTGTGCTATTTATGTGTGTGTGTGTGTGTGTGTGTGTGTACGTGTGTGTGTGTGTGCGTGTGTGTGTGTGTACGTGTGTGTGTGTGTGTGTGTGTGTGTGTGTGTGTGTGTGTGTGTTCTGCCCAGTCTGTGGGTGGGTTTTCTTCTGCATGCAATTGTCTCTGTGTGTTTGAGTGTGGCCATGTTGTGTTTTTTCCCCAGTAGAGGCTGTTATTGTCCTAAGAATGTGTGTGTGTGTATATGTATGTACGTGTGTGTGTGTGTGTGTGTGCTTGCGCTCGCTTACGTGTGCACGGGGTCACTCCCCAGTAGCCTGTTGCTCTCAGCTCTGCATCAGGAGGAATGCAGACTGAGACGGATTCCTGCAGGATTCCTCTTCTGCAGCTTCCTTATTCCCACTGCTGCCGCTGAACACACACACGCACACACACACACACACACACACACACACACACCCACACACACACACACACACACGCAGATTGCTGATGCTTCTCTAATACAAAGAGGAATATTGGTTTTAATGACTAACACATTGAACAGTTTTCTTTCTTCCCCAAAAACTTTCTACTCTAAATAGCTGAACTACAAACTCTCCTCCTCATCTCCTCCCATGTTCTTCCCTTTCCCTCCCCCTGATCTCATCTCTCTCTCTCCCCCCCCCTCCCCCCCTCCCTCCATCTCATATTCGTACACACTGCTGTTGGCAGTCGCAGGGTTTTATGTCCACACTCGTCCTTTGTGTGTGGAAAAGCAGTAAAGTTTGAGAGTGTCCAGTCAGCAGCAGCAGGCGACCGAAAGGGCAGCAGCTCCTCTCATCCCTTCAGCTCGCCTCATCATCTGTTTCCAGGGCTTGTGGTTAAAAAAAAGAAGAAAAATAGAGGAAGAAGAAGAAGAAGAAGAAGAAGAAGAAGAAGAAGAAGAAGAAGAAGAAGAAGAATGAGGCAAAGAAACGGGATGCAATTTGAAAATGAATTGGGCTGTGAATAATTTTCAGGATGTCAAAATGTATCGGGGTGAAGGCGTTTATTTGATTGGAGCGATTGGTTAAGAGAGGATGTTCTTTATAAGGAATACACACACACAAACACGCACACACACACACGCACACACACACGCACACGTTTGATGCACTGGTTCACACCTACGCTCACACCTGAGTGAAGCGGCTGATGAACCCGACTGGGCTGACCTCATTTGCATGTCCTCTTGAGGATGTGTGGATGGAGGGGACAAGGCAGGAGGAAGAGTGGGGAGGAAAAGAGAGGGGGAGAGGGGATGAGAGAATGACATGGGCGGAAGAAAAAAGGAGGAAAGATGAGGTGGAAAGGGAGCGGAAAAAAGGGAGATGGCGATGGAAGGGAGAGAAAGAGGGCAGAGGAAAGGAGAGATCATGAGAGAGGAAGACATGGGAGGAAAGAAGAACGGAGGAAAGAAAAGATGTGGAGAAGATTAGAGGAAAGGGAGCAGAGAAGAAACAGGAGAAAGCAGAGAAGAAGAGAGGGGATTTCTTGAGACAAGGGGAGAGGGGAGGAAAGGAGAAGGCAGTGGAAGGGAGAGAAAGAGGGCAGAGGAAAGGAGAGATCATGAGAGAGGAAGACATGGGAGGAAAGAAGAAAGGAGGAAAGAAAAGATGAGAAAATTAGAGGAAAGAGTGGTAAAAAGAAAAAGGGGAAGAAAGCAGAGAAGAAGAAAGGGGATTTCGTGAGATAAGGGAAGAGGGGAGGAAAGGAGACGGTGATGGAAGGGAGAGATGAGAGGAAGACATGAGAGGAACGAAGAAAGAAAGAAAGGAAAGATGAATAGATGAGAGGAAAGAGCGGAGAAAAGAAAAAGAGGAGGAGAAAGCAGAGAAGATTTCGTGAGAGATAATGGGAGAGAGGAGGAAAGGAAAGGAGAAGGCGATGGAAGGGAAAGAAAGAGGGCAGAGGAAAGGAGAGATCATGAGAGATGAAGACATGGGAGGAAAGAAGAAAGGAGGGAAAGAAAAGATGAGTAGAAGATGAAAGAAATGGAGTTGAGAGGAAAGGCAGCAGAGAGAAGAAAAAGAGGAGTGTAGAAAAGCGAGGATAGCGGAGGAGAGAAGGAAGAGGAAAGGAAAAGAGAAGACAGAAAGAATACTGAAGAGGTGATGATAAGAGAAGAGTTGTGCAACGTAACGTGATATGAAGGGGATGGAAGTGAGGTGAGGTGAGGAAAGGAGAGAGGAGAGGATGAAAGGAAGAAGCATAAGACATACAAAATGAAGGGGAGGAAATGCAAGAGGAAGAGGGAGGGAAGAAAGAGGAAATAAGGCAGGGAAAGAGGAAGAGATGGAGGGTGTTAGGGGAGGAGAAAAGATGGGGTGTAAAAGGATACATGAAAGAGAGGGAAAGTTGAAAGGTAAAAGGGACAGAGAAATGAATGAAGACTGGTGGAGAAAGGCAGGGATGGAGAGAGAGAGAGAGAGAGAGGCTGGTGGAGAAGGGAGGGAGGAGGGAGGAGGGATGATCTCTGGGGTTTGAAGCACATTAGTATTCATGGGGAAGAGGAGGCCACAGACAGCAGAGAAACAGAGGGACCAGACTGAGAGCAGCATAGCACACACACACACACACACACACACACACACACACACACACACACACACACATCTCTGCGTGTCGCCTACGTGCCCACACACACGGAGCGTAAACGTATTACGTGGGTTTAGATGCTATACGGACGCCCTCCATCCCCGTGATGAAAGCCAGTCGCGCTCCATCTTGTCTAATATCTCCCGGTCGTACACATTAAAGTGCACACACACACAAACACACACACACACACACACACACACACACACACACACACACACACATCTGAATATCCTCCCCCAGAGGCCTCGGAAAACCCACACACCCCCCCCCCTGCTGGCCTGGGATCGAATCCCGCTTCAGGAGCATCTCTCCGGTGTGTTCCCCCTCTCCTCCCTCCCTCTCCGTCAATAAAGAGCCGAATACACTGCGGGGCCTCGAACGCACCGCGGGGCCTCGAACACACCGCAGGGCCACGAACACTTTTTGTAAGGAGACAGGAGGGCCCTCGCGGATGTGTGTGTGTGTACTGTACACCTTGTAGAAGGAGAGCAGGTGACGCATTTCACTGCCGGAGAGGAGAACTGAGGGGGGGGGGGGCTGGTAGAGAGACGATTCCTATCGCGGTGGCAGGAGGAGAGAGAGAAGAGAGAGAGGGGGAGAGGAGGTGGAAGGAGAAACGCCAACACTCTCCGGGAGTTCTATTCTTAGTCTCTTTTTTTCTCAGACTTTGTGTGTGTGTGTGAGAGAGAGTGCATGTGTGTGTGTGTGTGTGTGTGTGTGTGTGTGTGTGTGTGTGTGTGTGTGTGTGTGTGTGTGTGTGTGTGAAAGAGAGCATGTGTGGGCAGGCAGGTGGTGTACAGCTGACAGTTGATTTGCTGTGACATCAGACACACTGGCTGCCTTGGACTTCCATGGCCTAGATAACGGACCTGGAAGCCCCTCACACTCTTTTTCACACACACACACACACACACACACATGCATGGTGTCACACACAAACACACACACTTAATCACATGCACACACGCATCTGTGTCTCTCTCTCTGTTTGCCCCTCAAGCCCCCCTCTCTTCCTGCGTATCACTTTCTGATTGGGGAAGCAGGTGGTCTCTCCTGGATGTCCTCAAGGGGTTAGGAGAAAACAAACATGGTGTAGTAACAACAACAACAACAACAACAACAACAACAACAACAACAACAGCAACAGCAAGACAGCCGGTTGGAAGAAACCAGAGGAAGCTTTGGAAAAGAGGAGTCGAGAAATTGTGTGACAAGAGAGGGACAAATAGAGTGTGAGAGAGAGAGAGAGAGAGAGGGGGAGAGAGAGAAGGAGAAGGAAATAAAAGAAAAGAGGAGCGATAGAGTGCAGGGCGCCGATAGAGAGAGAAATGGAGAAGAAGAGATCCCATCATGTAAACAGTCTGAAGCACCGCATAGAGATGGAGGAGGCTGTTGCCATGGCGGCAGAGGCTGCATCCTTTTGTTAAAGATGTCACTCAGGGGGAATCAGGGCTAATGAGGAAGGACTTTGCGCCTGCGTGTTTTTTTCTCCTTTTTTCGCACGCATGTTTAGTCGACGTGTATCTGGGCAACGTGGTCTGCTGGTATTCTGGTACCGGGACCGGTGGGATCACGGCGCTCGCTCCAGGAAACACACACACACAGAGGATGGTGCTGGAGCGGGGGATTAAAAATAGAGAGCTGGATTCAAGCCGGGGTTACACATGTAGAGACGTGTCAATGCCACTGGGGTGGGGGGGAGTCAAGGAGAATGTGTGTCTGTGTGGGTGTGTGTGTGTGTCTGTGTGTGTGTGTCTGTGTGTGTGTGTGTGTGTGTGTGTGTGTGTGTCGGCGTGTGTGTGTGTGTGTGTGTCGGCATGTGTGTGGGTGTGTCGGCGTGTCCGAGTGAACTCTCTATTGAGACTTAGGCAAGAGTGATGTGTGTGTGTGTGTGTGTGTGTGTGTGTGTGTGTGTGTGTGTGTGTGTGTGGTTCGGTGTGTCGCCGTAATGTGTAGGTGGTTTGTGCAAATTAGCGAAGAATCAAAGGGAGACAGATTTCATTTAATCCGATACCCTCTCTCGCTCTCTCTCTTTCTCCCTCTCTCTCCCTCTCCCTCCTTTCTTTCTTTTTCTCTTCTCCCTCTCTTGTCTGCGTCCTCGGCAAACAGCCTTGAGCCTCCCACAGAGTGAATGCAGACATCTGCCTGTTCTCTCTCTCTCTCTCTCCCTCTCTCTCTCTCTCTCCCTCTCTCTCTAACTCTTTTAACATCTCAAACAAATCACACAAACACACACACAAACACACACACACACACACACTCTCTCGCACGCACACACACGTCGTATTTGTTTTGCTGTCAGCATGCGTCATCAAACAGAGTGAGAGAGATCTTCGCTCCATTCTCCCACTTCTTCTCCATTTCCCTCCCCTCGCTCGTTTCCCCTCTCCTGTTCCCCTCTTCCAGCTCTCTTTTACCCCCTGATCTTCATCTCTGTCCCTCTCTCTCTTACCCCCTGATCTTCATCTCTGTCCCTCTCTCTCTTACCCCCTGATCTTCATCTCTGTCTCTCTCTCTTCCTCCGCCTTTTATAGACGGGGATAAATAATTTGATCGGGTTTTTTTTGTTGAAATTCCACGACTCGTGACGTTAATCTTTTATTATCTGCCCTCTCATTCTTCCTCTCCCTTTCTCTCTTCCATTCCTCTTTCTCCTTATCTCTCTAACAGACCCCCCCCCCCTCCCCTCTCCCCCAGCCCGTCCTTGCAGTATTATAATGATTCATATTTCACATCCACCGCCTTTTCATTTAGCCTGTCTACA
>CM070107.1:6266289-6366289 GCA_036178185.1 Liparis tanakae
ATCTCGAGATGACCCGCCCTGCATGGCCCGCCTAGCCAATCCCAGGGCTTGAGTTCTACGCAGGGCGGGTCTTGCCAAGAGAAGCAGTGGCATTCAAAATAACGTCGCTTTTAAAGCAAGCAAGTATTGTAGAGATTAGCCAATACACAAAAAGAAACCGGTGAAACCGTAACGCCGTGAATATCTCTCTGCAGTCCGGATGCAGCTGGGTTATCCAGGCAGCGAGTGTGTGAGACACACCGTCGGCGAAGTGACCCGTATAGTGCTAACGGCAGCATGCTAACACACGCTGCTCAGTCCCCCTGCAGGATCGGACCGGTAACTACCTCTGCAGCAACCAGGGGGACAGAAACATGTGACTGAAACCGCAGGTTTTGACTCTAAATCGACACAATTCGTTAATGTGATTACTTTATACTGTTGCATTGAATAAAGGCCCGCTCAAGTACTCAAGTAATGTTACTTAAGCCCGTCTCTTGAAACTAGCTATTTATCTTTGTTATCTAATACAAGCAGTTAGTGCCGTAGTCACCAGTGAATATTAAATCACAAGATCGGATATTTTGGTGGAGAACATCGGTGAGCGTCTGCACGGCGGCGTATGTGGCGTTCCGACACTTCTGGGTGGAGTTTGCACGTTCTCTCCCGTGGCAGCGTGGGTTCCCCTCCGGGTTCTCCGGCTCAAGATGGCTTCCTTCCGCCTGCCGCTCAGGTTCATTGGAGGCCTGTCGGTGTGCATGTGAGCGTGAGTGTGAGTCTGTCTCAGCGTGTGCCCTGAGGTGGACCGGTGACCTGTCCAGGGTGAAGCCTGCCCCACCTCAGCTCCCCCGCCCCACAACCCGGATCAGGAAGTGGTTTGGATAATGGCGTGGTGAACATTACTGATACCTCTCATTTTAGGTATATATATCAACAACTTCCAACATTCCCTCATTCGATAAGAGCATTATGTTCCCTTTAAAACACATCTGCTGGTAGTAATTCTTTGTATGTAAATGTGAAAGTATATAAAGGCCGGGTTGCAGATGTCTACCAGTTATGAGAATTACACCAATTATTAATTTTAATAACCGTCAAGAGGTCTTGAACAAACAGGCTACCTTTTTCTTATTTCCTCCTTATTCATCGCGGCCCCACAGATTCAACTTGTGACCCTTTAGAGGGGCCCGACCCCTAGGTTGAGAACCACTGGACTAACCTACCGAACCGTACATAAAGTAGTTTGAACTTCTCAACCCCCAACAACAGTAAAATGTTACAAACACATTGATGCATCAGCATTAATACTCAAATAATCTAACAATACATCAGTCTGCATGATTGATACTTTAAGTATAATTAGCATACCACACTTTATTCAAAATGCAGGTTCTTTACTTGAGGTGCATTACAGGCATGTTTACTGAACCACCTGACTGTTGTTCCTTCACTGGATCTGAGCTCACTTCCTGTAATCACTGTAAAGGCCTCCGCCGTATAAGTATAACACACTCGCGCAATCATAAATCCTTCTCGTTAGGAGGCGATCTAATCACTCTCGCCTCTGATTAGTCATTAACAGTCCAGTTAGTGAGATGGTGAGACGCAGGTGGGTGGGCAACTGCTTAGATCTCCGGGGTCTGCCTCGACTCGCTAATGATCGGTTAATTAACATTGTTTTAGTCCTCTGGCTTGTTTACACTCCCCTGCCACGGGGAAGTCACAAAACACTGCTGCAGGGGACAGTAAACAAGGGGAGGAGGGAAGGAAACGGCAGGTTAGACGGGAGGAAATGAGGTGAAATGATGTTGAAATCTACTTTGGCAAGACCTATGTACACTAAATGGGAATATATATACGGCTGTTACTGTTTCGGAAAAGTGCGGATAGAATAGAATAAGATAGGCCGAGGAGCATCCGGCTGCATCGAGCATCATTAAGGATCCACATGGCGGTGCTCGTCTCTGTTACTCATAGCAACGCTGCATACCATGATAATAGGCTGACTGATGATTGGTCAGGCTGCCACACTCTGGTAAGTGACCTCACTCCTGCATGAGTGAGCTCACTGTCTCAGTATTTTGATAACCCAGTCAGTCCTGGTCGAACCCGGTGAGGAACACACTGTAGACTGTTGTGCGGCGACACGGGGGCCCTAAAGACACAGGACACGCCCCCTCACCCAAACACACCAGGCATCCTATTTGTCCTCCAACCACTGGTCTGAAGCCAGGTGTGTTTTTACTGGAATTATGATTGAATATTCTCCATGTTAACTTGTCGGCGCTACCGTCTGTCTCAATAAACAAAATGTATCGCACCTCCACCCCACCACCTCCACCCTCCTCTCTCCTTCTACTGTATGTCTCCACAGCATAAGACTGTCAAGCTTTAAATAATGCAGATGGTAATATGATAAGTTGAACGGTCAATGCTTAAACAAACACACACACATGCAGACAGATGAGCACACACACACTAATATGATCCCGTTTAATGTAACAATGGGCAGAATTGGGATTTTTCTTCTCCCCTTGCCCAAAGTATTCGGTGTTAGTCATGCCAGAGAGTTTCAGGGCTGGAGAGCCAGAACATCGACCTGAAGAGCTTCGCTAGTGTGCATGTCTAATGCAACTCAGTCTGGGAAAACTGCCAGTTTACTGTTACTCCACCAGTGGGGTTTATCACACACACATGCACACGCCCACACATACAGAGAGAGAGAGAGAAAGAGAGAGAGAGAGAAACAGAGCTTTGTAGTGTGTCTCGGCTGCAGCATGTAGGAACACGTCGAACGTAGCCGTGGCCTGCTTGTCAAAAGTCACAAATACGCGGCTAACATCCCATTATTTTGTGTCCTACGCGCCATGTGTCATCCCCACAATGCTCACCGCCGTAAAAGGCCTCCACGTCGCTGACGCTCCACGCGGCCAGATGCAGAGACACACAAGGGGAGGTGAACACAAGGACAAACGAAAGGAAGAAGACAAGTGTCAAGCATGTCAAGAGATAGGTTCACAAGCATTTGAAGAGATAATCAAAAAGCGTGTGAAGTAATATGTGTGATATTTCAAGTTAAATATTCAAAAGGTCAAGCGGTGCCTGCTATAATGTGAGTGTCGGGTTGTAGTCGTATGCATGACGTTTGTGAAACCCTCGGATGCACTGGTGGGACATAAGAAAATTGTGAGGATCATTTTATTTTCTGAAATGTTATTGACCAAGCGAAAGATAAGAATTGTGTCAATAAAGAAAATGATGATGTCAGAGGAGGAATTATTGAGCATGCAACATGCAACCAAACAACTTATAAAAGATATAATACACTCTGAGTCTGCTCCCTCAAATAGCCTCTTAGAGAAGAAAGTCTCAGTTTGAGAATAAATCTTTACTTCACTGAGAGTCTAAATCAGTTCTCAGAGTACAGAAACACACACACACACACACTCACACACACGCACAATCTCACACACACACACACACTAATACCACAAGCCTCAGAGGAAGAGTGAAACATTAAGAACATGCAATGTGAGAGTGGTCCTTCTCAATATTTAATCAAGATACATTTCAAATCCAAACCAAATGTATAATCATGACACATGGGGATTGAATGAATTGGTATTTAATTGCACACAATATTAGCAGGCCTAAATGTGTATAGAAATGTGTGTGTGTGTGTGTGTGTGTTGCAACCAGATATAATTGTATTTGTCAAAGGTAGATCAGAACAGATTGATCAAAGGTCGTCTATTTTTTCATGCCACAAGCTATTTTGCTAACCATGGCCTCTATTAAAACAAGATGTCACCCACTGAGAAAATAAATGTATAGGATAATCAGACTTCCTCTACGATCATGATTTTTGTTTTGCACATCTGTTTTTCATCTTGTAACATTAACTGGGTACATCATGTGAAAGACTTCCACCTCTCATTGCTATAAATCGGGCGGACACAATACAAACTAAATATTATTATAAACACATTTCATGACAATGCATTGCAACACAACACGTGTTTGTAAATGTAAATGCTTCAGGACTTTTCTGCAATAAATACTTTTGTTCCCCTCCTTCGTTCTTTCACTATTAGAATAAAAATGTGAATTACTTTTGAATGATGACTACTATGATGATTTGGGGGCTATATAAACCCAACAATTAAATGATAAGAACTGATACTGTACTGAAGTGTTTATACGTGTCTTAAAGGGAAACTGTAACTGATGTTAATAGTGGTTAGTTTCATCAGGGTTATCTAAGTGTGAGTTTTACAAAAGTCACACACTGGGGGTGGAGTTTGAAATACATGGCCATTTGCCAGGAGGGAGGATCAACGAGGTGGTTGCATTGTGGGGAATGTAGGATATAGGGTTTTTAGAATCCCCCAAAATACTGGCTATTGCACCCTTTGCTGCTTTGATTTTTTAAATTTTATATTCTGTTTTGAGTTCCCCAAGTTCTTGGAAGTGCACGAATACATCCTTTAATACAAATGAAAATCCAGCTAAGTAAGTGCTTCATCTGGAAAGACAATAACCATAATCTATGACAAAAATGGTTTAATGCCACCTGTGATTTTATATCAATCTTCAAATGATTGTTACTTAAAAATGCCCATAACACATTATTAAAAACAAGTCAACAATCCACACTTCATCTGACTTGACAATCACCAACTTCAAGACAATAATGAACACGATTATTTTCTTAAAACACAAATTATTATATTTACTTATTTGCTTTACTAAAAAAAAACATTACCCTGTGGCAACTTCCTCAAGTTTGATTATTATAACTAATGCAATGTTATTTGACAGGAAGTGTGATACCTCCACAAAGACAATTGTATAACTGCAAATAACAATGTGTTATTCAATCACAGCATACGCATGTAGTATGCGTGTGTGTGTGTGTGTGTGTGTGTGTGTGTGTGTGCGTGCGTGTTCTCCCGTGTAGTGTTTACTGTGTAACATGGAGTGGTCTCGCTGCTGTCCGACAGTAACATTCTCACTGGCACACAGACCTGACCTAGAATTGCTACTTAGAATTCGGACTGAACCATCGCGCTGGAACGGAGAGGGGTGCGGGGAGACGACAGGAAATCTTGACTGGGATGTAATGGAGTAGGACCACTGGAAAGCTCGGGCGAAAGGGGGGAGCCATATTTCTATGTTATAATGTTCCCGTGAAAATGTTGTGATTTTATTAGTGTACGGTATGAATCCGTCGTTCGAGGCAAACGGAAACTAAGCTACCATTCCAGGTGAGTGGACCTTTTTGTCAAATTCAGGTGGAAAGAGTCGGTTCCGCGGCTCGCCTCCTGGCAACGGGGCACACGCGGGTCCTCCTCCCGGGGACATCTCACTCCGGTATCCGTTCTTCGCTGCCTCCGTCCCCAAAAGGCTGGCTAGCGAAAAAAAAAAAAGCCCACGTCGTGTCTGGTCCCGGCAGACAGCCGAGCATCCTTTCCAACCGTAACTGCCATTTTTGTTTCCCCCCCCTCCTTCCAGCGCAACCAAAAAGCGGATTATTCACGATGTTTTCAGCGTGGCGTGAAAGCCGCGGAGAAATATTGTTTTTTTACCCCATTATACCGGAGGACCGCCCGTGCTTCGTGAAAAAATGAAAAAAGGACACAATGCAGCACGCATGTTCTGCATTCTCCGGGAGTACCACGCCGCTGGTATTGTATATCCTTCATAAATAATGTGTTTTTATATCATTTATAAACGCGTAGCGACGTTATAGGCCTCGGCGGTTGGTGATTGTGTCGGCCAGCCCTCTCATCTGCCGAGCGATTTAATTATTACATTGTTATCGGAGCGAGAAGAACTTGGAAATTAAACGTTTGCCGAAGGAGGGCCTGGGTTGTGTTATTCGCGGACAAAGCCCTGAAAGGAATCTCATTTTTGATTTTTAAAATAAATAAATAAATAAATATATATATATGTGTGTGTGTGGCCGACGTCGTTGTTCTCTCGCTCTCAGCCGCCGTCCAGTGCCTCCCTCTTCGGGGAAGACTTTGTTTGCGCTGGCCGACGCTCCATGAATGCAAGTGAACTGAAGTCCTCCCTTCCCCCCCACTTCTCTGGCGAAACAGGAACAACTTCTTTTAGGGAAAAAAAAAAAGTTCCTGGAGTTTCAAGCGCCATGGAATTACTTTGTCCGCCAAGAGTTGGTCCAGTGAGGCGCTGAGATTTCAGGAAGGGGGGAAAGTCTAGTCTTTTTTTACTTGTACTTTCCGATTTTATTTACATAGTTTTAGCTTTGGGGATGTATGTTTGTGTGTGTGTGTGTGTGTGTATTTTAGGACGACTTCCTCGAGCAGTGTGAGTAACTTGTATGGCTTTGTGCTCTGAGACCAAGGGAGCAAAACATGGCAAAGAATGTGTTGAGTGTGTTCTTTTCTTTTTAAACCGATCTTCTCTTTGCATTTTAATTGACTTGTGAGTGAACAAAACCTCACAGATCATATAGTCAATGACACTGCGTGGAAAACGGATTCTAGTAAGTGTCTCTTTTTTTCTGTTTTTATCAAAAACATTTGGCATGTAATCAAAAACAAACATCCCTGTAAATGTCTATTTGGCATCGACTGCCTTTTAAAACAAAATTAATAATCCTGTGTTTTCTCCATCGTAATTGTTAAAGATACAAATCTCAGTACCTTTTGGGCTTTGTTGCAGTTTGCATTCTCGCTCTGTAGCTGATGCTGTATCCAGAACGACCTCTGAGTTAGCGACTGTCTTGTCCAAGCACCGTCTTCTTGAAGCTTACCTGCCAGTTGCTGACATTGAAAAGCAGACCTTCCTCTTTTTTTTTTAACAGGCCTCTGGTTGGTCTCCTCAATTGCTAGGCAACACTGCCGTGTGCCACCCAGCATAGTCTTTATGCCATTTCACATTTATTTCTTCCATGGCCACGACGTCTGCTCCCTTTTTCGTTTGATTCATCGAGGGGTCTCCTTTTCGCTGCCGCCCTGGATAAGCGGAGGAAGTCCTCTTTGATGCAAAGAAGCGAGGCGGCTCTTGGTGGAGTATCATCCGCTGTTCTGTAGTCCCTTCTGTGTACGGCGGTCGATAACTGAAGTATGAATGAGTGTCTGGGTTCAAAAAGGCGACGCAACGCTGTTACCGTAGCCCCTAATGACCTACGCTTTACGGGGGGGGATGTTTGCTGCATGTCGGTCTTGTCAACATGAGTGACTTGAGTGCTTTTCCATGCCGTTTCCTTGTTTGTGTTTCACCCGATGAGCAAAGTTGTCTCCCTCTGTTTCCAGGTGTGAATGACTTGTGGCTGTAAGGTGTCGTGAGTGGCCCCGGGTTCCTGCACAGCCTCAGTGGCTGACTGCTGGGAGGAGTCGAGTGGAGAGCAGACATCAGTGCCCAGGGGACCTGAGGCCTGGTTCTCCATATGAGGCCCTGCTGAAAGGGCAGGGGGGCTTCTGAGGTAACCCAGCACAACTCTTTGCTCTTTTTCTTTCTTTCCCACTTTATCACAGAGTTTCTTTCATGCAAACGCATCCACCCCGTCCTCAAATACGCGTACACCCATAAATGCTCTTCGCTAATCCCCATTTTTCATTCTAGAGGTCGAAGGGTATGAAATAAGCAGCAATTGTCAGCTTGTTGTAAAAGAATAATAATGCCAAATTTTTAGCCCCTTTTTTTAAATTATCTTATTGCCAAAATAATACAGCTGGGCTTTTTTTTTATGGGAGTGGACAATGTCTAAAGGGGGAAGAAATCACACACACTCACTCTTTTGTATGCAAATATATGCGAGAGTCAGTGCTAATGCGAAATGACAATGATTTATTACGGTCTGAAATCTCTATTTACCATTTCACAATAGAGTAAACTACTGAGCTTTTATCATAAAGGGAGCAGTGAACGCAGCAGTGATTCTGGACACAGCTATAGCAAGAATTAGTTTTCACAATGTGAAGGAATCGGTAGAGCAGATTGAAAAAGAACAACATGCATCCGTCTCCATGTTTTCTATTGTAGCCACACGCTATTATTTTGGGCTGCAACTAATGATGATTACTTTTTTTCCGGATAAAAAAACACAACATTAATTTTCAACCCTTTTTATTCAAAAACAGAACTGACGCCGCTTTACTTGCGTGAGTTTACTCGTCCATCGCGTCGGTGAGGGGGCGGGGCTTATCACTGTTGCTTTGCATCATTTCCTTCATCCGCCACGGAAGAACTAGCCACTAGTTCCGCTTCATACTCGTTAAGGACGTCCCACAAACGTCAGAGCATCTAACACCCTCGTGTTTGGGTTCATAACATCAATCACATGTGTATATCTATATATTTATACATAACATCACCCGTAGGCTCACGCAGCTCAGTGACTTTCACCGACTGCCCCTGAATAACTGCAGCAGTTGGACTCGCCAACAACGGGGCGCCTCGGCTCTGATTGGCTTTCGCTCTGCTCTTTTTTTTCCGGTCAACTCATCTTTTTCATACGCAAGCATCTCTGCGACTTATCGAGGGGCGTAATGACCGCGCGACACAGAGAATCCGTAACGAAATTCGTTGCCGACTATTTTAATAATCGCATTCTTCGTCGTTGCAGCCCTGATATTTCTTTGCGACGACGTAACGCGGCTCCGCGGCAACGAGCCGGGCACAGGCCCCTCCTGACTTATCTATGGACGAGCAGAGAGTGACGAGAGGCCGTGAACCGTAAAGTGGTTCCTCCTGTCCAACCAGAGAGAGAAAATGACCTCATCGCTTTGGTCTTATTGTCACACCTGCCCGTGCTGAGGACACGCCCCTTCCAGGGCGCCTGTCCCGGGAACGCCGTCCGCGCTGTTTATTTATCTGCCATCTAATCCGAAGCGTGTTAACCAAAAACCACAGCGAGGGGAAGGACGCGGGGAAATGGATATCGATGTAGAGCGGCAGCAGGATTTATTTGTCTCCTCTTGTGTGGCGGCCTCTCGTGTTTCCGTGCATTCGCTTGCTTCAATAGTTTTCTAATTAAAACTCGCAGCGCTTGCGTTGTGTATGACACGGAGGGATGAGTTGGAAAGGCGATCCGTCTCGTTGCCCGTGTCGTGGGTGGCAGGAGGCTCCTTCAGACCCAAGCGTGTTATTATTATGACCTTTTTTCTTTTTGTACCGGTTTGCTCCTGAACTAAGTCATATACATGAAGAAAGACATCCATTCAGAATGCAGATTAAGGCGTTTAGTTCGCCATCTGAATAATTACGACTCTATTATACAGTAATTGTGTCGTATTCCCCAAAGAGCAGGAAAAATACTCTGTAACCATCGTTGATTTGCACATTAACATCCAACCCGTTTGGCAGTTTAGAGCGATGTTAAATTACTTCTGCAGCTTTACTGAACTACTGTAAATATAACTGTCACGTACAATTATGTACAGTTTACTTTGAGATTGGCGGCAGGACATGGAAATATGTAAGTATACAACACAAAGAGAATTCACAAAGGGATTATTGCCCTTTTTTGTTTTGCAAAATGTGTACTTGTTTCCTCATTCCAGGAGAGTGCGGCGTGACACTGACGAGTTCTGTGTCCACCGATTTATTGATCGCTGCAAATATGATCCATTTTCCCCACAAGTAATGATAATGGGCAGTTTTCATGTTTCTTCAAAATAGGCTGATCTAATACATTAAATCAGCATAGTGTCTTTATTAAATGAATCAGATATTGGCCAGATGTGACACATACACATTCACATTCATTTTAGGATACAATGCCGTTGTAGAAAGCTTCTAAACTCAAACTATTTCAATTCAGTTAATCTGTTGATCAATTGAGAAGCAAAGAGGTGAAGCGGCATTGCGTTGGTCCTCTGTCTCAGCCAATGTGTTGAGTTCAGGTACCATAATTAGTATGCAGAGAAAAATCGGGAATCGGGGAAGTCGGCGACACGAGGCCGCTGGACGTCGTTTTAAAAAAGCAAATCTTTCCGGGCTCCGAGGACCGGCCTCGAGTAGTGAGTCTTCACAGCCTAATGCGCCTTTCCAAACCGGTGCAGCTATAAATATGAATGTGTGTTTCTGCTGGCTGCATCTCATATCTTCCTTTAGTGTAGGCGGAGGTTTCAGTCTGCGGATGTGTGGTAGGATAGTTGCCCATACCGGTTCCTCGGGGACGTGTCTGGCTGAGTCAGAATGTACCTATAATTCTGCTTTCACGTTTCTCTGCTGCGATTGACAGTTACTGCACAGACGTGCTGCTCCTCCTCCTCCTCCTCCTCCTCCTCCTCCTCCTCCTCCGAGGGGAGGGGAGGGCTCCTCCAGTGCCTCTCAGAAAAATAAAAAATAGATTTACCCTTTTTTTATATCCCACTTGGGGAAATTCTTCTCTGCATTTGACCCGTCCTCAGAGATTAAGGAGCAGCGAAGCTCCAAGAGAGCGACTGTGGGGGTGGGGTGGGGGGGGGGGGGTGGGGGTCAGTGTCTTGCTCAAGGGCACTTCGACATGCAACTATGGGGATCGAGACGGATTCGTCCCGGGTACCTTACAGCCGACCCGTGTGCGATAAGCATCCGTCAACTGGGGCGGATCCCCCGGATCCTCAAGTGTTCTTCGACTCCGCCGCCGGTGTAAAAGGACGGAAGCTTCCGGTGCGTTCACGTCCGTTTGTTGTCTTTGGCCGATCTGCAGAAAGTCACGTTAGTTGGTGAGAAGAAAACCGAAGCTTTGCAGACTCCAGTTGCAGCAGCGGTTTGTTGATAAATGACACTCCTACAAACAGTTAATTGGCTTATATCAGATTTCACCCTTCTGGATTTGCAGCTATATTGCTACCAGTTTGCTGCTGTTCTGTTTGCTTAGAGAACTAACTGTACTCTAAGCGTACGACGCCGACGAAAACACCTGGATTTAATTACGGTCTGATCAATATTTACAGTTCCCTTTGGAATATCAGTCCATCTATGGGTGCCGGGCAGCAGGCGCCTCCCCCAAAACGTACAATATTGAGCCCTTCAGTGCTAATGCTAACAAGCTAACAGCTGTTGTGATCCCATTGGTGCCCCCGTTCTGTTTCTTTATTTGTTACTTTTTATTATATTGGATAATGTAGACTTGAGCAGATTCCCTCCTTTCTGCGTCCGCAGTGTTCAGGAATGGATGGTGTTGAGCCGCCGGTTGGTTTGTTTTAAAAAACAACCGCAGTCTTAAAAAGATTCACTTTATTAAATCGGCGACTTTCAAAGTAGTTCCTCGCCGTAGATTTGAACTCAAATCTCATCTTCATCCTCCATGCTCATGAACAAAGGAAAGTATTTAGTATTTTCTGTGCCTTTTTCTTTCCAAAGGTGCTTACAGACCTTGAACATAAACAAAAATATTTCATTTTCATTTCATATTTCTCAAATACACAGGGCCTAAATGCAGATCCTACAGTCAAAACATTCGCCCTCCGAGCCACTATTGAATATTTTCATAGCAACTACTGTAACTATACAGCCAAACAAGAGGTGTGAGTGACAAGCGCCATCACCTCCTTCACTGAGAAGACGAGGTGTTGAGGGTAATGGAGGAAGATCAACGTGTCGCTAGGATTAATTGGGAGATTGCATTTTTAAGCCCCTCGACGTGGGTTACATTGACGATGCAGTGTATGCTCTTCCTCCAGAGCGTTCTAGTTCCAGAGGCACGCACGCTCCGACTCACGGGAGCAGCAGATGCCATAAGCCTGTGTCGTAGTTTTCAGTGCATCTTGGCTAACTGCTGCCGCATGTGGGTGTTTCCATGTGCAACCCTACGAGTATGTGCATGGATGTTGCTCCGTGCCTTTATAGCTAATTGGGCAGGTCTTAGCCAGTGTGTTTAAAATTCCACAGGCATGACACATGCGTTGCGTGCTAACTGGGGGAAACTAAGGGACGCAATCTGGCTCGCATTCTCCCCAAAGTGCTAATTTAGTTGTGCGCTTGCATCGCGTAGTCTGGATTTGTTGGTTTTCCGCTCTAAGCGAAACATGTCGGCGCTTGTTTGATGTGATGCCAGGTCAGTGGCGTCGCCTGCACTGCTGCACAAGGCCTGACAGGTTGGGAAGTCACTTTGTTTGAGGATTTAATGAGCAACAAAAAAATAACAGATTCCGGGCTGCACATCTTTAAAAAGTAATTATTTCCTCGCCTAATGTTCTCGGTGCTGAAGATGGAGGTGTTGCTCGGCGCTGGTTGTGTCGAGCGCCGCCTCTTCTGTGGATGTCGGATGTTTCTGTGCTGTTTGTCGCGAGGTTGACACTTAGTGTGCGATATAAATGCGAGTGGCTTTGCAAGAAGATCATAAGCAAGGAGCCCAAGCCTCCTTTACGCTCTACCTGCAGCGGTCTGATTGGCCGCTGAGATTTCCCACAATGCATTTAGCCGCAGGGAGACGTCCTCCCAGCGTGAACAAGAGAGGAATTTGGCCCGAGTGTGGGAGCGACCGTCGGGATGGATGGGGGGGGGGGGAGTCACGGACCAGAGAGCATGGTCAAGGGAAGGGAGGGACGGAGGGGTCTGCACGGGGCAGCATCGGTCCTCTGAAGCAAATGGAGTTTCTGTCTGGCTCCTCATTTAGCCACACGTTTAAAAAAGAAACCGTTTCTGCTCGTGGTCCCACCTGAACCCAATATGCATAAAATATTATAAAAAAGGACTTAACCCAAGAGGATTCATACTCGGTCTAAGCTAGACCGGAGTATAATAAGGATCAAAATATTGTTGACCCAAACAGACGTAATCCGGTGGATTGATGGCGCAGCATGAGAAACCCACATCAACAAGTCGTCTTCTCTTATCTCTAAAAACAACAAACTTTGGAGCTGATTGCAAAAATGCTCTGTATTAGACGTACCGCTTAAGAGAACCAAGACCTGTCTGGATCCTGTTGGACCCGTGGCGTACTCTGATTAAACCGATCAGTTGCAGACGCCATACTAAACGCTTCGGACGCCGTCTGATTAGCCGCTGCTGTGGCCGTCGTTGGCTCGACCTCCCCGTTGAAGTGCGACTAGTCTGCGGCGCAACGTTGTAACGGCGAGCAAAAGACGGCATGAGCACACTACAAATCGACAATGTTTTTATCTTCGTAGGTCAGCTTCTGTTTACCGGCTTTCATTTAGGCTTTCACTGCTCGCACATCCGCAAGTCAATTTAAAGTTTTTATTCTTGTCACTTGTTTAAAATTGACCGACCGACCTCGTGTGATTCACGTCAACGTTTTTACAGAGTCCAAAAGTTGCAATATCCGCTTTACTGTTTTTATTTTTCATGTTTAATACAATCATACATTTTGACCGTCACGTAGTTGGCAACATTCTTTGAGCTCATGTAATACTGGTAATCATTTGACCGCGACACACACCTAATTAGAACGCACGCTTGCTTTGTTGGGAGACATAATGGTGCATTGTTGCCAGCTTCTCAGTCTCTTTGTCTTGTATGGAGAAGAAAGGTGTGTGTGTGAGTGTGTGTGTGTGTGTGTGTGTGTGTGTGCGTGTGTGTGTGTGTGTGTGTGTGTAAGCAAGACACACCCTTTTTAGCCAGAGATCCAGAGACGCAGGGCAGATGGACAGCGATGCGAGTGCAGGGTGAAGTGTGTGAGACGGAGATCAGAGCCGGCCGGAGTGCCGAGTGCCAGTCCTGCTGCTGGAACTGGCTGCCACACATGGCTCTGTGCCCAGGCGACGCCAGCAGATGTGTCACTAGTGAGTCAGCTGTCTGTGTGTGTGTGTGTGTGTGTGTGTGTGTGTGTGTTCCAGACACCCACACGCTCTGTGAAGAGAGCGACTTGTGTAATAACCCCCCCCCCACCCCACCCCCCTCCTCCTGCTACCGGGTAGATCTGTATCCCACCCTCTTCCCCTATCCTTCTGCTTCCATTGCCACTTCCATCATGGTGATGGACACGTCGGGGCTCCTGTCGCCATGATCTGACAGGAGGTGACATCACACACATGTCGCCTCCCTGGGGGACGGAGGGGCACCGTCTGCGGACCGGAGGAAAGGATGAACCGAGGGAAAGAGAGTCGTCGCACGAAGGCGTGGAGACGACTCGTAATTGGGAGGGGGGGGGGGGGGGGCGGAGTCGGTAACTCCGCCACAGGTCTGCGAGCGGTGTTCGCGTGCGGGGAGCCTTTGTTCCTCTCACGGAAAGACGCGTCACGTGAAGCGTGGAGTCGGTGGCGTCACCGCTCTATCCTTGGTGCCGCTCGCCATTCCTCGCATTCTGCGAGCGCCGAGCTCGAGTCACGGCCGCGGAAACCGCAGGGTGTGGTGAGCCACCTCATCAGATGACCGCACAGGTGTTTCCTCGGCCAGGCTACGGGACGTCCCGGTCGGCAGAAGTCTTGCTCCTTGTTGCGTGCGTCCTGAAGGTACGGTGAGGGCGGCTTGTCAGACAGGTGTGTGTGGGAACTCGTTGCGTACGAGGTAGACCGACGGATGTCGTCGGGCGGCTTAGCGCCGGGTCACAGTGCGGTAGAAGGTGAGAACGTGTTCAAGTGGAGGACTCGGAGCTCAGTGACGACGAGGAGTCACAGCTGGCAGCTTTTGGAAGAATCCGGCGGCGCAGGATCTTCTTTTCTTTCCGTCCGAGCTTTTGATTTATCGGTCGAGATTCAACGAGAATTTTAACAAATATAACAGAAAATCTTTCTAACATGCATTTTTGAAGCCATCAAAAGCAACCGTCGTCAGTTCAATGCACTCTAGGTTTTTTTGTCTAAAAACAAGGAACACATTTGAGTTTTTTTTTCAAGATTTCTGACAAAGTGCACGCACGGAAGAAAGTTTTGTACAAAAGTGAGTACGGTGAAAATGGACCCAAATATCCGGCACACTGTTGATACTTAATTTATGACCTTTAGACCGTAATTGGGTCAAATAAATGATTTCTTATATAATAAAAGCCAACTCACATGGTAGAACCTCGTGGGAAGACTTGTTGTCTCCTGCTTTTAATCCTATTACTCCTGCTCCTTTTTTGTGTGGTTACAAAACATTGACTGAGGCTCACTACGTGGTGATGTGATCCTCATGAATATCGGGTCGTGTAAGTTCTGCCCTCACAGAAAGAGATTGACGGTTTCAGAGAAACGGCTGCAGCGCCGCACCGACGGCCGAGCATATTTCTGTATGTTCTTGCAGAAAGCCGAGGAGAGGTGGAAATAATGTGTCTGATATTGGCCTAAACAAATAATGGACTGAAGAAATTCTTGAGATGGAAGCTCAGCAGTCAGAGAGCACGTAGACGAGAGAGAGAGAGAGAGAGAGAGAGAGAGAGAGAGAGAGAGAGAGAGAGAGAGAGAGAGAGAGAGAGAGAGAGAGAGAGAGAGAGAGAGAGAGAGAGAGAGAGAGAGAGAGAGAGAGAGAGAGAGAGAGAGAGAGAGAGAGAGAGAGAGAGAGAGAGAGAGAGCAATACTTCATTGTGACTGAACTGCAAAATGGGATTTGCATAAATAAGGCTGAAACATCAGCAGGCTCTTTTACAGCCAACAGCAGGGCCGAGATGAGGGAAGAGTGTTGGTGTGTACTTGTGTGGGTGTGTGTGTGTGTGTGTTTTCCCCCTCATCTTTTGAAAATAATGCCTTTGTGGTAATGTGTTAAAAATTCAACACAGTGGACTGGGTCTGCAACGAGGTCTAGGTTTCCTTCCTCTTATTCACGCACCTTTTAAGCCCCTCCCCCCCCCACACACACACACACACACACACGCTAGTGGAGCCTCTACTGGTATAAATCTCCCCCTCGGAGGAATTTGTGTGACGTAGCAGGGAAGGTCTGCTCCGCCGCGCTCAGCCAGCGTACGGTGGCTGTTACGTAAGCGGGGAATGAAGCGCTCCCTTTCAGCGCCGCCCGCATTTCGAAAACCACAAACACAATTTGAATTGGAACTATTTTCTGCACTCTTCATTTGGAACCTCATATTTATATCAGTCAGGAAGCTCTTTTTTTTTTTTAATCGCCTCATTATACTGTGTTCCCATTAACTTGCATTCACTGTAGCTCCCCGTGCGTGTGTGTGTGTGTGTGTGTGTGTGTGTGTGTGTGTGCTGTGATGGACGGTTCAGCGTCTTTACCGGAGATCGAGAAGGAAAAATCTCTATGATTACCGATACGTGTGTGAGTGTGTGTGTGTGTGTTCATGTTCGTGTTCCTTATGACAGTCATGTCAGCAAGCTCCCCAATTACTGTCTGGTTAGCTTGCGATTGGAGGGAGCAGGTGATTGACAGGTCCTGCTGTTTGCGTATACACACTCGCATTACGCACATTTGTGTGTGATTAGGTTTAGTCGACGCCCCTCCAGGACGTGCCGCCTGCGCTGCTCGGGGCTCTTTTGATTTTTAGGAAAAAAGGAGATCTCCTTTCTCAAGCTGAGCACATTTTCCAATGTAGCCGCAAAGGGCCGTACATCATCGTCTCTGCACTCGCCCCACAGTGGAGGGGAAATATCTGCACTGGAGTCAGGACAGCAGAGTCACGACCGCCCTCGTCCGACTGCAGCATCCCCGGAAACGCAGCTTTAAGAAAAACTGTCCCCGTGCAAAAACAAAGCTCTTTTCAGCTAGTCAAACGTAAGCTGAAGCCTCCTCCCACATCCGTCTCCAAATAGCCAAAGAGCATCGCAGTGCAATTTTTTTGCGCAAATAGCTGAAATCAAAAATCCGACATTCACGCTTGGATTGAAGGGACGCGCACGCCGGCGTGCAGAGCTGGGAAAGTAAGCAGCAGTTAGATTTGAGAAACGCCTCAAATGTCAAAAGTGTGAGTCCATATCACCATATTTGAGTAATCATCTCGTCTTGTCTGTCTCCATGGCGGTAGAGTTTTAGCCCCACCTTTTTTAATCCATCCAGTTGGAATAGCTACGCACATGTTGTTGTTTCTTCTTCCTCGAAGACTTATTTTTGTCACGTGACAATGTGTTGAAAGAAAACTCTAAACCAGGGTGTCGTTCTGCAGCAGTGTTTCTTCTTTTGTCTTTTTGTCCTCTTTTCTTTCATGTTCAAGTCTTTATACAGAAGGATGTCCTCACAGTGTGGACGGCTTGTAGCGGGACCCGGTCCTCCTGAAGCACAGCGGGGCCTTGGTGCACCCAGTCACCAATGTCTCTTTTAAAAACACCCGTAGCACAGATTACACTCTTAATTATTTGGGAGTACGGTACACAATTCAAAAAATAAATGCGCAAATATATATATTCCTATTCTTCTTCTAACTAAAATCTCCTAGCATTTATTGTAAGTCGTATGTATAATTACTTCATTGTATATTTTGGGTGCCGTTTTATTCAACATGAATTGTGAATGAATGCCTACCCAGACGTGCAGCATCCTGGGTGTTGTTATTGACACGTTTGGTTCACGGTGGTTTTTCCTTTTCCACCGCGACCAAATTACAGTCGCCGGCAAAATCTACTGGTGTCTCTGTTTTTCGGCCACTATCTCGTCCTCTCACACATTCTGTGACTTCCCATCGTCCGCTCTAACGAAAGCCCAACTCCAGCAACAACTACCGATCAGACACGAGTTGAGTGTCTGTTTTACGGCCGCTGTTGAATTATTTAGACGCTACATTTTAACGGCGAGGACTATAATCTGAGCCAAAGCCCTTGTGTAAAATGTCTGTCATTGTATGTGTGCTGTGTATCAATACCGCAGAATAACTAGCATGCAATCCTGCGTGTTGCAGTCTGTGTTTCCACAGTTATGCATCAAAGCATCAGGATGTGTTGCAAAACATAAACATGCCATTTCACCACAATGGAGGTCTTTTCAAGCAGGCCGTGATTCAGCAATCGAGAATCGGCACATTGCTTCTCTGAAAAGCCCCATCTCCTGTATTGTAACGTTTTTTGAATATATATATATATATATGAATATTTATATTTAAATTACATTTGACTAGCTGTATTTAAATTACACTAGACTATATATATATGTTTATATATTATATATATACATATATAGTCTAGTGTAATTTAAATATATATATATATATATATATAGCCACTAGACTAACTGTATTATATACACCGTTAGTCTAGTACCGGTATGTATTATATATATATATATAAATAAATAATACAGTTAGTCTAGTGTAGTTTGGCTGCACAAGGCTCCTCTGTGCTCTCCCCTGTCCCTGTGGAGCGGTCAGCCTCTGCTCGTGTGCAGCAGTGATATGTGGGCCCTGCTGGTTGTAAATCACTTCTCCGCAGACCCGCGAGTGACGAGTGTTGCTGCTGTAGCAGGAGTCAAGTGTATTCGTCTGGTTCCCAGTGACCTCCCCCCCCCACCCACACTCCCCGAAACACTCCACCTCCTTCTCCCCAGGGGAACTCTGGAGCCAGTTACACTGTTGAGTGTTTTGGAAGAGGTCCTAAATATTTCCAGGATGACAATGTAATCTCAATAACTGAGCTGCTCTCTCGAAATACGATTCTCACGCAATTCTCGTATTAAACACACACACACACACACACACACACACACCACACTGCTGGTATTTCTAAAGTTAATACCATATCCCACCCAAAGTACTAGTATCAAAGAATAACCTGACTGTTGGATGTAGCACCGAATGTGTGTAACAAGGGAAACCAACCCAACATGTGCTGCTATTTACACTTATTATTTATTATTTATTTATTATAGCATTCACTACTCAACAACAACAACAACACCATGTAAACAATGTAAATCCCTTCCTGGTGACCTGAATTAAAGCTGATTTAAAATCAAAGACATTGTGAAAGAATAATGAGCAACTTTTAACAACCACCGTTCAAGCCCACTAAAAGTAGAGGGATACTAAAAATATTTTGGCTGGTGTGTCACTTCATGTTTGTTCAGACTGTGGCCCTCTTTTCCACTTTTGTTCACTCTCTCTCTCTCTTTCTCTCTCTCTCTCTCTCTCTCTCAACAGTGTGCCCAAGGGCCGTTGAAAGCCCCCTTGGGGGAGTTTCATAAATACACACCGAACAAGAAAAGACTTTTGGACTATTGTTATCCTTTCTACACACACACATAGAAATTCACACACACACACACACACACACACACGTACAGGTGCACAAACCACCCGCACAGACAAGGACATAGAGAGAATGTTGGAGGTCCAAGAGGAGAGGCCAGCGGCGGCGGGTACAGCAGCGACACATTTCAACAAGAAGGAGCGAGGGAAGAAAGAGCGAGAGGAGGCCAAGGACGCTCGGGGAAACCTCTCCAACATCGGGAACCCCGTTCCCGGCTCCAGGAACGTGCGCGCCAAGGCGCCGCTCACGCACGCCGGCAGCCCCCACCAGCTGATCACGCCCCCCTGTTCGGTAGTCCTGGGAGCCCCATCAATGCACTCCAATAGGCTGAAGAACTCCCCATCCGCCAACACGCAGAGGTGAGTGACCGCTCACACGGAGCGCCCGGGATGGTAGTAATCACTGCTGTGTGTGTGTGTGTGTGTGTGTGTGATGCTGCTGATTGGTTAAGCAGCCAAACACCAATCTGAATGTTGGTTTAAAATGATGCATTTAATCCAGACTTCGTATGAACAGCAGCACAATGCAGAACTCAAATGTCCTCGCAACACGTTGAACAGATTATTTCCGTCGTGGTCGGCAGTGACACTTAATCCGGGTTTGAATCCTCGGCGTTGTCGTTCTATTCTCCTATCGGCTGAGTGGCGTTGTGACGCTCCACATCAATAAACATAGAACAGGGTTGGTACGGTCATGGAAAACCTGGAAAAGTCATGGAAAAGTCATGGAAAAAACGTAAATCCAAAAAGTTTTGGAAAAGTCATGGACATTTTTTATATTCACATGTTCATTTATGCCGAGTTTGAAATAATTAATGTTTTTTTTTAAAGAATAAGCCGGCCTACGCTCTCAATACGCACAATGTTCTAAATTGTTTATGTTTAAACCGAGATTATAGTTTGGTCATGGACATTTGGTTTAAAGTCATGGAATAGTCATGGAAATCCACTGGCCAGCATGTGTAAGAACCCTGATAGAAGTGGGCTTTCCTGGGGATCACACGCTGCTGTCCAGGACACAAACCTGATGCAAGTAATTAAATAAATCTCCCATTATGGAAAAATGAATAAGCATTAGCTGTCATTGTTTTATTAACAGTTTGGAAGCGAGAAGAAATGCAAACGCTCGACCCCTCTGTTTGAAACGGAAATGAAGCAGAAAGAACTCGGAGGCTACTAGCTACTATTTTTGTGTTAAGTTAAGCGGCGGCTGATATGATAGGTTGCAGAGCAGTTGGTAAATCCTTCATCTCAGTATTTGGTATGTTCTCTCATATCTTCTCAGTTGCGAGGTGCATATTTAGCTGAGTTTAAAAAAAGAAAAAGAAGAAGATGAGGAGCAAGTCTGTAGAAATATTGCTCTAAAACAGCATTTTTTTTTGTCATGCTTTCTAAAATCTCTTTGGGGGAAATGCAACCCGTCCCAACGGCTCCGAGTAGAGCGAGGGAGCGGCGTGGTCCGTGGGGGGGGGGGGGGGGGCGTTGTTGCTTCACATGTTTCTGTGTTTGAGGAGGATGAGTCCAGGGAACGGGGGCAGTGGGGAAGCTCTGAGTGGACTCCAACCGGCAGATCCAAGATCAGCTTCTGTGCATAATTATTTTACCTGCAAGGTCTTGATGCGTGATCCAGAGCTGTTCTCGGGTCAGGGAGTACACTGAGGTTGGAAGTTTTCCCTGCTGACTCATGGTTCTGGAGCCTCTGGAAAAACAGCTGTCCCCACTGCCAACATTCAGCTTTCTGTGTGTGTGTGTGTGTGTGTGTGTGTGTGTGTGTGTGGCTGTGTGAACATACAAAAAGTGTGCTTTGCTTCTTTTTGTACATGTTGGCATTAGTTTCGCGCTACTTGTAAATGCGCGTGTGTGTATGTATGTGTGTGTGTGTGTGTGTGTGTGTGTGTGTGTGTGTGTGTGTGTGTGTGCACATCAATGAAAGGAAGAGGGAGAGGGAGAAGCAGATTGGGGTGTGGTGAGGGAGTCGTGTGCCAGTTGGATGTGTCCATATGAACTGAACTGCTCTCTCTATTTGGAGACGGCTCGTGTCTCCACTGTCTGTTCCTTCAGGTTTAACTTCCAATTCCAATAGCTTAATATAAAGTTCTTCGACATCCATGCATAATGCCATTGTTCTTTCCCCCCTCTTTGCAACTGGTAAACACAATCACATGTTCCTTTGGGTCCAATAACGATGTCTGATTTTTTTTCTCTCTCTCTCTCTCTCTCTCTCTCCTCCAGCCCTAAACCGAAGACGGAGGCCATGGTCCGCTCCCCTCCCGTCATGTCCCCCTCCACCGCCGCCCAGATAGACTCTAAAATGCCCAATCAGGGCAAACCGGGGAGCACTGGTAGCCAATCACAGGCCTCCCCCTGCGACCCCAAGGCCCTGGGTTCCAAAGGGGCTCAGAACGTGACGGGCGGCATGGGCCTGAAGAACGGCCAGGGCCTGACCTCCGGCCCGAGCTCCAAGGTGAAGGTCAAGCGGGAGAGGAGCACCTCGGTGGAGTCCTTCGAGCAGCCGGAGAGCGGCACGCCCACGAGCGAGGAGAAGGGTAAGAGTCCCCCGCTGAACTGACGTGGGGAGGCGAGGTTCACGAGTTCCTCCATGACGTCGTCCGTAGCTTCACGGTGTCGGTACCAAACCCGCTGGGCTCCTGTGATCCGGTACCGCCGGCACACACAGCGGTCCATCTCCTCGTTGTCCCGAGCAGATGGAAATCTGAAAACGTATTCTTTGCAGTCGCACTTGCACCGATACAGCGAAGCCCACTGATGTGTGTGTGTGTGTGTGTGTGTGTGTGTGTGTGTGTGTGTGTGTGTGTGTGTGTGTGTGTGCAGACAGCAGCAGGGTGAAGAGGATGTGTGTGGCAGAGAGGAGGCAGCCGTACAGCGGAGCTGACTGGTGCTCCGGGGGAGAAAGTGACGAGGATGACAAAGGATTCTTCAGTAAGTGTGTGTGTGTGTGTGTGTGTGTGTGTGAGTGAGTGAGTGAGTGTGTGCGTAGAAGTCCTCAGTAGAACTACATTACCCATAAGCCCGCGCCGGTCCTAAAGCCACGCTCCCCCTCTCGTCTCTGCAGACTGTAACTCCAGCGACGTGAAGCCCCAGGACTCCGTCTCACATTCTACCTCCAACACCGGACTCAGCCGCTCCTCCACACCCTCCCACAATGCACTGGGGGGCCAGGGCTCGACAGCGGAGCCCGCGAGTGGACAGAAACCGCCCACGAAACTCGTTTACGTCTTCACCACGGAGATGGCCAACAAGTAAGGAAGCTAACGGTTACTATCTGTGTGTCACGATACTATGGTCGCTGTCATCTTGTTCCGATTATTAGATGTTTAGTGCATCAACAGATGGATAATAACGGATGTCAGGCAACCGATGCCTGCTTAGGATTTTCCTCCACGTATTAAAAAGTACCATTACGGTACATTCACCTAAGTTAGTTTGTTCAATCACTTCTGTTGGTCTGTGGGTCTGTGGGTCTGTTGGTCTGTGGGTGTGTGGGTCTGTTGGTCTGTGGGTCTGTGGGTCTGTGGGTCTGTGGGTCTGTTGGTCTGTGGGTCTGTGAGTCTGTGGGTCTGTTGGTCTGTGGGTCTGTGGGTCTGTTGGTCTGTGGGTCTGTGGGTCTGTTGGTCTGTTGGTCTGTGGGTCTGTGGGTCTGTTGGTCTGTGGGTCTGTGGGTCTGTTGGTCTGTGGGTCTGTGGGTCTGTTGGTCTGTGGGTCTGTGGGTCTGTGGGTCTGTTGGTCTGTGGGTCTGTGGGTCTGTGGGTCTGTGGGTCTGTTGGTCTGTGGGTCTGTGGGTCTGTGGGTCTGTGGGTCTGTGGGTCTGTGGGTCTGTGGGTCTGTTGGTCTGTTGGTCTGTGGGTCTGTGGGCGACTGTACAAACGTCTGTAGTTCCTAAACAGCTGATTCCGTACGTTTGTCATATCCATTGAAATGACATCTAACATATTGACCGCTCTATTTAAAATCCATTGCAGTCGTGTAAATAGGCAAAATAAGACGAGTCCCCGTCCAGACCTGACTGCATGTGGGGCGAGGTTTACGGTTAAAGCTCCTCTCTACACATTTTAAATAATAATGTGTTTATAAAGGCTGATTAAATCGTCTCAATACCCAGAGTGAAACCCCTTTGGGGAGTTACCAACAATGTCAATTGCCTGGAGTTCATCTCTGGTGGATTGTTGTGTGTGTGTGTGTGTGTGTGTGTGTGTGTGTGTGGCTAAGATACTTCCACCACTTCTCTTCCTTCCTTCCTCCCAACTTTCCCAGTCATAGCCGAAACCCATTGTGTGTATCGGCACGAGGGTGTGTGTGTTTCTCAGCGGGGGCTTACACTTAGATTAACACTGCTGGGAATTACTGCCTGTGTGTGTGTGTGAGAGATAGTTTATTGACCTTGGCTTTACCTTCATGGTCCCATTATGTGTGTGTCATCCAGCTCACCGTCTTTCAAATGGACACACACACACACACACACACACACACACACACACACACACACACACACACACACACACGCCCCCCAGACGGACGTCTGACTGCCTTCTTGTCCTCAGGGCGGCTGATTCTGTTCTAACGGGCCACACAGAAAACATCATTGCCTTCCACATGAAGAACATCTCCAACAGCAAGGACAAAGCTCACCTCCTGGTAACGCCTCTCTGACCCTCGTGTGTGTTTGTGTATCCGCCGTCTGACGTGTCGTAACTTAATCCCATTTCTGTCCCTTTCTGCTCAAGAACAACGCGGCGAGCTCCCTCCGAAATGACGGCAAGCCTCCCCAGCAGCTCCCGCCCCACGCTCAAGATCAAAGCCACGCGCCCGGATCCAAGCCGTCCCTACCCGGCATGGCGGAGCCGACCACGCCCCAGCCCTCGAGCCAAGGGAGCCAGCCCGGCGGCCTCCCACAGGAAGGCTCCGCCTCCGCCGGCATGGAATCTAAAAGCCTTCCAGGCGGCAGCCCGAGTAACGCCGCCGCCCCGGTGGACCAGGCGCCCGCCGCCCAGCCCGAGGCGGGCCTCAACCCGCCGCCGCCGGCCGAGGGCGGGCAGGGTGGCGGCGGCGGCTCCGGGGGCGTGGGCCTGACCCCCCAGCAGCAGCAGCAGCAGCAGCAGCTGGCCCAGGAGCTGCTGAACATGGAGGCCAACACAGAGGGGCTGTCCCAGGAGCAGCTGGAGCATCGCCAGCGCTCCCTGCAGACCTTGAGGGACATCCAGCGCATGCTCTTCCCCGACGACCGCGACGCCCCGCAAGCCGGGCCCCCGCAGTCCCACGGCGGCCCCCACGACGGAGGCCCCGACGGCGCGCCCCGGCGGTCCGAGCAGGGCCCCCTGCAGGCCATGATGGCGCAGTCCCAGAGCCTCGGCCCGCCGGGCGGCCCGGGGGGGCCTCGCCCACAGGGGCCGCCCTTCGGCCCGCCGCACGGCCCGCCCCACGGGCCCAGGGACATGCCCCCGTTCCCGCAGGACGAAATGGGCGTGCACATGGGGGGTCCGGGGGGCTGCGGAGACGGAGACCAGATGACCCCCGAGCAGGTGGCGTGGCTGAAGCTGCAGCAGGAGTTCTACGAGGAGAAGAGGAAGAAACAGGAAATGCAGCACCGGCCACTCCCTCCGGACATGATGATGCACCCCCACGGCCCGCGGGGCATGATGCGCGGCCCCCCCCCTCCCTACCAGATGGGCCCGGGAGAGATGTGGGGAGGACCGGGCGGTCCGCCGGAGCACTACCAGGAGCGCATGAGCATGGGCCCCGGGCCCGGCCCCCGAGGCATGCCCCCGCACATGCAGAGGATGCCGGGCTTCTCCGGCATGATGAACCCTGACATGGACGGACCCCCGAGGCCCGGCATGGGCTGGCCCGACGACATGCCCCCCCGCATGGGGGACGCGCGAGGCTTCCCCGGAGGACCCGGGGGAATGTTCGCCGGCCCGGGGGGGCGAGGCGAGCGCTTCCCGAACCCTCAGTCGGTCCAGGAAGCCATGTTCCACCAGGGGATGGGCGGAGAGAAGGGCATGCCCCCGGGGATGATGATGGACATGCAGAGGATGATGGGCCACCAAAGAGGGGGGATGGAACCCGGCAACGGCATGGGGATGTTTCCCAGAATGCCCGGCGATGGTCCGATGAGTCCATCCTCCAGGCTCCAGGGGATGGGCGGAAGAGAGATGGGCCCCGAGTTCGGCATGGGCCCCGGGCCGGGCCCTCACATGCACCCTGCCAAGCTGCGAGACCCCTCCATGAACATGAGCCCGGACGAGATCATGAGGATGAGAGGCGGCGGAGGACCCCCGATGGAGAACATGGGGCCACAAGGCCGGCCCATGCAGGGGCCCCCCTTCCCCGAGCAGTCACAGCCGGGAGACTTCCCCATGGGGCCCGGGCGGCCCTTCCCAGGGGGTCCCGGAGGGATGAGGGGTCCCCATTTAGATCAGGCCTTCGGCCCAGAGCACAGATCCACCCCGACGGGAGGCAACGGCCGTATCAACCACCTCCCTCCCGCCGGGGGTCCCTCACAAGGTCAGAGGGGCCGCAAGCCGGCAGACCTGAATGTCCAGACGGGGGGGAACTCTCCCAGCCTCAACCCACTCAAGTCCCCCCCTCTGAGGCAAGTGCAGTCCCCCATGATGGGCTCTCCCTCCGGAAACCTTAAATCCCCCCAGACGCCGTCCCAGCTGGCCGGCATGCTCTCCGGTCCCAGCGGGCCCAGCGCCCCTCCGCCTCAAGCTTCAGCGCCGATGAAATCCCCCCACTCCATGATGGGCTCAGCCGGCGCCTCCCCCGTTCACATGAGGTCCCCCTCTCTTCCAAACCCCTCCCCGGGGTGGGCGTCCTCACCGAAGCCGCCCATGCAGAGTCCCGGGGTGCAGCCTCAGGGGGGCAAGCCGCCCCTCAACATCACCTCCCCGAACATGATGGGGGGCATGGAGCAAGGTACCAGTCTCCTCCTCCGTCACTCCTCTGGCGAGCAGAGTTCAGATTCTGTTTTCGGTGCATCTTTTATTAAATTGAGTAATATTGTGATTATTTTAGATAAATTAGATGTAAAAAAGAAAAAAATGTTTTATGTAGAATATTTCTCCCTTTTTTTGTTCTTTAAAATTAGAATTAGTCAACAATATGGGAAATGTAAATATTGAAGAGACGTGGAGGTTATCTATGAAGTACATCTCTTGTAGTTGCAACATCTGTATGAGGGGTGGGGTTGGTCTTGTGGGCTGTGATGCGGTGGCGCCCTCTAGTGGCCACAGAATTAAATCTCACTGAAGAAGCATTAGTATGCGCTACTATCAGCATCACATACTAATGCTTCCTCTTTATTACAAATAACAACAGCCTGCCACATCCCTCACGCCCGCCATGTCTCCTCTAGGTGGCAACGGCCCTCCCTCGGCCCCGCCTTCATCGGGCGCTCCACCCGGCGCCATGTCCCACCAGGGCAACGTTCCGTCTGGCAGTCCGTACACCATCCCCCCCGAGCCGACCCTCTCCCAGAACCCTCTCTCCATCATGATGTCGCGCATGTCCAAGTTCGCGATGCCCAGCTCCACGCCGCTCTACCACGACGCCATCAAGACGGTCGCCAGCTCCGACGACGACTCGCCGCCGGCCCGCTCCCCCAACCTGCCGTCGGTGAACAATAACGGTAACGCGTCCGCCGCGTGCATTCCACCCGCCTCATGCGTGAGTAAATACCTCGTCACTTATTGTTTTTAACTTTTCTTTACGTTTACAGGTATGGGAATGAATCACCAAGGGAATCCGCGTATGATGGGACCCGGGAACGCCGGCCCCATGTCCGCCCTCAGCCCTCTGGGCATGAATCCCATGGCCTCCCAGCCGCTCTCCCACGGCATGCCCTCTCCCAACGCTCCCAACATGGGCCCGGGCATGATGCCCCACGGCATGATGATGCCGTCCAACCCCCAAGACCCCGGCATGGGAAACCCCCAGATGATGCCCCAGGGCCGCATGGGCTACGCTCACCGCGGCCAGCCGTACCCCCTCACCCAGTCCCCCTCCCAGCAGGGGCCCTTCTCCCCGCACAACGGCCCCGGCCCCCAAGGCTTCCCCGGCCACCCCATGGGCTTCCAGGGCGACGGCGGCCCGATGGGCGGACGGATGGGGAACATGCCTCACGGCGGGGGGGTCGACGGGGGCATGTGCAAGCCCAACGCCCCCGGAGGGCCGGAGTTCAACAGCATGCAGGGCGGCTTCAGCGACGCCGACCTCCACGAGGTGATGCGGCCGGGAGCCTCCGGCATTCCCGAGTTCGACCTGTCCAGGATAATCCCGTCGGAAAAGCCCAGCCAGACTCTGTCCTACTTCCCCCGCGGCGGGGGGGACAACCCCGGGGGGAAGCAGCCGCACCCCTCCGGCTTCCCCATGCAGGGCATGATGTCCGACGGGCCGCCGAGGATGGGGATGTCCATGCAGGGGATGGGGGGGATGCCGGGGGGGCCCGGCGGGGGGATGGGCCCCCAAGACATGCCCATGGGCAACCCGGGCCACAACTCCATGCGGCCCCCGGGATTCATGGGCCAGGGCATGATGGGCCCCCAGCACCGGATGATGTCCCCCGGGGGTCCGGTGGGGATGATGCAGGGAAGACAGATGGTCCACCCGGGGCCCGGGGGCTCACCCAACATGATGATGTCACTGCAGGGCATGGGCGGCCCGCCACAGCAGACGATGATGATGGGGGGGCAGATGAGGCCGCGCGACATGGACATGGGCTTCAGCCCGGGCCCCGGAATGTTCTGATCCCGCAGAGGAACCTCGTCTGTCGAACGTTCTCGGACAATACGCGAGGAGGGAGCGACGGAGGCGGCGTGCGGAGAGGTCAGAGAACCCTGAGCGCGAGCAAAGGAAGTATAATACAAGAGAGAGGACGCGCCCAGGGGCCGGCGCGAGGCCCCGGGGGGACCGTTCCGGCGGCGGCTCGGACTCGCCCGGACCGGAGTACTTTTTGCCACAAGAACATTGAATTTTGCCTCGTGAACTTCCGAATGTATGGGGATCGTTGTGCATCAATTTCGCAAAAAAAAACTGTCCTTGTGTTTTTTTTTGTGTGGATTATCCGACGGTGAGGATGACTCGGGACATCGAAGAGGAGTCGAGCGTACTCGACGTCGGCGTGGAGACGCTACAGTATATGTCTACTTTTTTCAAATAAAAAAAACAAACATTTGTCACGAAAGTGGTCTGGAACAAGAGGAAAGGAATAAGAAGAGTTTGTGCTTCGTGAAGACTTCAAAGGAACGCCATCTTGTCCCTCGCTCCATTGTTTTGACTGTTCTGTACAGTATATACGTGCGAGTGCGTGTGTGTGCTTGACAGACTGTATGTCGGTGTGGTATGTGTGTGTCTGTATGTATAGGCATTCTATCAGTGACCTCTCAACTCCTCGTACCCAACTTTCACTGGGGGAGGACCGCCCCCTAAAAATACTGTACTGTTTACCATGGTGGGCTATTCGAATTTTAGTCTATTTTAATTTCCTTTGTAACTCCAGTGTATAACAAACCAAACTATGACCTCATTAAGATAATAGTATTATTAAAAAAGCACAAACATGGACCGTCTGCAGAAAGCGTCTTCTTTCTCCATCTGTACCGTAGAGAGCAACATAAGCGTGTGAGTGTGTGTGTGTGTGAGTGTGTGTGAGTGTGTGTGTGTGTGTGTGTGTGTGAGGGTCCTGGCAGCTTTGCAGTCCAGTTCAAGTCGTTGATGACGTCGGACTCGGTGCTCCAAAACTTTCGGGACTCAACTTTTCCTCCGGCGTGAACAACAGCTGCTCATCCCCAGATGCTCCGTGTTCTTGTCGTCTCCTCTGGGTGGAAACCATTCCCACGGCAATAATCTCCCCCAACGGTCAGCAGAACGGGACAAGAGTGGCTCAAAGCCACGCCAGGTACGCCAGGTATTCTAGATCTAGAGCGACGTAGATCTGGTACGATAGATCAAAGCGAGACTCAGACATGTAAAGGAGAACTCTCCGTCCGACTTCCTCTCTGTCCTCATTGTATGAGCTCGTCATGTTTCTCCTTCGGCCTCCCGGCTGTGGGGATGGACTACAAATAAAAGATATTGTTTTGGTACATACATGTTGTCTATGGAGTGTGTGTGTGCGTGTGCGTGTGTTGGTGCGTGTGTGTCGACATCGAGCGAGAACAAAGAGAGCGAGTCACACACAGGAGCAGCGTTGCCAGGGCGACATTTTTATCTGGAGGTATTTCACAAGAGCGACTTTCAGAGGACGCCACACTTCCAAAAATAGGTGCAGGAACATCGATGCACTTGAACTCTGCTGCGTTACAAACTCGTGTGTTAAAGGTTTACTCGGCTCACGGGACGAGAGCCGATAAAGAGAAAAGACAGAACATCAACGGAGATCTTTAAGAGGTACAAAGCGTGTTATTGTAACACGGGTCTATGAAGTCGTGTACATTATATACTGGAACAAGGTTATTCTTGGTTATGAAGACATTCAACTGTGCTTAAATATGAAATATGTTTATTGTGATCACAACCAGATGGCGGAACAATTGCATCATTATGGCTTTGGTGCCACTTTGTTTATTATTGCCATATACCTCAGATTAAAGTGTGTATTTGTCATCTGCTCTTAAAGCTGCATGACGGCACATCGGGACGGACCAGACACGGTTGGTTTTTTCGTTTTTTTGACCGTAAGAAAAACATGGCGCCTACATCAAGTGCAGAAAGCATCCAAAAATCACGTACACAAAAAGTCATTCTGCACTCATACTTGTCAAAATGCCATAAATATAACATTCCTCTACACACATGGAAAATGTTACTGCCTCGATTACATGAAAATTAGGAATTGTGAAATGGGAGTTCGGTGTACGCCGATGCAAAAACCCGAGAAAGCGTTGCCTGGTGACGGAGGCCGATGCAGTGAGAGGAGGAACTACAACCCGACGTCTGCCACCTCAGAGTCACGGAGAGCAGAGAGCAGCGTGTTGGCGGCTCAGGGGTCGGTCAGGGGTCGGTCAGGGGTCGGTCGCGCCCTCGTCGCTGTTACACAGCGCGTGGTACACGTCGTAGCTCATCATGTGTGCCGAGAGGACCTGCTTGAACTCCTCCAGGGGGCAGTAGACTCCGCTGCAGCCAGGGAGGAGTTGATCCTAGAAAGAGGACAACAAGTTAAAGTCAACAACAACAACGGGGGAAAGCGTATCGACCGACGCGTCGCCGCCCCCCACCTGGCCGACGTAGGACACTTTGACGAAGGGCTTGTTGGTCTCCTGGTGCTGGTGCAGCTCCAGCGTGATGTCGGCGGCGTACGGCGGCCACTTCATGTCGTAGATCCCCAGAGCCATCAAGCAGGGGATCAGCGTGGTGTCGTGGGCCGAGTATAAAAACAGCTTCCTGGTGGAGAGAGAATATAAACAGTCGAAATGTAAAAAAATACAAAATAAACACATGGACGTTTGTGCCAAAGCGAGCGTCCATCCGTCCATCCGACCTGTCCGGCTCCGACGCGGTGCCGTCCAGCTTCTCGTCCATGTTGCCGACCACCGAGTGCAGGAGGGGCCCCACGCACAGCTGCAGGGTCTCCGGGCTGAAGGCAGAGCAGAAGGACAATGAAGGCCGCTCCGAGCTGAAGGTCCGGCGACGCTCCGCTGACCGCCCGTCGACTCACTTGTTGTTGTGCGCGTACACGTGGTAGATCATGTCCACGGCCCGCTGCTCCACTCTCGCCCTCCAGGTCTCCAGCGCCGAGGGGCAGCGCAGGCCGTGCGTCTGGAGGTGAGCAGACGTCACGCGGTCACCACCACGTTCAGAGGCGACACAAACCAGGAAAACACGGACGAGTATCGGCTCACTCGTTTTCCTCTAGTCTAGTCTTGAGATATGGCGTTACAGATCTAATTCATTTAGTTATTTTCCAAAATTGTGTTTATTATGGGGAATTGTCAGTATTAAGCCGTGTCAACAAAGTAGTGTAGTAGTTTTATTTAATTTAGTTGTGTTAACTAACAGATGCCTCGGTTTAATTTGCTTTATGAGTTATATCTGATAACAGGTGGATCCAGAATTGGAGGCGTGGGCTTCAGTACTTGGATCCTGTTCAATTCAATTTGTTTATTTGTATAGCCCAATTTCACAAATTACCAATTAGTAACCTGGTGTCAGACCTCGGCGTGGCCCCGTGACGCTACCTGAACACAACACGCCCCTCTGCTGTACAATATGCTAAACAAATTAACCGTGCGGTCTCTCGTCCAGTTACTTATTTTAAGAGATCTTCAATTACAGCCACGAGTAAATAAATACCCTCAATGAAACTCATATCACGGCTCTTATTTTAGCTCGTTAAAAATGTCTGGGAACTCGATGAACTCGGTTGGAGAGTTTCATCTGGCGCAGCGGGCGGCCGAGTCCTATGACTGCTCCCGGTGTCCTGGGGAGACCTCATCAGAGTCGAGCGGCTGGCGAAGAGGAAGTGTCACCTCTCTGGCGACCATGTCGTCCCTAATGAGGATGAAGTCCATTTGCTGGTCAGCATCGATGCCCAGCGCGTCCTTGATGCTCCGCAGGTCCGCTGCGATATCTGGCAGGGTGGACGACTCTGCCCAGCGTTGGCTGCACAGGACACACACACACACACACACACACACACACACACACACACACACACACACACACACACACACACACACACACACACACACACACACACACACACACACACACACACACACACACACACACACACACACACACACACACACACACACACACACACACACACACACACACACCAAATACAGAGGCACCATGCCAACCTGTCACAGGCATCTCACCTCTGGATTTCCAAGAGCGAGTGCAAATTATATTTTTGAGGCCTAGTGTGAAAATCTACTTTACGTACCTGACCACGGCTTTGAGCATCTTGCAGGCGTGGTAGTTCGGATACAGGATCTCAGACTCGGACGCCGTTGTTTGTATCGTGACAGTTTCTTCAAAGCGGAACGGAAGATGAACAAAAACTCATCAGATGAGATCCAGAAAAAACAGAAGAAGAACGTCATGCTCGTGGCTTTTTAACCCTCCTGTTACCTTTAGGGTCAATTTGACCCCAGGCTGTTTTTCACTGTCAAACATATAAGAAATATCAACTTTTTTATTTATTTAAAGGGCTATTTAGGTAGTCAACAAACAAACAAAGTACCTCACACTTAAACTTGAGAAATAATATTAATTCTAATAATTTTCTGGAGGTTTTAATTGCTGAGGGTAAAATATGTTAGTAAATGTGAAGGTAACAGGAGGGTTAAACTACCTGTTTGCTTCTGCAGGAAGAGCCCGGCCACCAGGCACTTGGCGGACTCGATGGTCCTCACGATGTTGGTGGAACGCACACTGAACATGGGAGAGGGAAACAAACAAGGTATGGTAACCTGCTGGCTTCAAAAGAGTGAAGCCCGGAGGCCGACGTCTCTCAGAAGCTCGGGGCATCAGAACCTCCGCGTACGGGAGAGCGTCTCTTGGCGCAACACTTACTAGACCTCCGTGGGGCTGAAGCTGGAGCTGAGGAACGGGCTCTCCTCGACGTACCTCCTGCGCAGCGTCTTGCCCAGCTCGTACAGCTGCTGCATGCCCAGCGTGGTCAGCTGACCGGGGAACGAGCCGCCCTATGGCAACAACGGGGTCAGGGTTTACTCACAGACACGGCCTCACAAACACAATCTGACTTTATTACCTTCGCATTGAAAATGCGGACGGTAATGTTTTGATCGCCGTGTATTTATTTATTTATTTATAACTAAAAAAGTATTAAACCGAATCACATGACATTTGGTGGGCTGATTGTTTATTATCGATTTTGGAATGAATCGGGTTAAATGTCAAGGTGATGAAAAGGTCAACATCATCTTTTTACCATAGCGCGGTCAATTTTTATCCAATTGGCAACTAATGCCAACATGTTCATAATTCAACGCCCAATCTTGTGATATGCGAAGGTATGCGCTCTACCGAGTGCCCATTCTAGTTCAAGGTGCAGTCGGCATGCAGGAGTTCAGAGTGACTGGATGGCAGGAGTCCATCTTGTGGGCTTTAGTTTTCTGAGCTGTATCCAGTGGAGTGAACCCCTTTAGCAAAGCGGCTCGCGGTCCTTTCTCTGGGCCGAGGCTGGCAGCCACATGTCACTGGGCAGCTGTGAGCCGCTGTGATGTCCTCCGTGAGGCTTCGATGGCCTCTAGAGGGAGGAGGACTTCTGAATCCATAAGGCCCTTAACGTCTATTGAGCAAAGAACTTCTAAATAGACGATGCAGAGTTCATTCAAAAAAAATCACCTGTGGATTAGATTTCACGCGGGTGAATGAATAACATTAAACACCAGGCTAAAAACTGACTTTGGACTCTTCTCTGGCCCCTACACATTTTGAAATGACCCTCACACAAAGCCTCTTCCCGAGGACTAAATCAACACGCCGCTGCTCCTGAACTTGTCCCTTCGGCTCTATTCCCGTCCGACCAGACCTACCACTTACCTTGAGCACGTTTTTCCGGTAGCTGTCTTCTACGGGGGCCGGAGGCCTCGGGCCACCGAGGAGATCCGTCACTTCATAGTCGATGCGAGTGTGCGCCGGAGGCTCCAAGAGGGTCGGCAGCCATTGGGCCTTGACCCAACAAAGAATGGTGATACAGCGATAACGTAAACACATCGTTTGTCTTTCTGAATGAGTTGATGCATCACAAGAACAACAAATAAAAGTACCTCCATGACGCCAGGTATCGTCTTAAGCGGCGTCCGGGCTCCATGTCGGAACAGGACTTGAACCAGTTTGAGTTTGTAGGGAGAAGTGGGATTAGTTGGAGCAGCGGCGTCTCCGGAGGCCGCCTGGTCCAGATCCGCCTGCTTCTGCGACCAGAGCATCAAACCGAAAGCTGCCGACATCGAACCGAAAACACCTGCTTTGGTCCAAAGATTCCTCATGGCCGAGCTGCGAGGCAAACAGAGACTGTGTTGGTGTGGGAACTAATTACACACGCATTACAGTTGGTATCATGAGGGGAATAGTACTAACTTTTATAATAACAATGGCATTAACAGAAATAATGTCCAGGATCAACACCCAGTGCAACGAGCAGCCACTCCACCGTCGTGAACAATCGGTCGCCTTCCTTGCTCAGAAAGCTCCGACCTAGTTTCCTTCACTCAGCTCACCTCCTCTAGGTGAACCACAGTTGGTTTGTCCTCCTTCCCTAGAGTCGCTTCCTTACATATGCTGATGTCATAGACATGGAGCCTTGTGATACTCCCGTGTTTCATTAATTAAGGATGCAATGATACCACGAAGGTGATCTATTCAATGAGATGTGTATCCACGGATACGTGAGATGGTGGAATTTTAATTCCTGTTTAACTTTGGACCCATTTGTTGCAGCATAAAAAAATTGTTTACACTTTTTTTCCCAGCAAAGGAATACAAGGTTGTATAAATCAAGCTAATTCTATATGAAAAAATCCCTCTGTAAAACCCTTTAGAGTATAGATATGAATCAGTGTAAAGTTGTGTGTATGTCAGTGTTTCAGAGGATGAGAAAACCCTGATTTTGAGAAAACAGCCTTTAAATAGATGTATTGTACAATTCCATAGGTGATGCAAACACCTTGCAAGTGAATAGGGCATATAATTAATATCACCATACAACTTCCCCAGTCAATTATTTACATTTAGACAGTTGATTTCTGCACTACACGTTTTCTCAAATGTTAGCCACACATCTTTTGGTGAAATTATGAAAATATACAGTTAGAGATGTGAATAAGAAATAACATTCTTTTGGAAAAATTATCGAATACAAATCTATGCACACGTGCATTTTGAAAATGTCTACATGAACCACTTCATATTTACATTACCACTCAACTCCAAACCACCTTATACCATACACACATACATACATATATTTATATATATTTATATATCCTCATTCGGTACTTGAGGCGGATGTTACACAGCTTCCGCAAAAAAGAGACAAAGTTGGGTTCAAGCTGCGTCACATTACTGAAACATTAGCTTAAACTAGCAACATAGTATAAAAACAGTTTGTTTGCAAATGCCAAGCACAATGTCTCATAACAAGTTTCCATCATGAAACACACGCAGCGGAGCAGCACGCGCCCCTCGCGCCACTTTCCTGGACGTTTACCTCCAGCTCCGGTCCTCATCGTGCACGGACCCGTCACACGAGCGTCGGGTCCAACCGTGAAATGGGTCCGGGTAGACCTGATCCGGCAGCGGCAGCTCGAGCGGGCCTCTTTATAACCGTTTCCTCACTTCATGAGCCTCGCCCGGTCCGCGTGAGTCTCCACCGCCTCCTCCTCCTCCTCCTCCTCCTCCTCCTCCTCCTCCTCCACCGCCTCCTCCTCCTCCTCCACCTCCTCCTCCTCCTCGGGCTGGCCACCAGTCACCGCTTAAGGAGAGCAGCTCACGCGAGGCTCGTCGCGGAGTGATGACAGGGGTCTGACCTCCGCCAGTCATCCGAGCTAACCGCTCCATGACAACCGAGCGAGCTCTTTTCAAGATGTCAGTTACGTTGGCTACTTACTTGCTGGGGCGAATGTCTTCTGCCTCTCCGGAACGGAAACGATGGGTTCTCTCACCACGGCAGACGACTCTTGTCACCGCTTCAAGGCAGAGACATGTCGGTGACTGTAGGTGACTGACTGTGGGTAAATAAAAGCGCGGAACTTCATTTCCCAACATGCACATCGGGATCTCTTCTTCTAAAGAAGGACAATGGAAATGACAGCGCACTACCGCCCCCTGCAGGTGCATCTGCATTTGACACACAAATCATCCAACTAAAGCAGGGTTCATAAACACACCATACGAATGACAATGACTCTGGAGAATGAGCCATTTCTCCTTTTATAAAATGTCTCAGTGTAGGCCTACTTTTTTCATAGTCAAACTTAAAATAGCACAACAATATGCAGCAGAAAAAGGTTTATTCTGGTACACAAAGACAACAGTACAGTACTGTAAACCGACCTAAACCAGGGGGTTAAAGACGGAGATGGATGGTGGTACCCCGTCAACAGTCAAGCGGACCTGTCAAGGCCAGTGATTACTTGCACTGTGTACATTGTGAGGCTTACCTCATGAGGACTATGGAGGCACATGCAGAGATGTCACCTACATAAGAAAGTCTACGGTTTAAAGCCAGGAAAAACTAGAGTGCAGACGCAGCACCCTGAAATATGTTATGCTTTATATCTTACTGATTTAATACAATTGTGTCCATTCCTTATAATTTACTTTGAATGTGTGTTTATGGTTCATTTGTGTGTTGTTCCTATATTTGAGGGAGTTGATCACCTGTGCACATGCTAACTGTGAAGGGGAGGAAAGTGCTTAAAGAGAGCGCTGTCTCTTTAAGAAAGGGGCGCTGTCTCTTTAAGAGAAGGGTGTGTGAAGGGCAGGTGGCGTAAGGAGGCTGAAGAGGAAACAAAACATACTTGTTTTAACTGGGAACTTTTTTAATAAAAGTTGTAAAACAAGAACTACCTGTTTTAAAACTGGTAAGTGTGCTCCAGCAAAAGCGAGAGACAAACGTGCAGAGAAATATATTTGGAGAAAGACTGTCCAGACTGTTAAGACGACTGAAACAAGCTACGCTCAGCTAAGGACTGACAGTTAATCGGACCTCAACTAGTGTCAGTTCAAAGCCACAACGCTGAGCTAACAAAAACACATGCTAACAGGTTTTGGGTCAATATCTTGACACTAAGCCACAGTCTGACTCAGTAAAGATGTGTTTTTATGGTCCAAAATGACATAGGCCTCCAAATAGTTCATTTATTTAATTTTTATGGGCAGACACTTCAAGAAAACCTTGAGTAAAAAACAGGTTAATCTTTTTAGATAATACTATATGACATGTTTTAAATGTTGGTTGCACAGATAAACTATTGAGAACAATGTCATGTTTGCAGTATTACTTAGTTGTGAAACCGCAGAAATAAACATTATTGTAATTGTGTAGTTAACACTTGTCTCCTTTCTTTCCCCAGGTGGAGGCAGCAACACACGTGGAGGTGTCTAACAAGCCTACTAGTGTTGACTGCACAGGAGGAGGTGTGCACTGTATGAATGTCTGACTCATTTACCACATATTGTTTAGTATTGGTGCATGCAAAACCATTTAATTGGAAATGGGATTATTGTTGGAGAATGCATAGAAAAACAACCAAGCAGGGCAATGCCAATGCAAAGGATGCACAAAAAAAGTTAGGAAATGTGTATTTAAACAGATGTTAGTGCTCAGGAGGCGGTGTATAGATTCACACATATGCGCAGTCAAATTGAAGTAACGTTATATTTTAATACATAATACACTCTTTGTGCTCGTTAGATTCTCCAAAACCTAATTATATCTCAAGTTTAGCCGCTCCGGAGACGTTAGAGCCAGTGGAGCATTTAAAAAAGTCCTGCCGAGATGAGGCTGCTCTCGGCGGCCACACAGCAGACCAGAAATACAGAAATTTAGAAATATATTTATTTAATGATGTCCTGTTGAGTTATAACTTATATTTATTCATTCCTGCATTTAATTATTTACGTTTACAACTAAATTCAGTATAATCCTCTTTTTAAATATTCCCTGAATGATAGAAGCACAATTAGTTCATCCTTCGGGCCGGATTTGAACCGGCGACCTGAGGATACTGCATACTTTCCACATGGAAAATAATACTACAGTCCTCTGCTCTACCAACTGAGCTATCGAAGGGCCGGATATTAGAAGATGCCACCACACACACACACACACACACACACACACACACACACACACACACACACACACACACACACACACACACACACACACACACACACACACACACACACACACACACACACACACACACACACACACACACACACACACACACACACACACACACACACACACACACACACACACACACACACACACACACACACACACACACACACACACACACACACACACACACACACACACACACACACACACNCACACACACACACACACACACACACACACACACACACACACACACACACACACACACACACACACACACACACACACACACACACACACACACACACACACACACACACACACACACACACACACACGCACGCACGCACACACACACCAACGGTGGCCTGTGGCTGCTTGGCGTGGGGGACCTGTTCTTTAGGTGCAGGTCCTGGTTCTGGAGGAGAGAAGCCCAGGCTTGTGCTCCGTCCGCCCTAACCTACTCCCTGCCCCCCCCCCCCCCCACACCTAACATTGTGTGTGGGGGGGCCTAACATTCTTGACAACAGGCATCTGAAACTTCTTCTCCTCCTACCCCCCCCCACCCACCCACCCACCCTCCCTGCGCTGATGGCCATTTGCGGCACCTGTCCCCGAGCCACTCAGCGTCCTCTGTCTTTTCCCTCTGGATCCTGGATCCTGAGCACTAGGCACCAGGAGTAAACCCAACATTTGAAGATGATAATATTTTGAATGATCTTAGAGATAATATCTTTGTATTCTTTGGGGTGGGTCCTGAGCACCAGGCACCAGGAGTAAACCCCAAATCTGACATGATAATATTTTGAATCATCCTACAGAGAATATTTTTTTCTCTGTCTATTTGACCTCCTGCGGCTCCATTTTCCTGATCATCTTCTCCAGCTCGGTCCTTTTGTCGGACATCCTTTTGCTATCTGCTGGATGAACTGGAACGTGAGCTTCAAACACTTGGGGTAGTTCAGTATGCAAGACCAACAGAAGGCAGATAGCTTTTGGCAGGTCTTGAAAGTTGTCTATCACAACTTCTCCTTCAGCGACGATCTCCAACGGGACTGGACTGAGATGAAGAGAAGATGAGCAGCTTCTTTCTGTGTCGGAACAAATGACCACCCGAGTCTTTCAAACACAACGACATTACTCATTAAATAACTATGAATAATGTTAAGCAACGTAGTCCAGTTACAGGAGGATCAGACGCTTCAATAAAACTATGCTCACGGGGATCATCAAATAATGGTGACAGTTCTAAAATATGCTGTCATGGTCCGACTAGATACTATTTCTGAAAGTAAGAGTTATCAATGATACAGTTTTTTAAAAACATGAACGTATAAGTAATGACCACTTTTACATTTATATAGCGCTGTTCTAGTTTTAACAGCCAATCAAAATGCTTTACAACACAAGCGTGTGTGTAATACATTCACATTCACATGCATACTCGCACAACAATTAGGGATTCACTCTCCTGCCCAAATACACTCGGGCATGTCGACCACAGGGGCCAGGGATTTAACCACCCACCTTCCTATCAGTGGACGACCACCCTTAATCCTGAGATAATATTTGTATTTAGCATATTTGGCCCCAGCAAATACCTTTTTATCAGATCATAACAACACATGGCCTCAGTGTTGTTGCCCCTGGGAGATTTACAAAGGCAATATTATATTAGACAGCAGTGTGAAGTTATTACCCTGACTACTGCTCTGACATACAAGCAGTGTACCCTGTTCAATGATAATAAAATATGGGTAACTTTGCAGAGGTGAATCTGATATGCAACAAACAAATAAAATGGCAGCTTCTACCGTAGCTTTGCTTTCGACTCAGCTTGTGACAGACCGAGTTGGATATTAGCGGCTCAGCCTCCTGGCAGTGATGACGAGCAGCCTTTGTTTGTGTTTGTTTGTGTACTGCACATCCCCTCCACTCTGTCACTGGCAGGTCCTTTCTGGTGAGAACAGGCTGGAAATAGCCAGTGGGGATAGAATACAGGAAACCCTTCATGTATGCATGCTCTTCAACATCTCCTCCGGTTTATTTCCACTTATCAATTCTATAGTAACCACATGATATTAATCAGTGTGCATTAAATATATTAGTTAATATCAAAAGTTGGATATTTGCAATAATCACACACCTTGAGGGACAACAGAGCAGATTGTACAGTTGATAATGTATTTATTTGTGATGAGTTAGTGATGATATTTATTGCATAAAAGTATGTGAAAGAACCAAAAACAAACAAACAAAAACCAACATGTCTGTGTTTCTTATGAATGTTTGCTGTGCAAGATGAACATAAACAACATAAACAACCTGTACATTGATTCTGCAAGACACCGGAAATGAAATAACATTACATTCAAAGATATCAACGGACACATACATCGCATAGGGACACATTCACTACTCACAACAAAGGCTCCAGGACCGAAAGTGAAAAGCACAATGTTCACACAATGCAATGTCGCCACCTAGTGGCCGGACCTTGTCATCACCTCTTTTCCCTTCAATCCCTCTCGATAGGGAACATCCTAAAACACACATCTGCACACAATACCTCCTTTTAAATATATAACGAATGGATACACTTTTACTCACACATTTTTAAAAGTGATTATTCTTGAGATTCATTGTATGTTTGTTGATCTGTGTAGTGCAATCAGGTTAGCAAGTCAACAGATGGCTTAATCTAAATGTACAGTCTTTGCAAAAATCTGCATAAAAACATGTCATACGATAGAGATTTATTTTCACACTTGTTAAGGCACTATACCTTTATTCACTGCATATGTGCTGCATAAAAAACATATAATTCATAATCCGGCAAACTTCACATTTTATTGCATAGTAAGTCCCTGTTTTCTCTAATTCTCTCATCTCTAATTGATTTTCTTTTGCTGTGGCAGAACAAAACTATTGTAATTCATTGAATAGTTGAGATTTTACCTATATTTTGCTTTCTAATGAAATGGTTTCCCTAAATCATCTCGTCAAGCACCACGTCACGTCATTTTCGCTTAATTGTCTCTCTTAGTTTTTTCTTTAACTCTTCAACTAAAATACAAATGTGCAATATACAGGTATCACACCTGTCACCCTGTTCTCATTTCGAAAAATATCGTTCTTTTGCAGTTGTTTTTTTCAAGCTCAGCGACAGATTGGTGGACAAACATTATCTGCTCACACGTCACGTTCACATGGTCTACTTTACAGATCTCACTGTCTCTTTCCAAAGTGAACATTTAGTCCATGCACTACGATCAAGTGTTGACGCCTCCACTCAGTAATAACCCTCAGAATCCTCTTTGGGTCTTCCTCAACTCGTCTTTCTGTCCCTTTTCCTTTGGCGGTGAGTTTACACGGCCAGGTCGTCCTTCCGAGCCCGGCTGCTGGTGCCACTGGTCTTGCTCAGGCGTCGCTTGTCCCTGGTGTAGCCGGAGTGCAGCGGCAGCGTTGGGGAGCAGCTGTTGGGCAGCTCCGAGGGCCCTCGCTCGTATCTCACCCTCAAGAAGTCTTCCTCCTCCCCCAGGTTGTCGCAGCTGTGATGCCGCTCTGTGGCCGAGTTCAGCGAGTTCTGCTGCAGCGCCATCCGGTTGTTGAAGGGATGCGAGGCCATGGCGGTTATGGCGTTCAGGGAGTTGGGGGCTGCCAGGCACTGGCTGAAGTCAGGAGGCGGGGTGCAGGAGGCCGGGGGTCGAGGCGGACCGGCGGGCTCCGAGGCCGCCGCCGCCGCCGCCACCGTCATCGTCCTCTTCTGCATCCTCTTTTTGCGTAAACACCTCATGGCGCTCTTCCAGCTCAGGTGGTAGAGCTCCAGCACAGAGAGCAGCAGAGACACACCGGCCACCACCAGCATGAAGATGATGAAGACGTTCTTCTCGGTGGGCCGGGACATGTAGCAGTTGACGGCGTTGGGGCAGGGCCACGACTTGCACAGGTACAAGGCCCTGAGGAACACCCCGTAGATCATGTACTGCACCACGACGAAGGTCACCTCCATCACTGTGCGAATCATGATGCTCAGGATGTACGTCTGCAGCAGCGCTCCTTTGAGGCGCACGCGGCCCGTCCCGTCGTTGGCCATTATGCTCCTCCCGGGCTTGTGCTGAAGGTATTCCTTCTCCCCCTCCGGGTCCCCCCCGCCTTCCCCTCTCTCGTCCCTTTGGTCCTGCTCCATCCTCCGCAGCTTCTCCTCCCGGCGCACGATGTGCATGGCGTGGCCCATGTAGATGAGGGACGGCGTGGAGACGAACACGATCTGCAGCACCCAGTAGCGGATGTGTGCGATGGGGAAGGCGCTGTCGTAGCACACGTTGGTGCAGCCGGGCTGCTGCGTGTCGCACAGGAAGTCGCTCTGCTCGTCGCCCCAGGACGACTCGGCCGCCGTGCCCAGCACCAGGATGCGGAAGATGAAGAGGACGGTGAGCCACACCTTCCCCACCGAGGTGGAGTGTTCCTGAACCTCCTCCAGGAAGTTCCCCAGGAGACTCCAGTCGCCCATCACTGCTCACACGGAGGACGGACACACACACCTGAGGACACAAAGACCGGAGCGAGCGGAGAGAAAGGGCGAGAAGGCGGTTCACCACAGGTGAGGAGGTGGAGTCACAAGAAGGTGAGGGGGAGGTGGAGGATGACCTGGGCAGAGAAGAGGGGAGACAGGAGAAACACAGACAATCAGTCATGGAATGATGGGTCCTCCATGTTGCTGCAGATCAAATGACCACAGTGAAATGTGTGTAGGGCATCATAAAAATAGCTTGTGTGCCTGTGAATTTGCTCGAGGGCTGGACACCGTGGCATGAGAACACACATTTTCCCATGAGCTAGAGAGAGAGAGAGAGAGAGAGAGAGAGAGAGAGAGTGAGGCCGAGGAAGTTCGGGAGTCATTTTAAAGTAAATAATGAGGTTGTTTTAAGAAAAATAACTCAATATTATATTATGTGTGCGTTCCAACTCCACATGACGTAGGACAGACACAGTGCACCCGGCCCCCACGGGGCATGTCATGGCGAGGAGGCTTCGTCCTCTCAATGTGACCCGGCCTGTTTCTCGCCTGCGGCCCACGACCAGCAGACTCCCCTCACAGCGGCGACAGCGTCGATGTCCACTGTCCTCTCTGCGATCATGAAAACCTCCTACAGGCTGCATCTATCTGAGGGCGTCAATCAGATCTCTCCATCTTTCCAATGTGTGTGTGTGTGTGTGTGTGTGTGTGTGTTTTCACCTGCAGCATTAGACAGAGTTTGGGTCGGACCCAAACTTGGCGCTGACAGGTTGACGAGTCTCAGCCAAGAATGACCCTACAAGGCGGTCGACGAGACAGCTTTACGAGTGGAATACCTGACCCCCATCATCGAGGGGTTAAGAAAACCCATCAAATTCCATTAAGGCGTGACCTCTGACATCACGTCCCTGTGCCTGCTGTCAACTTTTACTTTGGCAATTAGAGATCAAAGCCAGAGATTAATCACAGCGTGCTGTGAGGACGCTGATGGTAACACTTTGACAGCTTTATCCAAACACGTCACACATCTGAAGTTACTGCCCTACTTGGCAAGGTTGTGGAAAACATAGTTTACATTACAATCCTCAAAAGCTGTTCTAACAAACTGTTAATTTAATGGTGTGCCATGCAGGCGTTGCAGTATAATCACTATAATCCCAGTGTGTGAAAAGAAGCCAAACACAGAGTTAATATTCTCTCTTACCAGCTCTCAGCTGCCTCCGAGTGTTATCCATAAGCAGTTCCTCCCATTGTGTAGTCCACTGAGCAGCTTCGACTGGCCTCACTGACACTGACACAAGTTATGTGTGAGAGATAGAGTCTAAATCGCCCTCAGTCCGTCTCCCCTCCCCCGGTGTCTCTATGAGGTATATATATGGCAATAACGCGGAAGATCGGAGCGTCGTGCTCTTTATCTGTGAAGCATGGAAAGGTGAGAAACAAAACACCCCGGTCAGAACATGTGGCAGAGCAAATATTCAATCTCTATTCACACACACGGCTGATAGGCCGACACAAGGGCACGGGGGGAAGTTTATGGTCTGACACTTTCCAGCGTGCAGCCGATACGCTGTGACCGGTCACAGTGGGTGAAGCGGACCCCGTAACACTCGGACGAGCGGCTTGAGAAAACCCTCCTGGGACGAAGCCGATGATCTTTACTGGAAGTAAATCATGAGCGGGGAGAGAGAGCTGCAGGAGGAAGGGAGTGAGAGTCCTGCCAGCACAATAGCAGGAGGTGCAGCCGTGTTCTTATCAGCTAACACTGACAACAGGCTTTCCTCACCCAGTCAGACCCTGGTCACAACAATCCCCCCCCCCCCCCCCCCCCCGGACTCTAAGAGTGAAACCTTTGTGATAGTATCACAGGATTTTGCATCAGTATCATGATGACTGAATTCATAGATCCTTGTAGAGCTTTGACACCACATGGCATCATTCACATATTCACGGGAGGAGCTGCGGCTCCACCTGGCCGTCAGGAGTCACCTCGAGCTAATCCCTCTAAATCCAGACTGTAGACAGGACAGCAGGAAGTCTCTACAGCTTCCGCCGGAAACTGAAAACGCACCTTTTCCGACTATATCTGGATTAAAACACAGATTTGCACTTCAGTGGCACTTAAATATCTCTTATCATGGTACTTTTGTAGTCTGACTATGTTGAGGAAATGTTACTTTCTGTATTCTTGTTGTTCTTAGTTTGTAGGGTAAAATGTACTTATTGTAAGTCGCTTTGGATAAAAGCGTCTGCTAAATGACATGTGATGTAATGTAAAAGGAGTAACTCAGATTCACATTCACACGCCGTGGGCCGAGCTGGGGGTCGACCCGCCGACCCTCTGGTTGAAGGAGAGCCTGCTCGCCACTGAGCGTGCTAACATTTGATAATTATCGCTGAGGCGTACAGACGAGGCTCAAAACTAGAAGATTGGATATTGGAAAAAAAACAAAATGTTCCTATATGACAAATGAATGGATCACTGAAGTTGTTATACTTTACCCCAAATGTAACGTGAGTGTCTGCACCTCTCAAATGTAGAGAGGAGTAAAAGTACCCTCTAGTAATAAGTGGTATAAAGTGTTAAGTACTAGGGCCTAAACACTGTATTTAAGTACAATAGTTACTCCCCACCATTGGTTGCTCTGTGGTGTCATCTGCACACACACACTACCGGTCTAAAGTTTTAGAACACCTCAATTTCTCTTTTATTTATATATTTATTTCTCAATAATTACTCAGAAATTAAAGTATAACAAAATAAATAAATCATGGGATCATTTTGTTTAACAAAATCTACTCTACATGTGTCTGCCACCTTTTGCAGATACAGCAGCCGAACACACTGGTGGAGCCTCTACAGTGGAAATGGTGTATATATAGACAAGAACATTATAATTTCACCTCTGAAACATGATTTATTAGACAAAGTGGTATTCAGTTTGACTTGGGAACGGCTGCATTCTTACAGTCTCTGTCTCCTTCCCTCCACTGCTTCTTCCACAGGAAGTAATCTCAAACAATATGATTTCCGAAGGACAAAAGGAACAAGTGGGGGGCGGAGAGGTTACAGCCGAGACACTCCAGCCCATTCCTCTTCTCGACAGAGCACCTGAGTTGTCTTTCACAAGCTTAGCTGTGATCCTGTTCGTCCTCTGGCAATAACCGAGGATTTACTGGGGCACGTTATGCCCTTTGCTGAGTGGTCTGGTTGGCCTGCACACCATCATGGCTGTCTTATTTGTTTATAATCGCTGTGGCAGAGCGACGGAAAATCAGGTTTTTTGGCGTTCAAGCCGGCGAACGGCTCAAATGAAATCAGGGTATAATGCACCTCTGAGTTATTTCTGTCTGAAGTACATCTGAGTCTCCTTGTGCCTCTGTGTGTCCTGCACAGTGTCGTTGAGTTAGAAGAAAGCCACGGGAGCAGAGTGTCCGAGAGATATTATGACAAACTGAGCATGAAAGTACAAGAGAATAAAGCCACGAAAAAAAATACAATCATTGCATCACTTTCAAGGTCAACTCAAACTTAAATGGGACTAACTAAAACGTGGCAGTATTCAAAACTCAAGTGAGACGTGCATGCTGACGTCGAGCAGCTCAGAGAAGAGAGGCGACGTTAGCAGACGACAGACGGAGACGCAGAGCAACAGGAATACGTGGTGTGTGTGTTTCCCCCCCGACAACACCACGATAAATCCTGTGCAGCGGCCTCGTGTTGCCTTAGAGGGCAGTGACTCCGGTCGGGACGGGCATTCTCAGGCTGATGGGACAGGATGGAGGTTTTTATGGGATCATTAAGCTCTGCTTTTACGGCTGAGTGGTGGCACATGGAGCAATGATTCACAGATTTATGTCTCTCACAGAATCATTAGTGTTTTTTAAATGTATTTGTATTCAGTCATACCAGAAGACTGCAGAGATACATCAACTGCCTGTTCTAGGTTTTTTTTTCTCTTCTTCTTCTTTTTATCGCTCAGATTGAATAAAAAACTGCTAATAATTACATTTCTACATTTAAAAAAGTGAGTTCTGCCAATAGTAGCCGGCGGCCCCCGCAGCCTGCAGTGTGTCCACGGCCAGAAACAACAGGGGGCGTGGCTTATCAAACATTCCTTCAGTTATCTGCACCTTTCAGCACTAAGCCGGGTTTGACCACCTCTCCATCCTCATAGAGGACCAGGGTACACCGCCACACTGCCTCTCACACACACACACACACACACACACACACACACACACACGCCAGACACACACGCAGGGGCTATTAGATGGCGGGGCATACATCTGGTTGGCCCGCTTCCCTTTAACTAAAAGAAAAGTCTGTACACGTAGTTGTGCATTAAGTGCAGGAGTGTTATGACGAGCGGCCGAGAGGAATCGCCAGAGAAGAAGAAAATGTTTTCAGCCATCTCCCAAACGTTCTCAAAACAAACATTTCCTAAGAAGCTAATGAATAGTTTTCAAGACAAACTCATTCATTCCGGGAAAACTGTTGACAATATTTGTCATTTTTTTAGAGGGACTCATTTGACTCACACTGGAGGGGTCCCAAAATAAACGTGCAGAGCCAAATTTGGTCGGCTGGCCTCGAGAGATTCTGTTGTCGGGCGACTTTATAACTACACGTACACAAGCCTATTGTTTTTTACGGAGGAGAAGACGATGGTATTGGAATGAATGTGACCCATCATATAAAAACTCCTATTATTGTTTGATCTTATTGCACCTCAGTGGCATTAAAAGGACTAAAGAAGTCATATCATTTTCCAACTCAGCATTGATGGGTGATAAATATTATACGTTACATGTGTTGATGTTATTTGATATTTTTATTGTTTTAACCTGAACCTACATGGCTTTTAATGCATGGTTTAATTTCTGGAGAAACATGTTTTATGGTTTATCAGTAGTTACATCTTTCATAGTCATCATTGCTCTCTGTTTCACAATATACATTGTATATCAAGTATTTTGTATTTTAGTAGTATTATTATTTTGTATTTTAGTATTTAGTATTGGGTTTTGGGTTTTTATTTGTATCTTTTATTTTTATTAATGCTCTAATGTAAACCCACTGCTGTGATCCTGAAATGTCCCCATTGTGGGTCCTTATCTTATCTTATATGATTGACAAAAAAATATGATATTTCTCAAATACTCTCTCAAACGACCATATTTCTCTTGAAATCTGAAATCTTACACAGATCAGGGAACTAATTAATCTTAAATATTCCATATGTGTGCAAACATCTTCTAGTTTCAGGTATTGTGGCTCAAAGGGAATGAAATGTATACTTTCCTTCGGGAGGTGTTGAAACATTACCATCTGAAGTGTTTTGTATTACTCTTGTGATGTTTTTCTGTTTTATTCTTCACTTCATTCTTGGTTCTCTCTCGTATGCTGGTTGTGTGATTCTCTGGCCATATAAATGTTTTTGCTTCTCCAAATTCTCTAATGAAAAAAAAAATACTCCTCAATAAAATAAAGCTCCTAACGTAAATAACTACATTTCGATCATATTAAATGACCCGAGATAAAAAGCCCGTGTCCGGACCTCTGTAACCAAAGTGTCCCTGAACGCTTCACAGCAGCCACGCTGCTCCGAAAGATGTTCAGGTCGGTCACATGTTACGATGATGTATGACGATCCTCATGTATGTAAGTTAATGTAACACTTTAAAAAGGTGTTGTTGTTGTTGTGACAACTCACAACTGTTCCAGTAAGAGAGCAACCATCAGACGTTTATTCAGAGGTTGCATCGGTCTCAGATGACATCCATATGGAGCCTTTACGCAGGATGCCACACATACCCAGGATTCTGCCATTAAGCTGAGTGATTGTTATTTTTACTCTCTGGTTTGATTGCAGCAGCTTCACAAGGTTATTTCGGCTACAATGGAGCGATCGCCGTAAATAAACCAGGCCCAGTTATTTAATTAGAATGAATAAGAGCACATATAAAGGTCAAAGTTCAACTTCAACACAACATGGCTTTTTAAAACTTGAACGTACAAAACCCGTGGAGGGTGAATCCCAATGTGTATCGCAGCAGCTGTCTCGCTGCAGGACTTCAGTGTGTGTGTGTGTGTGTGTGTGAGTGTGTGTGTGAGTGTGTGTGTGCTGGGATTATGATCAAAGATGAGCATGTTGAAGTTTATGGTATTGGCGTGGTGGAGGGGTGAGTCGGAGGGAGAGTGTGACCACGCAGCGGGATGAGGGGGAGCTCACCTCCCATCATGTGAGTCACCTGTTGCCACACGGCTCCAGAGTGGATCTCACTCTGCCGTGCATCAGTCACACCGGCCCGCCGCGCCGCCTGCTACCTTACATGGCCGCCTGGCTCCTCATCCGTACCCACTACTGTACACAGACCCACAGCCCTGTTATGATCTATTGTTTGTCTGCATATGGCGTTACACTGGCGCCCTCGGGCCAGACAGCTGCAAGGTGTTTCACGGAGGAAAATTCTGTGTAACATTCTCCCGACTGAAACTCCTGGATTTTGTATTGACAGATTAAGCGTGTTGCTTGTTGAGATTTAAACTAAATTGTATCACTTTTTTAAATTTAGATCTTCATAATGGGTGATGGCAATTAATTATTGGTAATGGAAAAACTATAGTTTGATATGTGAGCCGGTATTTTTTTATCTTTCGTGTGGTTTAGCTTGTTGAGTTTGATTCCTCCGACATGGAGAGTATTTTTTGGGAGTGTGCGGCGCGGTGGGATCCACCCGGATGTCACGGAGCTGTTTATTTCTCAGTGACAATGTGTTTGTTTCAAACAACCAAACACAGACTGCATTTACTTTGTCTTTGATTTGTTATGGAAACTTATTTGAGTTGCAGCACTTTATTTACTTTCTGTAATCTTGTCTAGAACAATTTGTCTATTCCGATATGTACACACGTTTTCTGAAGAAAGCTAGATGGGGAAAGTGATTAAGTTAATTTACTTAAGCACTATACAGTTATGAGGTACTTCTACTTTACTTGAGTATTAACAGTTTTTCCTACTCGTTGTAACCCAAAGCATTTCAGTTAAAAATATTGGGCTTTTAACTGTAATATTTATATTTATTATATTTATTATATAGGTATAGTTACTTTTCAGTTCAAGAAATTCAAAAGCTTTGATTGCATTGATAATACTAATCCAGAAATATAATATCCAAACACTATAACACCAACCAAAGCCGTATTACCTGCACACTATACCTTCACTTTTTGTCATTTTTGTACGTATACTATTCTTCCACTACTTCAATATTTTCATTGTAATACTTTGACACTGTGATACTTGAGTAAAGAATATAAAAACGTCTTCCCTCATTGGTTTATAGAATTTTAAATAACAATCAGTGCGTGGCGTTCTCGCCCTGCGTGTGCACTTTCCTTCCGTTCTCTCGCTCTATTTTCCATCCTTCGTTGATTCAAACATTTTGTAATAAACAGCTGTTGCTCTGGAGACCCCTCGGCGGCGTCGACTCCTCTAGGCGCCCGTCCAGTTGGGAACGCGTTGCCGGTGTCTCTTTGTCTCCGGGTCCCCGGTGCTGCCCTTTGTTTGAATAGACGTGTCTCTTCTGAGAGTTATGAGGATGGAGAGTGGGAGGCAGAGCGAGGCCACGGCCGTACCTGCCGCGGAGGACAGGCACTCGAACAAACACCAGGCCTCCCTTTCCATCGTCACGGCTCTTCAAGATCTCATCGCTTTCTCAAAGATGTCATCGCAAAGAGCCCTCCTCGTCTTTCACCTGAGCGAGAGTTGGCTTACCTGCCCGTCTGCTGTCGTCCCGAAGGATGTTATCGAGGATACGGCTCCCTCTCGGTCCTCTGATGAGACAAGTCTTCCTTCAACTCAGAGGGACAAATGGCAGGTGATGATGAAGTGATGAGCAGATGATACATGGACGAGTTCTTGTTCACGCCGTCTGAGTGTCGACCGAACACCAAGCTGTTAGTCCACACAAGGGGCACGAGAAGAAAAGCAGGGGCATCACAAGTGTGTTTCGCCAAACGGCCCTCCCTCCTGTCTCTCCTCCTCCATCCCCCCCCCCCCCCCGCCCTTTTTTTCTTACATCCCTGGTGCTCTATTTTTTGCTGGGAAGCATTCCTCGGCAACGGGAAGGGAAGTGGAATTGTTTTCTGGGATCAATAGCAAGTCCGCCCAGAGTGAACTTCCAGAGTGCTCTTATTTACTGCGTGGTCCTTCAGGGTCACAGCTCTGCTGTCTGTGCTGCGTTCAGGGACAGCCACGGGAAAATCCATTCACAGCAAGATCTTTAAAAGAAAAAAATCTAAAAATTTAAACTTAAAGCAAAGCAGGACGAATCTCTTCAAAATTGGATTTGAACTATCTCAAATCTGGATTTCCAGAAGCTGAGAATAAAGCAATAGAATGAGGAGTCATGAAGTCGGTGTTGGAGCCACGAGATCTGAAACCATCTGCTGAAGTTTGAGACGTGAACAAAGAGTCTGAGACAAGAGTCAAAGAGCTCATCCCTCTCCTCTTTCCGTCCTTCCTCCTGGTTTTTTTCCTCTGATGTATGGGTGTCAGTTTTAACCCGTGACATTCTCTTAGCAACGCAGTCTGCCTGCGGATAAACGTGCGCGCTGCATTATATAATGGGGATGTTTTAGGTTTGATTTCTCCTTGCTGGAGGGCCAACGTGCAGTGGAATGGCTTTAATTATGTGGTGAGGGCACAGAATGGACACTCACACATGGACAGACAATTATAATGTATATTATAATGTGCTTTGAGCATTATGTAACTTTAATGCTACAGCGCATCGTTCTTTGATTTCCCCATTGTGTTATCGTCGGCTTGAGGTGTGTTGGATTCACTCTCTGGACGTCTAAATTTTGACTTTTTAAAGTTTGACATTTTGGGAAAGAGATGAGTGATAACCTTCTCATGCTTGTCTGCTGAATTTGAAGAAGCTGGTTAGCTTAGCATAGTTAATTTATTTGCTCTCCTGGAGGTTTCTGCCCTTTTTTTAAACACATATATTTCTTTGGAGTTTTTCGTAATATGATGTGAGGTCAAAGGTCAGGCATGTCGTATGTGTACGGACTGTAAAGACCTCTGAGGCAAATTCGTAATTTGTGATATTGGTACACAAAATAAACAGAAAATTAATGTTTAACCTTTTTAACAATTGATTTTGTGTCTAAGCCCGAACCAAAACTTCCCTGTAGTGGCATAAGGTCAGAAAATTGTTTCATGTTTGGAACTGCTATGTTGAATTTTGGATTCAGATCAAGAACATGCCTTCATGGTTTATGGACCAATGACGCAGATTACTATTTAATTTGAAGGATCATTGGATTTGGGTGAACTTTAACTTCCTGTTTCCAGTCTTTGTGCAAAGCTAAGCTAATCGGCTAAATTATATGTAATGAATACACTTAATAGTGGTGTTATTTAATTCTAAGCAAGAAAGTGAAAATGCGTTACTCAAAATGAATTGCAATCAATGATATATTTGCTCTCTATGCCCAATGATCTAAAAGACTAAATTATTCTCTAACAATTTGGCCTTTCACCACCGACCATAGCGAATGGTTCACCATGTATAAATAGCAGGGGAAACCAAACCTACCAGCATCTCATGACCGTCCTTTTTATCCTTCCTTTCATGCTCTTAAAAGACTACATCCTTTGTGAAAACTGTCTCTAAACGAACGCTCTGACACCTATTATTTTTTATTTTGGAAAGGTTGCCAGACGTCTGTAAGAATTGCCTCTGATTTCCGAGTTTCCTTAAACACAAGCCCACGGCATGGAGCACCTGACATCCTCTGAGTCAGTGGCACCGGTTAATGGAGTGTTGGAAGGGATGGAAAAGCTGTCGCTAATTCCTAATAACTTAGCCTTCCTCAGTTTAAAGTCCGCGCTGACGTTTCCACCGCGCTGCTCGACGAACTGGATTAAGAAGTGGAACACCACTCACAGCGAGGAGCAGCATGAAGTGCTTTGTAACCAAGAAGTGATGTTCCATGACTTCCCTTAATCCCATCAGTTACAGCTCGGCGATGCCAAAATAAGGCCTGATTAAAGTGTGTGTGTGTGTGTGTGTGTTTGTTACTGAGGGATCAAGAGAAGGGTCAACTGCACATGCTTGTGTGTGCCCCTGTGTGATGTGTACTTGAGTGCTTGATGGAGAAAAAAAGCCCACACTGCCAGGATGCATTAGTGTAACCCCCCCCCCCCCCCACCGCCCACCAGTCTGACCCCTGCCTGCTATCCGGCTCCTGACACAAACCCGTTGCAGCTCTGCCTCGCCCGCGTCTGAGGGAAGCCAGGCTTGATGGATACGTGCTCCTGCACCGCCAAACACCCTCATTAAACCCTCCAACTCATCTGTGGAGATGAGGCGGAGGGGTTGAGGAGAGAGACTCTTTTTCTGCTGAGGTGGACACACATCTGCTGGTGCATGTCCACATGTCGCTGACGGGCCTGAACAAACACCTGCATGAGGTGATGTCAAGACATCTTTACTTACCTGGGTTAGGACTTCTTTACTTACCTGGGTTAGAGTTAGGACATATTTACTGTACTTGGGTTAGAGTTAGGACATTTTTACTATACTTGGGTTAGAGTTAGGACATCTATGGGTTAGAGTTAGGAAATCTTTACTGTACTTGGGTTAGAGTTAGGACATCTTACTGTACTTGGGTTAGGGTTAGGACACCTTTACTTACTTGGGTTAGAGTTAGGACATCTTACTTACTTGGGTTGGAGTTAGGACATCTTACTTACTTGGGTTGGAGTTAGGACATCTTACTGTACTTGGGTTAGGACATCTTACTGTACTTGGGTTAGAGTTAGGACATCTTACTTACTTGGGTTGGAGGTAGGACATGTTGGCTCTGGACCCTTTTTCGACTCTGTCTTCTCTCATATGTTCTTTTGAGTTTTATTATTTGTCTTTTGTTCTTTAGCACATTTATCTTCTTGTTGACATTTTTGATATTCAATTTGTTGTAGAAATTAAATGCTCAAATCAGTTAATTTGCTGAATCTTCCAATTTTCCTTTTTAAACTTTATTTTCATTAAAATGTTGATGTTGTGCATGTCACCCTTGAAAAATAGATTTTTAATCTCAAAGTCTTTTTTGAACCACAGATCATCAATATTAATCTATTTAAAACATTTTGACATTTTAAACTTTCCCTAAATAGATTTTTGTCCAACAATGGAGCTCTATGGCACAGCTCTTACACATGGGCTTTATGCAGTCATCAATATTGCATGTATATATAATTGACCAATTAATATGTCTATTTGTGGCCATTTATAAACCCTTAAGTATTCAAAAGTAGTAGTGGAGTGGGAAGTAGTGCACTTGGTTGAAGTGTGACCATCAATCCCCTCTCTCATCTCATCAACACATGTCCATCCAAGCCAGGTCATTCATAAACCCAGTGCTGCTTTTTGATTGAACCGACCTGGAGGAGCGAGTGTTCATCGTCAACACATGATTATTCTGGGGTTTGGTTATTCTGAGGTGACAAAGCTTTGAGCCAACAGGTGAGGGATCCAGCTGACAGGAAGAGGGTCATCGTGTGTATTTTAGACTTCAGACTCCAACGCTGTCTACACACTGATGCTATTCTGACAGCTCCTCTTTGACCCTGTCGCTGACTGAAAGGCCGTCCCAGACTGGAAACATCGGTGATGACAAAGTTATTAAGGCATATATATATATATATATATATATATATATATATATATATATATATATATATATATATATATATGTCACACATGCATTACTGTGTATGGCCTGGTATGATTGTTATCCAAGGCGCCACGGATGGCTGCCACGGTGGTGCGCTCTCTCGTGTTTTTTATGTTTTTGTTTATTTGTACGGTCTTCTTAAACTTCTTGGACCGTTGCACTGTTTCGCACTGTTTGCTTTGTACGGCACTGTTTGTTTTGTATTGTGTTGTAATGTATATTTTGTGTAAGCACACTGAGAGTCACTTTACCAAGTCAAATTCCTTGGCAGATGAAACTGATTCTGATTCTGATTCTGATCAACCTGCCCATTTTCCTACGATCTGGGGATTTTATCAGCTATCTCCAAAAACTGTCAACTCAGCAAAAGCTTTAGTGCAACTCTAGAAAACATGAGTATGGTTGGCCTCTAAAGTTACAATATTCAGTATTATGCTGAATTCCATTCGCATCCGTTTCGGGGTCTTGGTATTGTTTATGATGGCTCACTGTCAGCCTATTGGGACACATCGGAGACATTTTAGTCAGAACCTCAAAATGTCTGTTGTAAAAAAAAGAACCTGTTGGCCCGTGACTATCCAGTATCGGTGCGGCTGCAGATAAAACCTGTTGATGTGTTTTATTCCAACTGTTTTGATAAGATTTCTTTGTGCAGAGTCAGTCACCGACGGTTTAACAAACAACATCTTGTTCCTCCTCCGCCCTACGAAGGTTATCAAGATACGGAGAGCGCCGGAGGAAACATGGTCTCTTACCGCCATATCCCCCCCCCCCCCCTTCACCACCGTGCATCCCAGTGTGCAGCCATGGTGAAGGAGCGCCATAAACAAATGCAGGAAGAGGGATATCTACAAAACTCTTCAAGACAACCGACTCACTCAGACATGAGGACAGACTGCTTGTGTGTGTGTGAACAGATTGACTTTGTCCAGCGTTTATGTTTTATGTTTTACGATGATTGAAGATAGACATGGGGGGGGGGGGGGGGGGGGGGGTACGTGTGTTTATGTGCCCACCATACATCCCTGAAAACAAACAGGGAATGAAAGGACGGCATTGTTCGTCGGGTCCAGCAGACGTGCAACAAGTAGGGCAATGAAAAGCCCATTCAGGCTTCTCAATACAGCCTCTTCCTCCTGGCTGAACCTTTGGCTGGAATTATTCTAAATCAAATAAATAAAAGTCAAGGTTTTACGGCCGATTGGACATATTCAATAAAACCCTGAGTGATGGTTTTGTGTTTTTTTGGTGGAGGTTAGCATGTTCTCCGTCTTATCCACTTCACTGTGGCAATGTTTAATGACTTCCTGTTGCTCCTGGTCATTGTTGAAGTGACTCTGCTTCAGTTGAGGAAGCAACATTAAAGTATAAATCATTTCCCTCGCTCACTGAACGTGTGTGAGAAAGTCCTCCGGCTGGTCGCCAGTGGATGGTTTGACCGTGTGTGCCGGCACTCCTATCCGTAGATAACATTGTGTTGGGCGGCCGGCTGACTTTGGGGACCCGGAGGCATGAACTCGCCCCGCGTCGGGACATGTGTTCCCCCGATAGTGACAGGGAGGGCGTTACCCTTCAGTGGAATCCACCTCCAGCCCTCCAGGCAGCTCTTCCTGTCCTGAGCCCTGTGCACACCCACACTGTTCTTTCACCGTGTTTCTCAGGAACCTTGGTCACCCGTCATGCAACAAAACATTTTTTAATTCCTTTCCTCCTCCTTTTGTTTTGTTTCCGCTCATGTTTACAAGTCTGTTAACAACGGACTTCTTCCCAGGGCCAGTGTTCTGGTCACCAATGAGTCATAAAGTGTATGAACTATATGCATGGGTAACCGTCTTATTTCAATCATTTTATTTTAAGTTTTTACAAATGACACAAAACAACAACAAATAAATAAAAATGACATAACAGCATAACAACCAACTATACGAACAATCCTATTGAACATAAATCAGCATAAATCATCATCCTCCATATTGATCCCACTATAACTATCGTATTTATAACGTTCTTACCACCATTTGATTCGTCATTCGTAAAGGGTCTCTTATAGAGTCACAGTTCATTCACAGTGGACTACCATAGGACCTTCTTTCACACACAAGTGTGTATAGTAGCCAATAATGAGAGAAAATAGTGCTATGAATAAGACTTACAGGGACAAAGGCTACAAAGGCTTCAAATAAATGCTTCCGGTAAAATAAAGGAAAAGCACATCAAATATCTACCGTAGCTAGATAGCTAGCGAGCCAAGGTAACGGCCATCTTGGTTCACTGATTGGTTTTTCACACTTTATTAACCTGCACATTTTTTCTTTTGAACTGCATGATTCATGGCAGAATTCAGACAGGATTACAATGAGGTGAAAAATATTCCCATATTTGATATAATTTCTCATGAAGCTTATTTGCTTCGCCTCATCTCTGAATCCCGTACTTTCTTTCTTGCATTGCACACAACCAGCAAGCTTTACTTTGATGACATCATTGGTTTTTGCAGCCTTTCGAGGATGTCGTTGCTATGGTGATTGCGTGTCAAGATGCGGAGAAAGTAAAATCTTCGCACACACACACGTTGGTGTATTTCAAGGTTTTCTTAATGGTGACCCGTTATGAACTACAGCGCTTAACATATCCATGATCTCAATGCCACATGTTGGTTGTTTGCAGTACCAGAAGTCACATTTTAAAAAAGCATGTTTTATAAAATCAAGACATATTTAATTTATTATACATATAAAATATGGCTCTCAATGAAATATATTTAGAAATATTTGTTTTTTATGGCTCTCCCAGTCAAAAAGGTTCCTGACTCCTGGTCTAGTGGTTTAACCTTTTAGGAAAAGGAGTGAGCCATGATTGGAAAACATCCAGGCAACCCCTACGCTCATATATCAAACTGTGGGAAAGTGGGAAGTATAAACAAAACATAGAAACACTAAATAATTAGTCATTGAATTTATTGCCTGTCTAGAACCAGCATCTCAATCCCTCACCAGTCATCCTTGAGGTCACTTTCTCTCCTCCAGCCTCTTGTATCCAGGCAGCCTTTACATCCTCCCTCTATTAACGCCTCATGCCTGCCCTCCACCCAGCCCGTCTCTATTGTGTGCAGGCGGCTCTCCTCTCTCTCTCCTCTCTCTCTCCCATGGTGACACAGAGGGGAAGCTGCCCTTCCACTTCCTTCTCCACTGGTGAGAACAATCCATGCCTTGTCTCTCACCCCGTCTCTCTCTCTCTCTTTCTCTCTCTCTCTCTCTCTTAAACCCAGACTACATGAAGCTGCCAGGTTACTTGGTTTCCTGATACAGGGTCTGGGCTTGTAAAAATGTAGAGTCATTTATTTAAAGGTCTTTATCTGATCTAATATAGCCTTTGCACCCACTAGGTCTCCAGAAGAGATGGGATAGATGGGAACTGTGGGATACAGCAGCTTTCTTAAGTATTAAGGGGTGTGAGACCAGCATGTTTCTGCAGGTGTTCTTGGCAGTATTTTGTTCTGTAAATCTGCCTTAGGGAATACACAAACTAATAAATGAATCATTATTTTTAAAGAGCACTTAAAAAGTTACAAGGGGAATGAAGTTCAGCGATTGAAATACAATGAAAACATGACAACATTTGACAATGTTTCAAACACAAGCAGTAAGACATGACTGGATGAACATGTATAGAATTGGAGAATTGTTCTTAAGTGTTGGAAATAAGTGACTTTAAGTTTCTCTAAGTGAAAGTCGTTTGTTTCAGAGTCCTTGAGTTAGTCACTCTGGTCAGTGGTAAGTTTGGTACCAGTTCATGCAATATATAAGAAGCAAAACACTTCTTAAATCAGATCTAAAATTAAACGTGCAGTGTTTAAAACTGGTGTAATGTGAGCGGTGAGGGGCCTCTCATCCTGGATGAGGCCATCCAAAATAATTGAAAATGTATTTTCGGACACTCTTGGTAATGTGCTTGTAAGTGCCTCCAAATCCATGTCCTCAAATAGTGAGCTGGGCATGACATGTGAGGAGAAAGGTGCACAATCATAAATATGATGATAGTAATAAATAGCACGTGTGAAGAACACACACTCTTTAATGGCTCTTTCCTGAGTGACGTGACGCTTTTGCAACAGACAACTCAGAAGTCTGCAAACGATGACTGACGTCAGACGTCCGTCCGTACACAGGTGGCGGCAATTCACAATCATTGAATTGATTAGTCAACAGAAAACACCTGGTGCAAAACATCAGGACCGCGGAGTAGAATTGAACGCCTCAATTGGCGGGCGGCAAGTCTCGCTCTCAGCCGGCTGGGTCGTATGCGCGCCTCATCACATGTTCACTGCACAGTGGCCCTTATAAACACAGGAGGGTGGTGTGGCTGGTGTTGCAGCAGGCCATGGACGAGGAAACCTTAAGCACAAAGGTAGTGAGTCCAATCTTCTCACCGGTTATAATCCATCGCACCAGCGTCTCAATCTGTATTTAACTCTCCTGCAAACTGTCATACAATAGGCGGTGAAAAATATTTATGAAGGAACACATCTTCAACAAACCATTTGTTCCCTTCAAATGCCGCATTCCACTTGTATTAGCTCTCAGAATTGTAGGTGTGAGTTTTTTTGTGCGTCAGTTCCTGAAGTAAAGTGTGTTTTAACAAGCTGCCAAACTCAAAGTGAGCAATTCAGCACGGGAGGGACCAAGGTCAACAAATGTGACCTCTGGAAGACAATTATGAAACCTAGACCCCGTTTACATGATGGGAAAACACATATATCTTCATGCGTTTTGGCCTTTCATTTACACAAAAACTGAGGTTTTATCATGAAAAACGATTATTTCTAAAAACTCCGGCCAAAGTGGAGATTTCTGAAAACTCTGTTTTTGTGTTTGCGTGTGAACGAGGTCAAACAGAGTTTCAGGTTGTCAAACGTCACAGTATGGACTAAAGATGCTTCACGTCATGTGAGCGTCCTATGCGGACGTATGCGGACGGCGTATTTATGCGGGTTCATATAAACAGAAAGTTTTTTGAAAACGACCTTGTGTGTACAACGTTATTTTTGAAAACGGAGGGGCAGAAATATTTGTTTTAGTAAATACCGGCTATGTGTAAATGTGGCCTTAGTCCAGCTGAGTAGCAATAACTCTGCCCTCAAAAACACTGTGTGTGTGTGTGTGTGTGTGTGTGTGTGTGTGTGTGTGTGTGTGTGTGTGTGTGTGTGTGTGTGTGTGTGTGTGTGTGTGTGTGTGTGTGTGCATCTCAGACATGCATGTATTTAAACTCATTCTGAAGGAATAGTGTGGCTCTCTGTCTCGGGTCAGGATCACAGGGTCCAGCTCCTAAACTGCAGCGTTTATCAATCCTCTCACCGGTTTCCGTTGGCGAATACTCAAGCGAGTGTGTCACCTCTGTTTTCTCAGTACGTTTTTTGGATGCCTTTGAGAAATAGTTTGAAACTCTCTCACCGTCGCAGGAAAGAAACGATTGCCCGGTTCTCAGAGGAAATGAGAAATTACCGGAGAAGAATGTTCACACTTAGTGAAAGGGTGAAAGAAAGGCCTGCGTAGAAGCGGTTACACAACAAAGCAAGCTGCTTGGTACATCGTTGATGTCTTGACGTTGTATGGCAACATTCAGAAACAAAGGGAAGTGGCTCCAAACAGATGACGCGTGAAAAAAAAAGACTTAGGATGACGAAAAAAATGAGGGCTTTGTCACCGTGGCAGGAGGTCACCCATACACAAAGAGAAACGATGGCACACGTTTGGGCCCGAATACGTGTGGATGTTCGCACGCTGAATAAACAAGTGTTTAGAAACAAGTGGATCTCTGTCTTTAAGCGTAAGCCTTGTGCCATTGAGGTCATAGATTTGTGCGATGTCATGGGACAACGCTGCCCCCAGGTCACGCTGTATCTGTGAAGGACATCGCTGATACCATCTCTCTAAAGCCGCTGTCAATGCTTCCTTTCTGTGAATGTCAAACTGACAATTAAAATAGTGAGTGAGGAAAAAGCAGGACACATCATGAGCTTTGAGACATGGGGCTTTTCTTCAAAACACTGTGTGGTCATCTCGATTTTTAAACCGTAAAAGATTCAATACGCATGCATTTTATGGTTTTATTAAAGTTATATCTTGGAGATCAGTCTTTCCATTTTGATGCTACAGATGATAATAATCACATCATTTTACTGACGTACAGTTTTGATTGCAGAATTATTTTGCAGACTGGGATTTTAGTGCTTTTACTTGAACTATTCAAAACCGGCCGAGCACAAGGTGCAAGAATGGAAAAGTGTTTTTTTCTTCTTCTGAACAACATTAAAGCAGATTGCTGTTCCTTGATTGCACTTGCTTATTATGAGGCACAACTATTCATAATGGTAGGGTGCTTATTAAGAGGTCCACTATTATTAGTTTTGGTCTTTTTTTGGCATTTCTAAGCTCTGAGAACATTTAAAGTCATGTCAGTTTTTATGCTTTCATGTCAGAGAACGCTTTTTTGAGGATGTACAAATGCTAAAGTCATAAAATAAAGCAGTTTCCATGCATTACGCTCTTTAAATTTGACTTGAAAGATCCCTTGAAGATGATAGGGGGGATGCCTGTTTACAAATCAAATCAATTATTCAAGCAATTATTTCGAAACCTCTTAGAAATTAGAGGTAATATAAGCTAGTTGTAAGCATTAGATGACAAGACTGAGATGACTGACGTCAGAAGGATTCCCCGCCTTTTGATTTAAAGTGTCATTCGTTGATCAGAGGGGCGGAGCCTGAGACAAAAATCCCACGTTGAACACTTATCAACCGCAACTGAATGCAAATATACCATATATGTAACTTCTCATTCAAAAGGTGGCATATGAATAAAGTTTGAGTTTGTTCACATTATCATAATAAAGCACTGGTTTATTATTAGGGTATTTATTGTTGAAAATAAACAATTTAACAGTGAAAAGTGAAACATTGAACTTTGAAAGAAAAGCATATTTTGATAGTACAATAACATGCATTCATGTAATAATGCTAACTTGAATTATATCAGGGGTAGCATATTTCGATAGTACAATAACATCCTATTATGTTAGGGTAGCATGAATCGATAGACCCACCTATCGGTTTATGCCGCGGTAGCAAATTCTGACAAGGTAGCAAAAAATGACAGAACACCGGCCGTGTGCCGCTCCACAGACCAACATGGCCAAACCGGAAGCACCAGAACCCTCAGACCATGGGAGACGGCCTCCTGCCCTCAGTATGATTCAACAAGTGTGCATCTGTTCACAAGAGGACATCTTTGCAGCTCATTATACGGCATATGAGTAAAAGAAAAGGTCATGTTCAGTGGGAGACCATACTCAACCTGAAAGTAGTTTCCCCCCAGAGATGTTCATTGTTTGAAAACCACGTGACGGATTAACATAAAGCATATAGTGAACACGCGTCTTAAAATGTGCGCCTCATTGATGAGGTCGCTCCGCCGATAAGACGTTAGCTACTTCCTGACTCTCAAAGGCCCCGCGGGCAGGAAGCGCGTGGTGCCATCGCGCCGTAGGCAGATCGCAGCGCTCGATATGTTTGTTAGCGCGTTAGCATTCTGATTAACGGCCCGTCGGTGCCCTGCTGCTTCGGAAAGGTCTAATCTGGCCTCGCGCCTCACCGCACCTGCTCAATAGAGTCCGCACCCTGCATCATGACATCATGTCTTTATGCGAAATCCCGTTGGCATTCACGGGGCCCCGCCGTAGGGCTTAGCGTGCAAGCGTCCACTATCGCAACACGCTGCTCTTTAAAGGGAGTCCCCTGCTCCCCGATCCTCCACCGAGCTCTGGACGTGGCGTCCACCCCCCGACCCGTCAGGCGGAGCCCATGTGCCACCCAGGGCCCAGAGGAGAGCGAGTGTTTGGGCTTTTTTGTTGAGGACGTGTTTATATGAGAAGATATCGCTGCTCCGGGATGTACGGAGACCGGTTCTTAGATACCTAATCAACTGACGTACACGCTGATGTTTACTGGATTTCATTCAGAGAGAAACTGGAACACATTTGGGCAAATTTAACAATGTGGTGCCTCAGACTTTATGTGACTACATCATCCATTTGTGAACAGATCAGTGAAGCTCAGTGTGGAGCTGCCACTGCGCTATAGATCAGACGTCAAGAGGTGGACCTTCCAGTTCATCCGCCCAGTGATGTCACCGAGGACAGAGAACGCTATTGGTCGAGAGACAGCGAGGGTTGGCTGGAATAAGATGGGCAGAGTGGAGATATGCCCATAAAAGGAGTGATGGTTGAGTATGCATTAATGGTTGTTGATTCTAATCTTTGATACATGTGACCTGTATGAGGTCACCTCCATTGTCTACAGACTTGCACTTTATTGCTGCTATTATTATTATTATTATTATTAGTAGTAGTAGTAGTATTATCATTATTATTATTTGTATTATTATTATTATTATTATTATTATTATTTGTATTATTATTATTAATACTACAATCACTTTATGTTGGACAATAGAGAAACGTACTTTCGATCTTCTGTATGTTTCCACGAATGGTAAATTGACAATAAAAGATGAATTTTGACTAAATGATGAATTGGTTAAAATATGTTGAATAATTAAAAGTTGCTTTATTTCTTCATTTATTATTTTAAAGAGTGTGTCTGTTTGTCTATGGTGCAGTTTCACACATTTTCCAGTCAGACGAAACAACAATTCTGAACAAAGAACTTCATATTAAGTTTTGATTTTAATCTAACATTTAACATGTTGAAGTTGTTGGGGATTATATATGCGTTTTTTTCCGTGTCAACATCGAAGGCAAATCAGTCTTCAAAGAAAACCGCATTGTTCAGTTTGTATTGGGTCCTGGGAATATGAAACAATCGCGGAAACCTGGAAAATAACTTGTGCGAAGGGAAATGAGTCGTGTGACCGTAAACACGCCGTCTGGTTCAGACGGCCGCATAACGGTTCTGTTCCTTCCTTTTAATTTTATGCATCAGTGTTTTCCCGGGAGAGATTTTCAACAATTTGAGGCAAAAGGCAAACAAAAGATTTCTTCAAATAAACTTTGTGGCTAAGTGGTTTATGATGAAAGTATTACATGTTGGCATAAAGAAATCACATTGTTGTAATAATCTGGATTCTATCGCAGTGTGTATTCCGGTGTATACCATAACTTCCTGTTCCCCATTTGAAGATAGGCTCATAGTCTAATATAAAGAAATATTCACATGGAGAAAACTTTTGTTTAACGTTAATAAAGTCTCGTTTTTAAAAGCATCAACAACGTTCGGTTAAAGACAAAAAATTGCCCAGTTTTATAACACACATGTAGTGATTTGATTTCAATAAGGCTGATAGACAGTTTTGCTTATTCTGTTTTAAATGGGGAGGAAATACCATCACCAGAGTTTTTTATTTCAATTTGTTAGTAAGAGACTGAATGATAAACAAACACAACTTACAGAAAACTAAATGTAATGAATTAAAGGATTTTTAAATACAACTTAAAACCAATTAAAATGAAATTTAAAAACATTTGAATAATGTTTTAATATTTCTTATTACATCAATAAATATTTTTGTTTAAATTATATCATGATGCTTATAATAAGATAAATATGGCTTTGCCATTGTTAAGCCTAGTTTATGCTTCTCCGGCGCGTCGCTCCGCGCCGCCGCAGACCCTTCGCAGACGGTCGCTGGAGCCTGCCGCGCGCCTCCAAAAAATCCTAACTATGCGTCATGTTGACGCGGACCGCAAGCGCTGTGATTGGTCCGCTCAGAACGTGACTCCCGGCAGTGAGTATATCTTCCGGTCTGTCTTCCTACACCGCCATTTTTAAAAGTTATCGTGGACCGGTAGCAACAATGGACCAAACAGAAGACTGTGACCGGAAAAAAAAAGCACGGATTCGGCTATAATCCATGAAACCACACCGACACACAGACACACACCCCTGGCGACGTGGCGGTGAAATGCAGAGCAACAAAGAGCAACGCGTCCCTCGCCGCAGAACTTCGAATGCTCAAGGTCTCCGGCGCGACGACGCGCGTCAACGCGCCGGAGAAGCATAGACTAGGCTTTAGTATGAGACTGGATGTTAAATCATGAGAACAAGCAGAACTTACCGAAAAATAAATCTAATGAATTAAAGTCATTGTTAACACAACTTAAAACAAATTAGAATAAAATTAAAATAAACATTTGAACAATGTTTTTTTTATACTTGAAATTTGATTTGGGTATTTTTACAGAAATACAACCTTCAAAAGTAAGAATGTATAATATAATGCATAATAATAATAATAATAATAATAATAATAATAATAAAACCTAAAAATAAATATAAATAAAAATTAACCACGCATCTGGCCAACAAGGGCTATGAGAAAGCACAACAATAATTGAATTTTTCTTATATGAATAAATATATATTTTTAATTATATCATGATGCTTATAATAAGATGCATATGGCATTGTCATGATTGTGTGTGTTAAAGTGATACATTTCAATCAGGTCAAATCGTCCCTAACATTTATATCGGGAGAGAGGATATACAGCGTTAGTGGAGGTAAGTTCCCAATGAGAATGTAAGATATTCAGAGTGTCCTCTTCAGGCTCCGGTAGCTTCTGCTCTGTTCAAACATCTGTGCTGTGATTCAGAGATCAAAGGATGTTTTTCTTCTGTGAACCGGCAAAGTTGGACTAACCTCCATAACAGAGACATTTCAGCGTGTGCTTTCACTCGATGGCTCACATTCTTCACATTCTAGCTAAGTGACACAGATATGATCACTCACACACACACACAAACACACACACACACACACACACACACGCACACAACCGTATGCACACTCACACACAGGTGGACATTTTGAATCAGTGAAAGATCATCATCAAGTTCAAATCACATTTAAATAAAGGAGATTTTCAGAAGAAAAACAACTAATTACAATATACTTTAAACTAAATGTTGTATTTGGTTGCACAGTTAAGAAGTGTTATTCTTCTTTTGGCTATTGAGGTTGGAAAATTAAAAAATATTAACAAGGAAAATGTAGAAATGAGTGTTTAGGAGAAGCTGAGATTGAGCTAACTTCATATCGAAAGTCTGGAAAAGAAGGGAATAAAGACTATCAAGAAGAAGAGTATCACTCCTTCATACTTTAGTATTATTTAGAGGTTTTTGTCAGTGATCTATGAGTTATGTCGCCGATATAAACGGATATGTGATTGAGAATGATTCAAATAATAATAATAACTTTATTTATATAGTGCCTTTAAAAACAAAGTTTACAAAGTGCTCTACAGAGAGTCAAGGCAAAACAAATAGAATAGTAAGCTATAAATATAAAATAAAATAAACAAAAAAGAGAGAAAGTTCATAAATATTTATTATTTGACTTATTTGGTAATATTATGGCGTATATTTGGCAATCTGAATACATTTTTTACACATTACTTTTTTTTTGATGAAATCTTTTTGGGGTTTTCGAGATATGCACATCCAAAGGAATATATGTACACATTGTACGTACACAATGGTACTCATTATTTATACACATTTCTGATTTCTTGAAAAAAACAATGCAAAATGGGGAAAATGGAAGAAAAATAAAATAAATCGTGAAAAGAAATAAACAAAATCAGAAGAAAATTGTCACGGTTCAACATTAGAGCGTTTATCTTTATTATTTATAATCAACCTGCTACGAAATAGCTGCACGGACAGCAATGTCCGTCGTTAACGCTCAACAATGACACACGCCCTCCTTCATGGGCCTCTCTGCTCTCATGCGGTGCGACTGGAGGCTGGAGGCTGGAGGCTGGAGGCTGGAGGCTGGAGGCTGGAGGCCCATCAGCTGCTGCTGTGGCTTCATCTTCCGTATCTTGTGCTTCTACATACACATGCATGTGTGTGAGGACACGGCACGCACGGCTTGCTGCTCGGCCGCGGTGCGGCCGGACGGCGTCCATGTTGGTTGTGGGGGAGCCTGAGGCCTGCTCCCATACATACACCCCCCCCCCCCACACCACCACCCCCCCCCCCACACACACACCACCACCCCACCCCCCCCCCACCCCCACCCCGCTCTGGCTCTGTTGATCCTATTGTCTCTCGCACGTCGCCCCGGCAAATAAAGGGCCGTCTGGCTCCAAGCTTAAATATTGCAGCAAACTAAAAAACCAACCATCAGAGCCGATTCATTCACATCTGCTCAGTGGGGCGACAAGGACGGGGCTTTAGGTGGGAGAGAGGGCAGCACGAAGTTCACTTTCCCCCGCCGGGCGCCGAGAGAACGGGACAGGACTCAACTTCGCCGGAGCCGCAGCAGCTGTGGCAAGTTGCCCATTTGATTACATTTAACCATTACAGAAGAAGGGGGTTATTTATTAATTTTTTATCTCTCTTTATTGATTTTAATTGGTAATTTTTTTATTCTTTTATTTTTTAAAGTGCGAGAGACAGATTTTGTTGTTGTTGCTTTGCTCGACAGTTTTTATCTCGTTGACGTCTAGAACAATCGGCCGCTCAATCGACACAATCAATACCTCGCTAAAAAACGTTTGAATTAATATATTGACCGAACATTTTTCATCTATAACGGACTCCAACGCCACACGTTTACGATTCTTCCGGTTTTCCAATATAAATGCGTGTGGCGCCGTGACATTACGGCTTCAATTAGATTTTTTTAAAGTTCGATGTTCCTCCATCTCTTACTTTGGGCCCTCTCGAATCTCCTCCCCCTGTCTGTCCTGCCGGCCCCTCCCTCCCCTCTATCTGCCCCCTCTGCGTCCCCTTCCTACCCCACCCTTCATTCCACAGCGCGACGGACCGATCATGGGCGACTGGAGCTTTCTGGGTAACATTTTAGAGGAAGTCAACGAGCACTCCACGGTGATCGGCCGGGTGTGGCTCACGGTGCTCTTCATCTTCCGCATCCTCATCCTGGGCACGGCGGCGGAGTTCGTCTGGGGCGACGAGCAGTCCGACTACGTCTGCAACACGCAGCAGCCGGGCTGCGAGAACGTGTGCTACGACGAGGCCTTCCCCATCTCCCACATCCGCCTGTGGGTGCTGCAGATCATCTTCGTGTCCACGCCGTCTCTGGTGTACGTGGGTCACGCCGTCCACCATGTCCACATGGAGGAGAAACGCAAGGAGCGCGAGGAGGCCGAGCTCAGCCGGCAGCAGGAGCTGAGCGAGGAGCGCCTCCCCCTGGCGCCCGACCAGGGCAGCGTCCGCACCACGAAGGAGACCAGCACCAAGGGCAGCAAGAAGTTCCGCCTGGAGGGCACCCTGCTGAGGACCTACATCTGCCACATCATCTTCAAGACGCTGTTCGAGGTGGGCTTCGTGGTGGGACAGTACTTCCTGTACGGCTTCCGCATCCTGCCGCTGTACAAGTGCAGCCGCTGGCCCTGCCCCAACACGGTGGACTGCTTCGTGTCTCGCCCCACGGAGAAGACCATCTTCATCATTTTCATGTTGGCCGTGGCCTGCGTCTCACTCTTCCTCAACTTTGTGGAGATCAGCCACCTGGGCCTGAAGAAGATCCGCTTCGTCTTCCGCGAGCCGGCGCCGGCTCAAGGCGAGGGCTCGGCCCCGCCGCCGCCGCCGCCGCAGGGGAAGAGCTTGACCCCCCTGGCGTTGCCCTCCCTGCAGCGGGTGAAGGGTTACAGGCTGCTGGAGGAGGAGAAGGCGCCCGTGACTCAGCTCTACCCGCTCGCCGATGTGGGCATCGAGGCCGGCAGAGGGGCCCCGCCCTTCCCGGGGCTGGAGGAGAAGGTGGAGGAGGCGCTGCCGATGGGGAACCTCTCTAAGGTGTACGACGAGACTCTGCCCTCCTACGCCCAGACCACCGAGACGACGGGGGTGACTTTACACGAGGAGGCCGGGGAGGTGCAGCCGGCGGAGGCGGATAAGGTCGGGGATGAGGATCTGGAGGTGGAGGCGGCGGCGAGCGGGGCGGGGGCGACGATGGAGGCCGCGGATACGATAGAAGACACCAGACCGCTGAGCCGACTGAGCAAAGGCAGCAGCAGGGCCAGGTCAGACGACCTCAACGTATGAACCGGAGAGAGAGAGAGAGAGAGAGCATATGTACACCTGCACACACTAAGAGAGCACACACACACACGCACACACACACACACACACACACACACACACCTAGCTCAAGACAACGCACACTCTTGAACAGGTTGAAAACCAAATCAACAGGGGTAGATCGACACGTTTAGGCCACAATTCTTCAAAGAGGCAACAATCTGCGTGTTTGTGATCCAATTAAATATAAAGTAGAGGCTAAACAGGAGGAGGAGTTTTTTTATTAAGCGTGTTCTTATATTTCAAAAATTTAGAGAAAAGATACATGCAGGGGGGGAGGAGGGGGATGTTTTTACTTGATGAAAATCCACGTTCAACGTTTAAAAAAACCCATCTTTTTCTATTGAAAGAGTTTTAATCGTATACGATGGAGGATTAGACATTCGTTTGAGTAGAAAGAGTTACACTCGCGTGTCTTCAAATCAGTATTCCCGTTAGGCAGTGGGGGAGCGTGCTCTCGCATACACGACTCACACGATTAAGTGCCGGTACATTTAGAGGTACACAGCTCTTTAAGAAGAGCATAGCTTTTCTTTTTCTTCTTCTTCTTCTTCTTTTGCACATTCAGAGGTTTAGACCAGCGTGCAAGGCCTTCAACCCTCATCACACCTCATCACATTAAATAGGAAGTGGAGCGAGACGTGCATACATTTCAGAGCATATCTCTCCCTGTTCATGTTTGTATACCAGGCAGCACAGTCAGAAAACAACTAAAACAACAAAAGACCACATGTCGAATGTCTTTTTCAATGTGATCGTACATCTCTTCATTTTAGATGCATTTTTTGTCGCCTTAAGTAGAACTGTGTACTTTAGCCGAGGCTTATTTTGCTCTATCAGAGAATGAACTGTAGCAGCGACCTCGGGCCAAATCCTCTTTTTTTCCGTGCTGTGCAAACAGGCGTCCGGGCGATAAAGATCGTGCACCATCAGCACAACGTATTGTTGGAGGCCAGACAATAAAAGAAACCATGCTCATCAATGAAAACAAGCATCCTTGACCCGGCTGTGAAAAAAACCCTCTCTACTTGATTTCATGTGACCATAGCAGGTCTCTACCCCACGGGAAAATAACAATATTCATGTTATTCATTAAATTCAAAGAGAAACAAACAACTCGGGGGGGACTCCACATTGTACATAACGTTCATAATGTGCAGAGCAGCTGTTTTCAATGATTTCACCAGCTGAAGGAATCACAAGTTTTTAATTTTGATTACAGAATCGATTTAATCTCACAAACGGAAGGAGACAAAATTCCCACACTGCGGAATTGTGCATTTATCCGAATAAAGTTGAATTCCTTTTGCGAATAATTAGCAAGAATTTGAATACAAAGCATGTTAAAGCCTTAAAGTTTGCCTCTCACACAACCCCCTCTCACACTCTCGGGCTTTGTTTATTGAACAGCTGCCGCTGTATGATTTCCTGTGCTTTATCTGTGATTGTAAATTCTCAACTTGTTGTAAGATTATAGCAAGTACTTGTATTGCTCTGGGACCGATGGGAATTTGATGTTCTATTTGATATTTTTTTTAAAGTTTCATTTTCTATGCGTCCCCTCAGCACACTGACTACGCCCAAACACCCACCCCTGACATACAGGTCTCTATTATGCAGCGCAGATGGTTAAATAATAGGTTTTTAAAGTATAAACCTGCTGATTTCACAACGCTAAGGAGACATTTGGTCATAAAGTTGCATGTTTGTGGACGTGAACGCGGCCACACAGCGCAGACTGAGGCTCATGCATGTGCCTTTACGTGCACGTGTGCACAGACGCATGTGCACTCACCTCACAGTGTTGGTTTTTTGGTGCTATGAACAAATGGCTGGAGGGAGATTCAGAGCGAGGGCAGCTGTGACCCCGCCGTGACCCCCAGCCGCCCCTTTGACTACCAACAATGCTGCGGAATCTGAATTTAAAAAAACTAAATTGTTGAACACATTCAAGCATTTAACAGTTTTACAGTTGAAGTATGACGCTGGTCCTTGTGTGCATCGATATGACTGGTAATGTATGATTTTTTGTATTTTAAGACTGTTGCGTTGCCTGTATGTGTGTAAGAAGACATGATTAATCTTTTGGAAAGAACAAAAAAACAACAACATGTTTACTAACTTGTAGTCTTCTTTGCTGATAGATGTGTGGCAGTGTCTTCTTTTGGAATGTGAACCATCTCAATAAAAAGTCGCACGTGGTCAAGAAGTGTTGTCTCAGTGTTTCTCTGCTCAGCGCTCGCACACGGAGAGGAACTCTGTGTTGTTGCTATAGTTACGCACTTAAAACCCTAAATCTTTAACGTTCACAATGCTGTTTGTTTCAATAACTGACAAACACACAGAGACACACGCACACACACACACACACACACACACACACACACACACACACACACACACACACACACACACACACACACACACACACACACACACACACACACAGAGACACACACACAGACACACACAGACCCACATACAGAGATGCACACACACACACAGACCCACACACAGAGACACACACGCACACACACAGAGACACACACAGACACACAGACACACACACACGTACACACACACACACAGACAGAGAGACACACACACACATACACAGGGACACACACACAGACACACACAGACCCACATACAGAGACGCACACACACACACAGACCCACACACAGAGACACACACACACACACACAGAGACACACACATACAGGCACACACACACATGTACACACACACACACACACATACACACACACACACACACACACACAGTAATCTGTTACAAGGGAAAGTAAAACAAATACTGTATAAGTAAAAGTACACAAATTAGCACCAAGATGTACTTACTTAACGAAAGTAAAATGGCCCATCTTTAAATAAGGTATATTATATTACAGGATCATAAGAATGATGAATTTATGTTTAAGCGTCACTAATGTTGCAGGTAGGGAAAATTACTTTTTATATTTTTGTGAAAATTACGAATTTCACTCTAAGAATCATAAAAGGTTTAAAACGATGCATGCTCCATCGGGACTAAACATCTTAAAATCCTTCAGTGGATTCAGGGTTGTTTGAAAGGCCGGTTATAGAAGACAGGGTTTATTTGGATCGAGTAAAGATGGATTCTTGAGTACTGATGAGAGGTTGAGAGGGTTATAAATAAACCACCACTAGGGGGCAGTATTGCACAAGGTATTTAGTTTTATTCATGGAACCCTTTGTTCTCTCTTCGATCAAATGTTGGTTTGAACGAGGTTAAAAATGCAGATCACAGAGACAACATAAGAAACTGATCCTACATTAATTTGATTTAAGATGTATTTGGTTTTATCTCAAATCTCAAGTACCGTGCTCTGAACGGATCGGGCCCCGTCTACATCCGGGATGTGGTCACACCGTACACCCCGGCACGTTCGCTCCGCTCGGCAACAGCCAACCGACTCGTGACTCCGTCACCTCGAGCTAACCACTCTACATCCAGACTGTTTGCTGTCCTGGCTCCTCAGTGGTGGAACGAGCTCCCCACTGACATCAGGACAGCAGAAAGTCTCTACAGCTTCCGCCGGAAACTGAAAACGCACCTTTTCCGACTATATCTGGATTAAAACACAGATTTGCACTTTAGTAGCACTTGAATGGCTCTTATTATGGTACTTTTGTAGTTTGACTATGATGAGGAAATGTTACTTTCTGTATTCTTGTTGTTCTTAGTTTGTACTCTAGGTTGAAATGCACTTATTGTAAGTTGCTTTGGATAAAAGCCTCTGCTAAATGACATGTAATAATAAAGTAATAATAATGTGGGGGTGGGGGGGACTTTTAAAGAATCGGAGACCCGATCTCCTTTTCATTTTCACTTCATAACATCCCTGTTAGGTTTACCACAGTGATGGCTGTTATACAACTCTTATTGGATTCTTAGCACTGGTCTACCCTTGTAAGCACACCTCGTCTTTACTTTTTCTCATTTTGGGAAAAAAAAAGCTTACAGCACCTGGTATTCCCAGGCGGTCTCCCATCCAATTACTGAGCAGGCCCGACCCTGTTTAGCTTCCGAGATCAGACGAGATCGGGCGTGTTCAGGGTGGTATGGCCGTAAGCGAAAAGTAAGCTTTCATATGAGCGTTTTAAAGAATAGGAGACAGCCTTCTCTTTTTTTTCACTTCATAACGTCCCTGTTAGGTTTACCACAGTGATGGTGTTGAGGATGGACAGGAACACACCCGGACGGTTTCTCACTGAAAGAAAATAGCGGTAGACTTTTACTTCAAATCTATAAAGTGTTTAATTAAAAATCAGGATACAAATAGACAGACATGCATGGACCCCCCTCAGCCTGATACCTAGTATATTCAGACCAGAGTATATTTAAACCAGAGCGTCTGAGCAGAGCGCGTGCGGTAGTTAAAATAGTCCATGAGAACAGATCTGATTGGTCTGAAACAATGAGGGCGGTGTCTTCTCATTGGTTTTTGCTCCTCTGCTTCCGCTGTTGTTGCTCCTTCATTGACTCTTGTGGCCCGCCAATAAATGCATATGTTTGTGAAAGAGTGTGAGAAAAAGAAAGAGGTGATTAAATAACAATGTTGCTTCCTTTGAAGCTCCTTCTACTGGGCTGGGGAGACTTCCATGACAATCTCATCTCTCCAGGATGGGACTCGCTGCATCTAGAAGGTTGTTCTACCTCACAAGCAGACCACAGTTTGTCCGAATGGGCCGTGTGCTGTCTGAAACGGTGGTCAGTGATGTTGGAGCCCCACAGGGAACTGTTCTGTCTCCCTTCCTCTTCACCCTGTACACCACTGACTTCCAGTACAACACAGAGTCATGCCACCTGCAGAAGTACTCTGATGACTCTACAGTGGTCGGGTGTATCAGGGATGGACGGGAGGAGGAGTACAGGGCAGTGGTGAGTGACTTTGTGAGGTGGGCCGATGAGAATCACCTGCGGCTGAACGTGGGCAAGACCGGAGAGATGGTGGTGGACTTCAGGAGGAAGGCGACAGCTCCTGCTCCTCTGAGCGTCCTGGGAGTGGACGTGGACATGGTGGAAGAGTGCAAGTACCTGGGCGTCTCCATCGACAGCCGACTAAACTAGAAGGCCAACATCAACGCTGTGTACAAGAAGGGGATGAGTCGACTCTTTTTCCTGAGGAAGCTCCGATCCTTCAACGTGTGCAGCAAGATGTTGGAGATCTTCTACCAGTCGGTTGTGGCCAGTGTGCTGCACTTCGCCATCGTCTGCTGGGGGAGCAGCATCGGAGCCGGTGACGCCGGCCGTCTTAATAAACTGATTAGGAGGGCTGGCTCCATCACCGGCTGCAAGCTGGAGCACCTGGAGCAGGTGGTGGAGAGGAGGATGCTGAAGAAACTTTTGTCCATATTGGACAACCCGGACCACCCTCTCCACCGCCTCCTCCAGGGACAGAGGAGCACGTTCTCCAACCGCTTCGTCTCGCTCCGCTGCCATAAGGAACGCTACAGGAGAACATTCCTACCATCAGCCATGAGGCTTTATAACAAAGTCCCACCTCCTGTCAGAAACGTGCAATAACTCACTGTAAATATTCAAATTCATACTTACACTGTTGATCTGTACTGCACTCATACACACACTTTGCATTTTGCACACTATCCAGATATATATTTTATTTTATTTTACAGTGCTTTATTTATATTTATATTTACATATATGTTGTGTATATGCTGTGTACTGTGTATTTAGTATTTTATATTTCACTTTCTTTCTTACATTCTTTCTTATAATTATATTTTATTGTGTTTATTTTTATCGGGCTGCTTCTGTTGTCACCAAATGTCCCCTTGGGGATTAATAAAGTATATTTCATTCATTCATTAATTCTCAGGATAGTTACTCAGGGGCCCGTGTGTGTGTGTGTGTGTGTGTGTGTGTGTGTGTGCGTGTGTGTGTGTGTGTGTGTCAAAAGGAGGGCCTGTGGTTGACCCTAGACACTTACTGCTACAGCTGGACATGTTCTTATCTTACCTGCGCTCAGTGAAAGTCTCCTGCGACGTTCCTGTAGCATGAGAGCATGAGTGTTGCTTTGTTCTATTCAAACCTAGGATGTGCGTGATGCAGGGGAGGGGGGTGCATAAAACTCTCTTGTGTTCACTTGTTATCTTCTTTGATCAGTCAGGCACTAGATCGCCCTGCTGAAGTTTTTGACCTTCTGAGTGACCTTTCCACTTTACACATAATATTTATGCACACAATAATAGATACTACAAATATGCTAAAATCATGTTGTTTTTAACGTACGGGTATAGTTTGGGAATCACTGGTCTAATCACAAGCTGATGAGCTGGAGACTGCTCGGCTCTGATTGGTTGGTATTCTTTGGGCGTGGTGGGCACGTGGTGCGTGGGCACTGGCTGGGCCTCAAATAGCAAGTGGAAGACATACGTGGCAGCAAATAAAGAATAATATAAACCTCTGTATTGTCAATGTACTGCTCACACTTTAAATATACGTTTCATTTAGACTTTGTCCTTGATCATGTGTGTGTGTGTGTGTGTGTGTGTGTGTGTGTGTGTTTTAATGGTTCTAAAGTACATTTCATGTGAGTTGAATGTGAGTCAGAAGTGTTAAGGGGTTGTTGTGGTAAACAAAGCCCTCAGGCCCACTGAGTGCAGCTGAGGTGGGTTTATATGTCTTTGTGCATTTTCAAATTTCAAATAAAATATACAAATTTGATACAAGGCCTCTCACACAACGGGGGTCATATAGAGCAGAACAACGCATGGAAGGTTACATTTCTGCAATATACCGTCTTCAACAACCTCATTGTCCCAGAGCTCTCGACACGCTCTGCATCCTCTTTGACACGCTTTAGCTCGATACTCACAGCCACAGAGCATCAGCAGAAGAATCACTTCCTGTGTGGAAACCATTTTTTGTGACTGCGTGGGAGAGCTGGCCAGATTTAATCTTCACACTTCACATCCGTACCATCTTCATATGCATACTTGCATATTTGCTTTTGCACCTTTTTGAGAGCTGTAGTTTAGACTGAAGGAATTTAGAGTGGAACTAAACAACAGAGGCATACTCACTATCACTAAGTAAGTGATCTGATATTCTTTATGTTTCTTATCAGCACTCTTATTCACGATTTAAATATAAGATGTTTGTATAGTTGATTTTATGACATATTGTTGTGTTTCTTTTAATGTATTCTGTAATTTATGGTTATATCTGCTTATTTATGCTGGGACACATGAACAGATGATTTTTAATTGGCCTTTTCTGGATAAACAATATACAAAATGTAATATTGGGCAAAATACCAATTATCAATACCAAGTTTACATTCATATTATTTGTTCTGAATATATCACATTATATACCCATGCAGATAAACACAATGTTTACAATACAATGATCTCTGTGTCTAGGTGGGATGGTTGCTTTTTGTAATTATTTGGGCATCCACTGGATGTTTTCTGTGACATGTTGCATGTTCTGGATTGTTTCACCCGCAGGTAAAATTCTTCTTTCTCTGACAATAAATATGAGCTTATAGTTTTATAAATTGGGGAATAAGTGTATTGTCTTTCTTGCAGAGAGTTAGATGAGAAGATTTGCAGTAAACGTGACACTTTTATTCATTAATTAAACAACTAGGATGTGAGTTTAAGGAGTATTTTGATCCAGTAATCTTCAGACAGAGTTCGGGTAGCAGTTCACCTCGCTTCCTGTCGCTCTGCTACACTAAGCTAAGCTAAGCTAAGCTAAGCAAAGCGGGTGCTGCATATTTAACACATAATATGAGAGTGGTATCAATCTTCTCATCTGAATCATGGCAGGAAAACAAAGAAACATTTATCTTCAAACCATTTCATTTAACGGTAATAAGAACTGTAATAGTCTCAACGTGGTTATAGCTAATAACTTCATTTAAAATGTTTCCAACACAGAAGGAAACACTGTCTCAGAGCTGGTTGGCAGTAAAGTGACCCTTCACTGCGAGAACGAGTCAAACAACACGTTCGTTCAGCTGACGTGGAAAATGAACGGGGTCACCCTGTTCGGCTTCATGCCCGATTCTCCGTTACACGTCGGGGAGGAAGCCCGCCGCCTCAACATACACGTGGCGGGAAGCCGACCGGACACACTGATTATTGAGAGAGCCCAGAAGTCTCATACAGGAAGTTACACCTGTGAGATCAACACCAACTTAGGAATTAAGGAACATAAGTGGGAGCTGAGAATTACAGGTGAGCTAATCAGTCACATAAATTGGATGAAACACAAGTAATCCCTACGCCAAGGGAAAAGGAAGAGAGGTAATGAAAGACAACATGTGATTCTGTTTATGAGGCTGTTAGGTTGTAATGGATTTTATGTACACTTGCACATGTAAATAAGGAAGTCTTTTGGTTTTAAATAATGCATATAGAAAGATAATTTATATAGTGGATATATGATTAATGTATTGTAAAAGCATAGGAAAGTAAGATCACTGTATTATATTTGTAACTGTAATGTTCATTTTATGATGTTTATTGTTATCATTCATAACTATAGGACGTGTCACGTGGATGATATGAATGAGATTGGTTTCATTATGGGAGAGGTGCGTTTCTCTTGAGATCGTGGCTAGTTTCCTATGAAGGTAGATTTGTGTCTTTATTATGCAAGCAAAAAGAAATGTTTTGAGAGCAAATTTCGCGTTTTGAGATCACATTTCTTGATTGTAAGTCAAAATATATAAACTGAGAATATATTTTTTGTTAGTTTTGTTTATGAAACTATAATTTTTGGCTGCAAATAAAAAAGTTTCATAAACAAAACTAACAAATCATTTATTTTCAGTTTATATATTTTGACTTACAAACGAGAAATTAGCTCTCAAAATTATTATTTTTTGCTTGCATAATAAAGACACAAATCTACCTTCATAGTTTCCTATTTAGGCTCTTATTCTGAAAGGTCTCAAACCAGAAGTGAGACTGTTAACAGGAAGCTGTAAGAGCTGTTTTCTCTCGTGGTCGGAGTTATGGCCATCAGCTGGGCTGTAGCAGCAACCAGGAATGTTAACGTCAACATAAATACTCTTAAAATGCATCCCTGGTGTTCATCCAGACTCTTTGGATACACTTTCAATACCTGCCTGAACAACACACACGAGAAAACACACACAAGAAACATGCACTGCCATCAAAGAGCCACACAGATATGGCCACACCATGATTACTGACGCCACTGAAACCTCACAGGTGTGTTTTAGCTCGTGCGTAATGCCGGTGGAACAGACGCCTTCTCAAAGCGTGGATTCTGCCATGCAACACACAGTTTTGACAGGAATCGACTTCCGTTATGAAACAATGACCTCACACTTAGTTCTTATTTTAACTCACGGTGAGTTTATTTCTGTTTGTGTTTATGTTTTTTTTCCCCAGAGCGCAAGAAGATGACGATGACGTTCGCGGTCGTCGTGGCAACCGTCGTTCCTTGTGCGTGTTACCTGGTCTTTATGTTGGCGTTGATCGTTCTGCTTCGAGTCCGCAAACAACGTGCAGAGTAAGTTCCATCCAGGCATCCACGACACGTGGTTATGTGTTCATAAAGACGCATTAAGCTGCTTGAGTTGAACCAACACGTCCCTCTCTTTCAGGGATCACTCGCCCACTGCAGACATGGTGAATATACTCATTCAAGAGGTTCTCAGAGAAATCCTATAACAATATGTTCTGCAGATACTGAGATCAACCTGAGCTTGTTATACTGTAAGCCAAAGTGTGCAATTTATTAAAAAAAAAAAAAAATTTCTTAACAGCAAGAGAAAGAAGAAGAAGAAGATGTGTATGAAAACTGTTTGGAAATTGATGTTGGGTCAACAACGGGGCAACAATCAGCCGCCGCCATTACAAACACTCAGGGGCAGCACACACAGCTAAAAGGGAAGGGAGCACTGGAAGTGGGTACATCTGTATACAGTCAGATTGATTGTTAAGTCGCTTTGGATAAAAGCGTCTGCTAAATGACATGTAATGTAATGTAATGTAATCATCTTTTCTGGACTAGAAACAAATCTAAAGGTTTTGTTTTTACGTTCTGTGTCCAAGTTACCGTCAATCTCTTTCATCACTTTAGTCTTTTTTTCTTTTACGGTTGTACGTCTATCTCACAATACCTCTGAATGTCTTTGATTCAAGGAGGTACTGATTATAGTTTTGGGCCAAAATATCAAAGTAACCCTCCGAAGAGAACCATTATGACCCGTCATCAGCACTTTATTAGAAATACATCGAGTTTACACACACAAGCCAGACTTTGAATGGGGTTGTGTGTGAGATGAGTAAATGTGCACCCATAGCAATTATGTGCATATTGCGCGCTGCGTTGTGTCTTGTGCATGTTGTGGTCCGGCTCATGAGTGCAGCTGTTTGGTCTCGGGCCATCTGCTTCAGACAAACCGTCCAGAACCGGTGCACCAAACAAAACCTGGGAGAAAGCTGCCATTGTCTAAACAGAAATCCAAACTGTTGTGTCATTTTCATTTATTATGAGCCGACATGATGATATCTCAACTTCAAATTCTCACTTTGCATTTTCAAGGTGTACAGTTTCTGCCAAAAGGAAGATGCAAAGTCCATTATACATTACATTTTAGGATTATACTTGAAATAATGTTGTCGGTGGACTTTTTAAAAACATTTTTAGTCATAAAAAGACACAATGCAAGGCCTCTCAAGATCATATAGTACAGCATAGTTCATGGTGGGCTACATGTATGCAATACATTGGTTTATTTAGTTTTCTGTTTTATTTTATTAAGTTATCTGCCTCTTGTGTCCTGTGTTGACTTTCTGCCTTTGTGGTCTTCCCTCCTTGTTTTCTGTGTCCGTCACGTCTGTTTCTGAATTCTCCTATTTTGTCACTTGTCAGTATTTCCTGTTTTATTTTGTGTTACTTACCACTCCTCTCATTTCACGTCACTTCACTTCCTGCATTTGTGTGTTTTCCCACCTCTGTGGTTGTATATGTATATTCTTTTTATTTACAAGTTCACTGAACGTGACGAAGGGGTCAACAAAACAACCTGAAATGTTCTCACCTTGTAAAGTTATTTGTTCACATACATTTTTTTGGAATGATTATCACCTGTAGAGCTGAGGGGAACTAGAGCAGCGTGAGACCTCTCCGTATGTGTCTGTATGAGCAACACATTTCACAAAACAGTCACGTGATGCCTTCTCATTCATAAAAATCATTAGTTTAATTAAACCATTGCAAATCAACGCTGACACAGCAGGCTTTGTGTAACAGAGGAGTAACTGCTGGACAACTTCTTCCACGACAATACTGAATGTTGCATTGAAGTAGAGCACTTGTATTTATCATTTAAGGCGTATCAAAGATTAGTGACTAAAAATAAACACATTCCATTATAGTGTGGGATACGACTCTTTGATGATGCAACAACATGGGGGTGGCAATATGTAAGTATAAGATTATAGGCTCACTGTTTTAGGATATAATCAAAAAGGGATATTGACTAAGTTTGTGTGTTTTGAGTGTGGAGCAATGTTGTTTGTTAAATAAACTTTGTCCTTGAGTTATTATCCCAGCCTATTTTGAATTATGTTGTACCATAGTGGTCTTAGTGGTCTGTAGTCTTTATCACAAACTAAAACTGGTAAGTTAAAGGTGTCACAATGGTTGCATATTGAAATGGCGGTGAGGTATTAAAAAATATTGGGATGGTCTTAAAAAAGTCTTAGAAAGGTATTAAAATTTGCTTCAGGATTCCTGTATATACCCTGAGTTAAAAGAGATAAGTGTTTAGAGTGACGACAAAGTCTTTCAATGTATGCATGGATGGGCATATGGGAGACTTGTGTTAAGACAGACTTGAAAATCGGTTGTGTAATGAAAGCTGAACTGTGTATATTATATTTTTTCAAGTTTAAAGTCAGATTCACAAGACTCACACAGGGTAAGAGCGAAGTAAAGTCATTATTTACTATCACATGGCATATTTTCATTTCAATGGGACTGCTATGACCGCTGCAACATCCGTCCACATGGTCCTACTTTGTTTGTACTGCGACCGCATGTATATTTGTTCAGCCGTCCTGATAACGGTGTGTGTTTACTGTGCTAGCACTGTTTAACTCAACATCGTATGCACGTGTACACAATGTAACCATAGAAATATTGAAGGCTTTTGTCATGTTTATTTTGCTTTTATTATAGTGCAAAGCACATATTGAACAAGCTGGACACTGCACCAAAAAAAAAAAAGACATGGTAAAAAAGCAAACTGAAAAAGTTTCCTTGTACTAACAACGACAATAGTAACACAAAAGAGAGCGATTTGTAACTTTTTTATGGGGATTTCAAATCCGTGTTGATGGTTCCCCTTCTCCAATACATGTTCTTCGTACTAACTAGATCAGTGGTTCTTAACCTTGTTGGAGGTACTGATCCCTGCAAGCAGCGCCGCCGCTCCCATAACGCGCACTACTCGCTGCGCATAGGGCCCCAAGTCCTGAGGGGCACCAACAAATAGGCAACAAAAAAATCATCATAGTAATAATAATTATAATGCTAATATTATTTCAGTATAGAAATATTAGACACCTTTTTGGCATGTATATCACAAAACAGGCAGAACAACTATGGGCGACTGCGGGTCAGTGGTTAGCAGGTCTGTCTTTCAATCAGGGGGTTGGAGGTTCAATCCCTGCCCTAGTTGATGTGTCCTTGAGCAAGACACTTAACCCTGAATGGCTCCCTGTAGCTGTGTCTACATTGCATGAATTTAACATTGCGTAAGTCGCTAAATGACATGTAATGTAAAGAACAAAAGATATATTTAATTGCTCAACAAAAGTTACGATGGTAACCCCCACTCTCACACACACACACACACACACTCTGGTGGCAGAGAAGTAAAATAAATATCAATAAATCCCAAAAGTGTCACCAGTATAGAAGCATTACAATAATTGAAAATAAAAGAAAGCAAGAAATGTGGCTCTTCATTGAGTGGTGTTTTGTCTACCTGCACGTGTTCTTTGTCCAATACTTTCAGCTTTTCATTCCATAAATCTCCTGAATAATATCTCGATCAGTCAGCTAGTTTCTAGTGTGCATGAAAACATTGTTCATTATCCTCTTGTTATCATCATACGTTGATGTTGTTGGTGGGAAAACATGAATCTTGGCCATAAACGACACAGCAGCCACAAACAGTTAAAGCCCCTCCCTGCAACCCGTCTTCTGGTTTGTTGCTTCCACACACATCAAAGAGAACGCTATGGCTGACAAGTTGAGACACATGATTAAAATAATGCACTTCATTCCACATGAGTCTGCAGAGAGTTTCTACACGTCTGCTACAGAAACATTTAAGGCACAAAGCGGAAAAAAGCCATCTTTAACACAGTAACGGAGATAGTTGTACTTTATATTAAAGGGGACAAATTATGAAAATTCCACTTTTTTTGTGCTTCTGTACGTTAATTTGGGTATCTGGCATGTCTCCCAACACAAAAACGCTGTAAATAAACAACTTGCGCGTCTTGTTGTGGTTCCTCTATGTCAGAAACAATATGCTTGAGTACGTTGAATGGGATCACCACCAACGTCTAAGTAGATTTTGGCATTGGAACGCCCCCACCACCACTCGACCCCCCAGTTTAAAGACGGCTCGGTGACCTGGTGCCATAAGTTATGGTGACCAGTCGTCCGGTTTCCCCCGGACATGTCCTCTTTTTGAGACCTAAACAAAGCGTCCGGCAGGGATTCCATAAATGTCCGGGATTTTGCTTCGTCGGATATTTGTGTTTCTCTGGGTTTTCACAAACTAGTATTTACCCCTTACACGTTTTGGAAATGGTATCTCCAGAAACTAAACTGTGATAATAAGGGTAATGAAACAGAGCCTGAATGCACTTTAACAAATTAAATATTAAACATTTTTCTCCTACCTCAGCCTAAAGTTGCTCTTCTGCTACTTGTTAATAATCTTCATGTATGCTGGAAGCTGTTGGGAACTTTGACCTCTCTCCAAGCGGCTCCTCCACCGTCCTGTCCCCAATTAACAGACAAGAAAAGATTTCCTTAATATATTAAATATATTTATATACTTAGCACTACTGTATATTATACATAAGTGTGTGAAGTGCTACTGTACTTGTACCTGAAACATTTCCTGGTTTTATACAAGTACCACAATGCAACGACCACCACCATCAGGACGAGCAGAAGTCCAAATAAGATGCAACATATTTGGCAGGATTCTGCAGAGACAGGGCACAAACAATAATACAGTAACAAGAAACAAATACATTTAATATCAGGTATATCTAGTTAAATCTAGCTCTTCCTATCCATCACTGTGTTTGGTGGGTTACTGATCGATGCCTGATCCAATGTCCAGCTTTACATCTCCATAGTAGACTTAAAGGATCATAGTTACACATTGTAATGCATTCTTTAAAATGCATCGACATTTTACCAAACATTAACAAAGGAATGTGTAATATCATCAGAATCAGAATCATGTATTAGCTACGTGTGTTAGACACACAACAAATTTGACCTGGCGGCTGGTGTGAACACATTAAACAGACAAACAAAACAACAACCACCAAAAACAATCAACAGTCAATATATAAGATAAAATAAATCAAATACATCTGTTCATGAGGGTCAGTGGGGGACCGGGCTCTGTTCATGAGGATCAGTGGGGGACCGGGCTCTGTTCATGAGGGCCAGTGGGGGTCAGTGGGGGACCCGGGCTCTGTTCATGAGGGCCAGTGGGGGTCAGTGGGGGACCCGGGCTCTGTTCATGAGGGCCAGTGGGGGTCAGTGGGGGACCCGGGCTCTGTTCATGAGGGTCAGTGGGGGACCGGGCTCTATTCATGAGGGTCAGTGGGGGACCGAGCTCTGTTCATGAGGGCCAGTGGGGGTCAGTGGGGGACCCAGGCTCTGTTCATGAGGGTCAGTGGGGGACCGGGCTCTGTTCATGAGGGTCAGTGGGGGACCGGGCTCTGTTCATGAGGGTCAGTGGGGGACCGAGCTCTGTTCATGAGGGTCAGTGGGGGTCAGTGGGGGACCCGGGCTCTGTTCATGAGGGTCAGTGGGGGTCAGTGGGGGATCCGGGCTCTGTTCATGAGGGTCAGTGGGGGACCGAGCTCTGTTCATGAGGGTCAGTGGGGGACAGACTCGAACACGGAACAGGAAAGAACACACTCACATTAGACTAAAACGCACATCTCAAATCAAACCTGACCTCACCAAAAGTCACATGCACGTAGACGTAGTTGTGTTTTCTTCCATAGAGGTTTGATGCTTCACACTGGTAGAGGCCATTCAGGTCAGAGGTCATGCTCGGGAACTGTAGGGTTGCACCGTCTAATTTGACAGTAGACTGAAGCCTCGACTGGTCGGATCTGAAGAAGACAGACGAGGCTCAGCAGACGGCTAAATAAAGATTTACAACCAGAAGAAAGGAACGTGTGGAATTCATTTCTATCTTGACCTCTAAATGTTTTTTTTCTTCCTGATTGAGACCTTGATGTGTCGTTTCCCTGTTGCCTTCTAGCTTGTTTATCTGAAAATAGTCTACCATTGTAATGTTGCTCTATACCAGTGGTTTCACCCGTTTCCTGTTTTTCAGATGGCTGTAGTTTCATGTTTAACAGATAGCTACTGTATGAGAGAAATATAAACAAGAAAAAATGTTTAACCATTTCTTCAATTGATGATTGTATTGCCCACAGGCTGCATTAGGAGGAGGAGATGGTCCCAATGTGAAGAGCAGACTAATAATAAACTGTGGCTAAATGTCCTTTAGTATTCTCACCACATGCTTCATTTGTTAGCTTGTTATTAATCATATCTTTTTTTGCCTGTAGGAAAAAACACCCCTGGTTCAGAGGGCCAAATATGCAGGCCTTAGTTTGAGGACCACTGCTCTTGGCTGTTGATGTCTGTCAATATCGCTCATTTTGAAAATGACGTAAGAGGACAATACGGATCCGAATCAGACCGGCGAGGAGGGCGACACGTGGCTGGCATGACCCATTAGCCAATCAGAACGCTTGTACTGTTTTTGTTATATAATAATTCATCTTTATTCATAAAGGAAGTGTAAGATAGCTGCCTGATGCTGCCCAGAGGAAGCGCAGGTCATATTGCTGCTTATGCTTTAACTCTGTCAGAATCTTTTTTTGGCATGTGCCCTTTTTTGGGGTTTGAGCACCTGCCTGCTGTTTTTATAGCAACACCACCCTTCAATAAAAGCTCATAAAAGAGAACACAGAACACACTGAACATGTAAATGTATTGAAACAGTTATTCTGGGTTATCAGCCATCATTATAAAAGCTTTTCGTAAACAACGGAGCAACCCTCTCACCTCTGGAGAAAAACAAACCAAACAATGTTTCAAGGTCAAAGATAATTATTGTTTGTTGAAGTTTACCACTAAAACCGGTTCATTCAAGTTACTGTACCTGCTCCAGGTAATATTTGCATTTGGTTTGGCTTCCGTCACACATTCAAACGCACCCTCCGATATTTCGCTGATAATCACTTCAACGGGTGGGACTGCGAGAGAAGGGGAGAGGGAACGAGGCGTGTTATTGCTGTGAGAAAAATGTTAATAACAGTTTATCAGAAGAATATTGAGCACCAATATTTGGATCTCATGTGCATCGATAGTGTTGGCTTCCTTTCAGGACTCCTGATTGGACCTTTTGATCAGTTCCAAGGCAATTTTGGATTAGAGCACTAGAGTGAGAAAGCAAAGGGGGTGAGAGTGATATCTATAATTAACAAGGACCCTAATCATCAGGGGCGTAGTTCAGCCCCCCTAAGATATGTGGCATTATTGGCTTTAACAGTTTTTGTGAAGTCATCAAATTAAACTATTGTTTCTCACATGGACTCATTATTTATAACTCTAACATGCTACATATGTGCGTGCATTCTGGTTTGTATGTTTTCTTCCCTTCAAATTACAATCCAAAAGCCTATCATCATAATCCCCGGACACTAGGACCTTGGGGAGGCTGCTGCGCTGGCCTTCTCACTCTGCCAAGTAAAGTCTCTCATCAACAACAACCAGGAGTACGGACAGAGTTTAGCTCAGAGTAAATGATGCACTGAGTGAACTGCAAGTCCAGGTACTTACACAATGTGGCTTTATATATATATATAATTATGATATATCGGTAGTTGTTAATGAGTGTTACCTGCTTATATTGAAGTTTACTTGAGATATTGAAGTTTACTTGAGGCAAATGAAAACGAAGAGTTAGAAACTGTCACATTTGAAATATATATTGTATTTTTTCCCATTCAATGGTATATTTGACACTGAACTAGTTCATCTTTATCTAAGTCAGTGGTTCTCAAATGGGGGTCCGCGTACCCCAGGGGGTACGTGAAGGCACTCCAGGAGGTACGTGAGATTTAAAAAAAAACTATTTAAAATTAGCATCCATTCAAAAGTCCTTTAACAATAGTTAAAGGACTCATAAACTGAATTGTATATTAAGTAGGCAATTTAATTAAATTATCCTAAAGAAAACGGAGTCTTCCCCATATCCGAACGGTCATGACCCGTCTCTCACTGCCGGCTTTTAAACTCAAATAATGAAGTCGTGGTTGAAGCGTAGCAGCAATGCTGCTGAGAACACGGAGAGACAAGAGCCCAGGGCTCTCAAGTGTCACACATTGAGCGTAAGACTCACGCATTTCGGTCTTAACTCACTCACTCCCGCCACACATCGTATTTCTCACGCTGAAAAAAACTCTCGGCTATTTAATGTTTTAATGTGCCGCGCTGCCCTCACCGTGGAGGAATCAAGCGCTCCCCTGGAGTTCTGCTGTGAGGTGCCACTTATCAGCCAATCCCCCCAAAAAAAGAAATGGGCTACACAATAGCCAATCAGAAAACAAACCTATCTGTTGTATCTGGGTAAGATTTAATCCAGCAACCAATGAAAATAAAGCATCCTGGAATTGCGTGTGACTGATATCCTATTTGACCAACGTGATTAAAGATTTCCATTCCTACTTTCCTGATATGCAGGATAAATCTGTACAGCTGGATTGGGTGAGAAACCCATTTCTCTTGTCTGGAGCAAACAGAAGTAAGCTACCTGTCACTTATCAGGAACAACTCCTGGAAGTGTCATCTGACCGTGGCCTCCAGATGAAGTTTGCCACATCCACACTCACACAGTTTTGTGTGTGTGTGAAGCAGGAGCACCCTGACCTGGGACAGAAGGCTTTGGAGCAGCTACTGCCCTTTGCCTCCACATATTTATGTGAGGCCTCCTTCTCTGCAATGACTGTGATCAACACAAAGCAAAGAAACCGACTGTGCCTGGAGAAGAGCTTCATCCCAGCAGTGGCCTCCCTGACATCAGACTGACAAAGATCCTCAGTGAAGCAAAAGCACAAGTTTCTCATTAAAATGTAAATGCTAAAGCCATCAGTTTAATGCAATGTTCATTGCTGACAGTTTAACTTTAATACATCTGACACTGATGGCACAGTGCTGTGTATTACTACTTTTTTTTACCAAAGATTATTTGCGCTGGTTAGGGGGTATTTGGCTGAAAAAAGGTTGGGAACCACTGATCTAAGTAATAGTGTCCAAATGAGCATAAAATATAATTATGACCCTGAAATGATGTCTCTTGTGTTATCATAGATTGAAAATCTCTTTCTGAATCAACTAATCTATGAACTGAAACAATGGATATTAAGGGGCCCCTTAAACATTTTGCAGACATACACAGCCTTGACACGAACCATGGGCTATACCCCCCCCCCTCTTTAAATCCTACAAACGCCCCTGCTAATCATTAAAGCTGGTAAGAGCTCATATTACTGGCGTCTGACTTTCAGAGGCATCAGTTTCTCAACACAATGACAGAGTGGCTACATATAGATCCAGGTGATGCATCACACAGGAACGCCTCAATGGACTATTGTGACTGAATAAAGAGTTCTTTCATGACGGAGCCTGCAGGTGACGGTTCAGCTTTTCATGACCTCATTCAAACATTTTATACAGTTCTGATATGTTGGCTGATGGTTGGGGATTTCCCCCAGTAACAGGAGTTCACATGGCAGTTGGAATAAAACACCCAAACTAAAGCTCCATTGTGCTAAACAAGAAGGCAGCTGTCTACATTTGCAATGGAAATGAGTTGTGTACGATTTAAGCTGCTAATCAGCTATTAGCATTGAGCCGTCACCTGACTCTGTGTTGCTATCCTTTGTCCTTCTGCATTCATGCTGCTTTCAATTCAATTCAGTTCATTTTTGTATAGCCCAGAATCACAAATTACAACGGAAGGACCTCACGTCGGATCAGGAAAAAATAGAAACTTCAGGAGAGCAACAGAGGAGGGTCCCTCTCTAGGATGGACTCGATCCATGGACACCTGCGAGACGAGAAGGCACAAAGACTCCGGGGAGGAAGCAGAGTTAGCAATGTGTGATGGAGAGATGTACATTCATCCATAAGTAGAGAGAGAAGAGGAGAGAGGTGCTCAGTGCATCCTAAAACTTCCCCCAGCAGCTATTAGCCTATAGCAGCATCTCCAGGGGCTGGGCCAGGTGAACCTGATTCAGCCCTGACTATAAGACTATAAAGAGGAAAGTCTTGAGTCTACTCTGACATGAGGCGACTGTGTCCGCCTCCCGGACTGAAGGCAGAAGCTGGTTTCATAAAAGAGGAGCTTGATAACTGCTAGTAGTTTTTTGTTATTCTTTTTTCCAATACCGTCTTTATTCTTGTCTAGTCACTGTTGATTTTCATAGATATTAAATGCAACTAAATAATCTGAAATGAAAACCACTTATTAGCTTTAACAATAAAGGCTGACGCTTTGGCTACGTGAAGCGATGGAGTTAACTTAATACATGCATGTATTATTACTATTATTACATATAACGGACACACGGATGTCTAAGATGAGACCAGTCCACTGTGTGATTGTAACAGAGTTAGAAATGCACTGTCATTTCTTGTTTTCAATGTATTTTTTTTTTTTTTTTTGTTTGTTGTTCAACAATATTGTTGAGTGTTTGTGAATTTTATTTTAATGAGTTCTTTTTATTTAGCGTTATCTTTAAAAATCAGTTTCCTGCGGAAATTTCTTTCCATCCCGGTTTAATTTCCTGTCCCTTAGTCCCGCCTTTCCTTTACAATAGTTTTATATTGCTGAGGCAGAAATAAACAAGTGCTGGAAAAACCCTCTTCTGACGCGACTTCTTTCACGCCCGTTCCACATCCGTTCCACCAGTGGTTCCCAAACTACGGCCTGCGGGCCGAATCCAGCCCGCCTCCACATTTGGACCGGCCCCCTGAACAATACTAGAGACGCGGTCCCCCCAGCTACAGACAAGCGATTATTTGCGTCACAGATAGATTATATTGTTGATTATGATTTCAGCTTATTCTGTAGAGACCATTCTCACAAATTACAAATTTGCCTCAGAGGGCTTTACAATCTGTACACATAGACATCCCTGATCTTTGACCTCACATCGGATCAGGAACAACTCCCAAACAACCCTTCACGGGGAAAAAAGGGAAGCAACCTTCAGGAGAGAACAGAGAAGGATCCCTCTCCAGGATGGACAGATGCAATAGATGTCATGTGACCAGAAGGAATCGAGAGTTACAACACATTCAATGAGTATGACAGCATGTATTAATAGTTGGTAGTAGGCATGGACCACGATCCAGATCTCTATGATCCATCAGGCAGACTGAGGTAGAGAGGGCGGGGCCTCAGCAGGGCCATGGCATAGTTGGTAGTTGCTTAAGTGTTTCCTTTAGGACACTGATAACTGCAAAGCTTGATAGAAAGGGACGTTCCTCCATTTTCTTGTGAAAAACTCCCTGAGTGCAGCGTGTGCTTCGATCCACTGAATGAAGAAACACGTCTTAACTCATGATCCCTTGACTTCAACCACAAGCCAAACATTCTAGGAGTGAAGCCAACCCCGTGGGCAGGGTTGCCAGGGTTGCCAGGGCCGCGGTTTTCACGCGGAATTGGGCTACTTTTGAAGTGTTGCTGCGGGTTGAATTTTTTGTCCGCTAGTTCGGGTAGACCTATTTTTGCATGCAAATTAAATGAATATCTTTAAATAAAATAGAATTACTGCTTTTTATGCTGGCATACTAAACATTTGGTGTTACTTTGTAGATATTATAATACATTTGGCAATGATAGCCAGCCAGCCCCCCCCCCCTCCCCCTAATACTTCTCGGGTCGCATCGCTCTGCCGTGATGCCCCCCCCCCCCCCCGTCGACAACGCTCGCCATGGATCACTTCCCCATCTCAGGGGTGGCATCATGAAGGAGTTTTCGGGCTGGCCATTGGGCTGGTTTTGTCACACAGACCTGGCAACCCTGCCCGTGGGAACGTCTGCGACTGAACCAGCGAGCTCATTACACTGCGTCTCCTCCCACTAAGCACTCACAGTAGATCTGTACGGTGAAGGACAGGCGTTCTTCTTGCGACAAGGCTGCACTGTTCACGACGCACTCCACCGAGCGCTGGTCGATCTCTCTGGTCGGTACTCTAAACAGCGAGCTGACGGTGGTCGTCGTCCCGTCGGCGTGCTCGGTGACGCTGATTGATTGACGCGCTTTTTCTCCCAAAGTGTCAGTGAGCCATTTCACCTCTGCAGGGGGCTTGGCACCAGCAGCCACGCAGGTGACGAGGGAAACCTCTTCATCCCCCACTAAGGGAAGATCGTCCTTCAGGCTTGTGACCGGAGGGACTAGAAGAGAAACAGTGAATAAAAGGAGAAGTCAACATGCAAGCATTAAGATTGAGGTCCTCTCCCTCTCATATTTTTGTAATACAACACATTATACCGAGCACGTTGAGAAGGATCGACGTCTTGACATTCCCGCTTGGGAACAACGTGATGATGCACGTGTAGGTGCCTTCGTCCTTCAGCGTGATGTTGGTTAACTTTAGAGATCCATTGTAGGCACTAAAGCTCCCAATAAATTCAAATCGTTCGTCATGTCTGTCGATGAATATTGGTTTAGTCTTCGGTAAGATTGTGAGGAAATTTACATTCCCAGGTTCCTTCCGCCACGATATCTGGCTGACGATATCCGGAGGACGTCGTCCAACGAGTTTGCACGGCAAGATGGCCGTCCCTCCTTCAACCAGGGTAATGTTTTCTCCAATCCCCGGCAGAGCTGTAAGGTGCATACAATTCATCAGAAAGATCCCAAGTCAGGATGCACAAACCAGTTGCAACACGCATTGGATGGTAGCGCTCACTAAGCAGAGCATCCGACAAGCTTAAACTGGCAAAATAAACTGCTGGTTTTGAGTTTAGAGCAGATGGGGAATTTTAGGCTTTCACAAAATAATGTTTTGGGAATGTCTTGGTCGTTTGGGCGTCCTCGGTAAACAGTGAAATGTTCACATGCACCTCAAGGACAGAACTCGGCTTGTACAGCGGGTTATAAAGCTAATGCCACACCATCTGTCAACTGACTTCAGGGTCCAATAAATGAATGTGAGTAAACATTAGTGTAATAACTTGTTAGCTGCACTCCTGACTTTGTGATTGTGGAGACAAAAAGGTCACAAGGGCCTAAACCCAATGTCATTTCACAAAACACAACAACGAAGAAGTTAAGATACGTAAAGGCAAAGGATTCCTCGTTGACCTATTGACGACGGAAATAACCGTCTGAAGACAGCAAATACAAATAGCATTATATAAATATATATATGTTATATACTAGTTCAGGGTGTAGGCTACAATCAACAGAAGTGGTTTGGGCTGTTTTTCACAGTGTTATTTTTGTTGTTCCCACAGGTTTTGAGAATCGACCGGCGTTACTGTAGAGCGAGAGGGATGGACATTGTTGAGATATATATATATATATATATATATATATATATATATATATATATATATATATATATATATATATATATATATATATTTATTAAGATCCAAGGTGTTCAGAGCTCTGTGGCTGGAGCCATAAGGAACCTGCAGGCAGTCGAGCATCACAGGTGTATACAATACCGTCACGTCCTTATTTTTCAAAGTAAAACAGGCTGCGTTCACACCGGACGCGTCGAAAAAATTCTCGACGCGCCTGACGCAGGATTCTGACGCGAGTCGAAAAAAGGGTGTTCACACCGGACGCGTCGAGACGAGACGTAGCGGGGGCGTGGCTTATCGTGCCCGCTTCTTCAGCCATATGAATCTTTTCCTTAACCAGACTGACGTTGTGTCTTCACTTGTCGCCCTGTGAGACGCCGTGCTGCTGCCCCTCTATCTCCTTCTCTCTGGACTCTGCGGTCCTGACTTCCACGGCCCTCCGCCCCTCCGCCCATGTTCCCGCTAGTCTCCCGCGGAGTACTGTACGGGTCGAGGAACGACAGGACCGCAGAGAGCTTCCACTTTTTACTTTTTCACTGCGCTACTCGCTGCTCTCTCTCTTCTCTCTATGATTCGTGTCTCTGAGACTTTTCCTCCTCCGGCGGCAGATCTCCGCTGCCATGAAACACATATGCCGGCGCTTGGTTCATAGTAAAGTACAACACACAGCGAGAATAAAAGCAAATGCACACATTGTAAACGTATCGGGTAGTCCCACGGCTTCTTCAACCTCCTTCCACGCTTCATCTTTATCGCTACGGTTTCGGTAAGTAAAGAGTCGTGTCATAAAGTTTGTTTTGCCCACGAACGGCGACAATAATCTTTTTCTCCACTTTCTAAACCGGCCGGCAGAACGATGACGAGCGGAGCTTCTCAACGCTGATTGGCTGACGCAACTATGACTCACGCGTTTCTGCTGCTCTAGTTCAGAAATTTCAACTCGCGCGTTGAGAAGCTGCGTCGGTTCGCTCTGTTCGCTCAGTTCACCCGGCGACATTCGCTCTGTTCGTGCTGCTCTGTCGCGCCTGAAGGCCGATTTATACATCGGCGTTTTCAGACAAACGGACGGATACGCAAGCACGCAAGCTTCACGCAAGACGCACGCAAGCTTTTTCAGACCTTGCGTGCGTCGACCCCTTTTTCTATCCACGCGTCAAAAATCTACACAAGCATACGCAAGCCTACGCAAGCCTGCAAGGCTGTGATTGGTCTGCTGGTCTGATGACTACTTCCTTTCTGGAGTCTCACATTTCCGGTTTTCATAGCATAATACCGCCATTTTTAAAAGCAAAGTAAACCCAAGACGATCTTTTTAAAAAGATGAACGCTATTGAGGAGCTGCTAAGCGAGGAAGTCAGGAGGTATGAACACCTCTATAACCCGTCGATGGCGGGTTATAAGGACGCGCAGATGGCCTCAAATTCGTGGAGGGAGATCTCCTCCAACGTGGTTTTGGCGGTGGACCTGTGCCTGAAAATGTGGAGGAAACTGCGCGACAAATATGTCCGCGAGAAGAAGGCGATCCGTCTCCCTTTTTTTAATCGCTTTCCTGGTTGGGCGTACTTGTATTTAAATAAAACAGCAAATACGTTTTGAAACAGTTGGAATTTTTTATTCACATCCCTGAACGTTATGGTCAGTTCATGAGGTCGTTGTCAGGCCATCTAGGTTCAATTGTGCCTGTGACCACTCGCTCGGTGGTCATAGAAGTGCATCAATTCATGTCTCACACCTCTATAGCTCGTACATTCTTTGCCCTTTGTTTCATTTCGCAATTTATTTAGTGTATAATCCATAGCAGCTGCCTTAAAACACGTGTCAGAATCCTGCGTCAGGCGCGTCGAGAATTTTTTCGACGCGTCCGGTGTGAACGCAGCCTGTTTTACTTTGAAAAATAAGGACGTGACGGTATTGTATACACCTGTGATGCTCGACTGCCTGCAGGTTCCTTATGGCTCCAGCCACAGAGCTCTGAACACCTTGGATCTTAATAAATATATATATATATATATATATATATATATATATATATATATATATATATATATATATATATAAAGCACTCCTTGGTCCGTGTTTCAAGACGGGTCGGGTGGGTTGCTGACATCGCCCCTGACGCAGTTGGGGCGCACTGTTGAGCATTTTTAGTCGCATTAGTCGCATATATCTACTGTGACGTTTGACAACCTAAAACTCCGTTTGACCTATTTCACACGCAAACACAAAAACTGAATTTTCAGAAATCAATTAGTTTTTAGGAGTTTTTAGCTGTATTTGGGCCGTGTCTATTATTGTGCGATGACGTATTTTGTTTTTAAATAAATGAAAGTATTTCGCCTACCTTGTCCAACGATGCCCAGGAAGGTCGGCACCAGGAAACACAGAGCGGCTCTACACCTTATCCATGGATCCATGATCCATCTATAGACGTGGGAAAGGATTATTCTTCTTGTTCGCCTTCTTGTTCGCCTTCATCTCTCTCGCGCTCTCTCTCTCTCTCTCTCTCTCTCTCTCTCTCTCTCTCTCTCTCTCTCTCTCTCTCTCTCTCTCTCTCTCTCTCTCTCTCTCTCTCTCTCTCTCTCTCGCGCTCTCGCTCTGCTTCTTTTTGTTTTTAGGCGGCTGGCACCCAAACTGTTGCATTACCGCCACCTACTGTCTTTCTTTGCTAACAATAAATATCTAGAAACTGTATCCACTCAAAAATAAAATAAAATAACAAAATAAAATACAAAATAAAATAAAAATAATAAAACAAAACAAAATCAAACTAAACTAAGAAGGGAGCCCTATTACTTTCATTGCCCTAAATTCGTCTAAACAACCCTGTCTCCTTTAGATACTGCAGCACCATTCCTGCCCCCAAGGACAATGCATCCCTCAATTGCACCCCTCCTCCTGCCAGCCTCCTCTTCAACCTGCCTCGCTCGTTCCTAAATTTCTGGCAATGCCACATGATATGCTCCACCGTTTCTGCTGTCTTGCAGTCCTCACACAGTCCAGTTGGGTGTTTTCCAATCAATTGCAATGTTTTGTTTAGCTTTGTATGACCAATCCTATGTTTTCCTCTCTAGTGCTGAATGTCGTTGTCCTCCCCTTGCCAACCTCCTTCTGAATCGTATACAGATGTCTTCCTGTGCCCCCCGCCTCCCAACTGTGGTGCCATTCCTTAATAATGTTTATTTTAATTAATGATTTAGCTTCTGCTTTGCTAAATAAAATGTCCCTCTTGTTCTGACATTCCAATGCCTGCTTTGCCAGTTTATCTGCTGCCTCGTTTCCCTTTACCCCTCTATGTGCCGGCACCCACATGAATGCTACCAAAATACCCGAATGATTAAGACGGAAAAGTACTTAATGTATTTCATTGATTAAGTCCTGCCTGCTGTGAGATGTGAGTGATTGTAATGAGACTAATGTTGAACTGGAATCCGAACAAATGATTACTACAGTAATTTCTCCAGCTTTCCCTTTTTGCTTTCCGAATGATTCCCCGTACTCTTGCTTGCGCTTGTTTGTACTGTATCAGATTCTGGAAGTTATGTGTTCTTTTTAATAGCTTAAGAGCTTTGTTTGTTTCTTTCACTACTCTCCCACATTCCTCTGTCCACCATGGGACCCCCTTTCTTTTCATCCTTCCTTTACTTTTAGCTATTGCTTGTTTAGCTGCTTCCAGTATTGTAACTGTCATTTTAATATCAACCTCGTCAACATCTTCATTTAAGTCTATTTTATCCATTTCTTGCTCGCATCTATATTTGAAAAGTTCCCATTTTGCCCTATTAAACACCCACTTACCTATCAACTCTCCCTGCTCCTTACTCCTTTGTAACGCTATTTTACACTTTATTGGAAAATGATCACTGCCCACTGGTTTCCTCTTCTACCTCCCACTCGCATATCCCTGCTAAACCCCTAGATACCATGGTTAAGTCTAGTGCCGACATGTTCCCTGTGTGCACATCTAATCTCGTACCTCTGCCATCGTTTAAACAAACCAAATTGTTTTCCTCTAGTAACTCTTCCATTACCTCCCCATTAAGATCTGTTCTTACTTCTGTGGTGTTTTACGGCAGCTTGCATCCTTTCATTTGCACTACTGCCATCTTCCCGTTCCAACTAAAGTTGCAGCAAAAATTGCCAGACCCCCCACTAGACCCCCACTCCAATATACTTCCTTGCTCTCTTCCCTTCATCCCTATTTCTCCCAACATGTCCTTCCTATTCTTCTTCTTCTTCTTCTTCTTCTTCTTCTTCTTCTTCTTCTTCTTCTTCTTCTTCTTCTTCTTCTTCTTCTTCTTCTTCTTCTTCTTCTTCTTCTTCTTCTTCTTCTTCTTTTTATTTAATATGTATGTACCTTTCCTGCATTGCTATTAATCCTATTAGTCCCGTATCTTTGGTGTATTCTACACTGAGAAGTGTTCATTTTGATTAACATTAGTCAGAGTGTCAATATATATATATATATATATATATATATATATATATATAAAAAATGATAACTCTTACCAGAGTTGTGTTAACTGTGAAGTGTTAACAGTAACACTATGTTCAGTGTTCCTTGAACACTTCAGATAAGGGACCAGATAAGGGACCATATATATATATATATATATATATATATATATATATATAGTGTTAAAATGCACTCTTTAAGTGTTAAATTGACCTCGGGGTACCCCGCCATCGCCCCAAGCAGCTGTAAACTCAGTGAGGTTGATACAGTTTCATGAAATAGAAAAAGGGAGCGTTGAAAAAAGGACTGCGGTCAAGTCAGTTAGCAGCAGCCTTGAAATACAGGAAGTCACAGAAAACACAACATCCTGTTATCTTTGTATCTGTTGGCTACTTGAGTTTGCAGACTGTGTAGGGATTTATTTATATGTGTATGTAAATATATATTTAGGAAATATGTGCGTGTATCTGGGATTGCGTGCCATTTACGTCTGCCTGTGAAACACTGTGTTGCTCGTTTTGACGTGTTATGTAAATAAGCTTTATTTTTATAAATCACACGAGATGTGTTTTTAGATTTAACCTTCATTGTGAAACATGAGACGAGTAGCCATCGAGCATTAAACACAAACACAGAAATAAGATTTTCTACAAAACCTGGTGTTTGTTGTCCAATCAAAGAGCCAATCAGATCTTTGATCTGGAGACAGTCGGGCATTTCCCATCATGCCCTAGGCCTCGATCTGCTCAGGTTATCGTCGACCCTGTGTGCACCACGTCAGAGCGAGTCGGGATCAAGTCGGACACAAATCCAACCGGTATGAATTGTGAGGTGATGGATCGTGTGCAGGACCGGCTTTTTATAATTGAGAACATGACTCAATATGTTCTGGCATTAATTTAAAAGCTTTGACAAAACACCAATTCAGATTTTTACTTTTTAAGATTAGTCAGTCTTTTTTTATATTATTTCCTGATCTGATGTGAGTTCAAAGGTCAGTGACGTCTATGTGTACATATCGTAAAGCCCTCTAAGGCAAATTTGTAATTTGTGAGAATGGGTTACACAAAATAAACTGAATTGAAATGATAATATTTCACATTCTCTCACTGATAAAGTAAATAATGTGTATTATTTCAACTGAAACACGAGCTTGTGATAACATATATTATATATCGTCAATACATTTTAAATAAATCATAGGCAAAAGTCTTTTGTTCATTATTTACAAAAGTCAAATTATATATATTTTAAATAAATAATAGACAGAAGTATTTTGTTCATTATTAATAAAGGTCAAATTATATATATTTTAAATAAATCATAGACAAAATAATTTTGTTCATAATTAATAAAAGTCAAATTTTATATTTTTAAATAAATTATAGGCAAAAGGCAAAAGTGATTTTTAAAAAGTGCAACAGGTTTCTTCTCAGGCAAGTGACCCCTCCCTCATATGAAGAGTCCAATTCCTTCGACAGTGCTCACAATTTATTCACATACTCGCAACTTCCCTGATGCCAGTGACCGGTTGGGACCATTTTGTATCAACATCAAATGACCATATATAGTAATGAAAATAATTTGTTCACTAAAAAGATTCAGGCGTCTGCTCATGATTCACCAACATCTTTGGCGCCCAAACCCCAAAGTAAAAAGCACAATTCAAATTCAATGTACAATAAGTTTATTTCCCCCATAATTCTGCCTCTGGGTACAGTAATGACACCGTTCTGGGGACAAAAAGATCATTTTAATTGAAAATGTCTACATTTGAATCACCTTCTATTTACAACCCGTTCACAGATTTCTTTGAGAACGAATGAAACAGAGTCTGAAAAGGGACTGACCCCAACTGCCCTCCACACGCCTAACAAGGAGAACATTCCTTTACTGTTCAGATTATATGAATCGACACACTGTCCAGAGAGGACGTTCGTCTCTGTTTGCTTTGCTTGAGGGGAGCTGACTCATCACCACTTTAAGGCTCAGATGTCTTCTTTTGCTTCATTTCTCGTTTTATATTTCTTCTTTTTTTCACAAGGTTTATTAATCATCTGTGTCGATTAGGCATTCAAAGCTCTTTCCTTGTGTTTTTATTTTATTTTACATGGTTAAACACTACTTATCAAATGACCAAGTTAGTGAAAAGCTTCTCATGGGATGGACTGGAGGAATCTGAATTAATAGAAAGAAAAGAAAGACTTTTATTGTCGTATTACATATAGTTAAATACATATATGAAATGTATTCTCTGCATTTGACCCATTCTGAGTTATTGAGGAGCAGTGGGCTGCAGTGAAGCACCCAGGGGTTCAGTGCCTTGCTCATGGACACTTCTACCTTGTGGTTGCAGGACGACTTCTCTCCCCACTGAGCTACAGCAGCAGTATGTTTACGTCTCAGTAATTTGTTTTATACAATGGACGTTTTGCCTTTGTTTCCTTGTCGTCTTTGCACTGACCTTCATGCTCATGAGGCCTCATATTGAATTGAGCCTCGTGAAGTACCGACAAGCTTGTGATTCGTCTTGTATTCTGCAAAACTGTGGGGTTGGAGGGGAGCAGGCACCTGTAGGGACGGATCAGGGAAATAAAGACATTATAACTCCAAGAAACAAACGAGCGGATAGAGAGGAAATAAGGAGTGATTGCAGAGAAATGCCTTTTGAGTAATGGGAAAGTGATTCTGACCTCTTTTCTCGAGTAAAAACGAAACTCGACATAACTCAGGGTCTTGCGTTCCTGGAGCTGGTTTGGGATCTTAGTCGAGCTTTTAGATGCCGAAAATAAAAATGAGACCAGTGATTAGATCCCAGTGCAACTTCAAGTTGTTTCAGAAATATTATATGAGATTTGATACTAAGATTGGTACTTTTAGTAAAGTAAAGCATATCCTTAAAACTATAGCTACACAATACCACATAAGGTATAAGGCACATATACATTTTTTTTTTAACTTTTGCATGACAATTAATACGACTACTACTGCAATTTTAACTAACTGCGTAATCCAAGGTCAAGAAGGAAACAGCGCACCTCAAATCAATTATCATTTACTTTTGCTTTCATGGTTGGTGCAGAATATTCTAACACCTTTTTATAGCGAACCAGGTTTAAGTGCATGGCAAGATAATAATTGTGAGTCTGGAATTTCAATCAACCATAGTTCCCAGTACAGGCGAGTCCTATGCACCAGAGGAGAGAAGAATAAATACATGTGTTCTTAATTGTAAGCTGAAAAGGTATAACTCACCTATAGATGCAGACAGCTGTGACGAGAAGAAATCCAGTTACGGCTGTGAGCATGTAGGGAAGGTAGCTCAGTGGACTGGTTTCTGCAGACGTGAATTCATTAAGTACAGTTTCAGCTTTGAAGTGTAGAGATGAATATCTGTGTTGTGCTCTACCTACCTTCAGCTTCTCCAGACACATTTAAATTCCACTCAATGGTCCAAGAAAAGTTCACGCCAGTTATACGACATCTGTAGGTTCCTGCATCGTCATGCTGAACGTTGGAAATATTAATCGTTGGAGGTAAGTTGTTGTCTATTCTCAGTCTGTCAGATGTGAAATTTGATAAAGTCTGATTCCTTGAGAACAAAAACGAACATATAAATCTGCCTTTGGTCCATGTGATTTGCGTTGGTTTCGTCTCAGATGTGTTGCAGGTTAAGATGACGGAGTCTCCTCTGGACACCAGCTCATGCCTGTGTTCAATCTGTAACACTGGAGGAAACAACCAATCAATATATGTAATCTATAATCTATAATTTAAATTAGCATAACACACACAAATGTCCACTGTACCTTCAGCGCCGTGGCACATCATGACCAGCAGAGTGGAGAGGAGAGCGGCCTGGTCTGGGATCAACATGATGACCATCAGACAGAGAAAGACTGAGTGGAACTTCAACATGGCCGCTGACGTGTCTGAGGAGGCGCAGGGGAGGAAGTGGTGAGTTCCTGGTGAGTAGCTCAGAGCTCAGCTGTGTGCCGGGAGTTAGAGGAGAAACACACATCCAGTCACATGAGAATCAGACAGTTGGAATATTGAGAATTGAGACTCACTCACAAAATAAACTCTGATGAATAGATAATTAGTACTTCTTAAATCATACGTATTTATAAGGAGCACACATGCAATGTTCAACTAAAGGCAGCTGTCTACATTTGCAATGGACATGGGTTTTGTGTATGAGTTAGGCTGCTAACCAGCTATTGGCATTGAGCCGTCACCTGACCCTGTGTTGCTATCCTTTGTCCTTCTGCATTCATGCTGCTTTCAATTCAGTTATTTTTTGTATAGCCCAGAATCACAAATTACAAATTTGCCTCAGAGGGCTTT
>CM070107.1:6371289-6378789 GCA_036178185.1 Liparis tanakae
TACAAAAAAACTGGGAATCACTATCGAACGAAGACTGGGAATGAGAGATCAAAACAGAGACACTACGAGACAGGAGACAAAGGAAAGACTGGCACAATATATAGGGGGGGAGGGGAAACACAGGTGGACGGTATATTGCAATCAAGCAGAGAGACGACTGGCTGAGGGCAGGTGAAGGGAATTAACCAATCAAGGAGACAGAGGAGTGGCCGAGGGCAGGTGAAGGGAATTAGTGACGACGTCCTGTTTTCGTAACAAAGAGCCTCAGAGGGTTTGTTGTGTTCTGTGACCGACCGATTGTATATTACACTTGCTTTTTCTTATCTAGCACTGTAGAGTTATATGTTTTAACATTTTGCTAAGCTTAGTTGTGAGAAGTAACTGGAAAACATTTTAAAGTTTTGCAAAACCAGCCATTACCGCATCAACTGTTGAGTATTTGAAGTTATTCTGTTTGCACGACTTCTTAGTGACCCCAAAGCGTAGACTTTCTCTGTGCATGCAGCTCCACCATAGATCTATGAACCAAAGCGTAACTGTGGTTGAAGCTCTGCAGCACCCCACTCAGGTTCTGAGAAACACCTCCTACAGCTTTAGTTTAATTCAATAAAAAAAGGTCAAAACATGTGTATATTTCCTCAGGTATGACTTGTACTTGTATCAATACTCAACTGTATTCTTCTCAATCTCATATTGATGGGCTGAAAAGTCCTATTTAAGTATATTGAGTTGGCATGCAATTTTATAATTTAAAAGAAAATGCAGATGACATGAGCTCAGTGTACCTGACCTCATGTTCACTTGAACCCCTTTGTGCACTTCCTCTTTGATTTTTGCAACTTCCACTGCGTACAACCCAAACCACTGAGTCCCTGCAGAGCCCAGAAGTACACTTCTTATATCTTATAGGCGTTTAATCATATCATTCATATATTTGGACTTCATATCATTGCTCTCGGTTTCTTAGTGCTTTAAAACAAATACTGATGTATTGGGGTCCTGGCCAAGCCCAAACAAAAGGGTCCAATTCTGCCACTTGTAATGGAACCAGCTCTCAGAGGTCAGGTCTGATGACCCCACACCCCGACAGCTCTGTGGGTCACTGTGACGGAGACGGAAAAATATGAGGCAGATACACATTCACTCACACGCGCCGTCTTCACAATATGCAAATCAACTGGAACGTCCATAGGATAATGAAAATCAAATTCTTTAGATAAGCGCACATGAATAAAACATTTCTGTAAATGTGCCAGTTAGCCAAAAGGCTATTTTTCATTTGTAGTCCAGAGAGACGGAACATAAAAACATAAGATTACATGTACAATGTGTGTACAATATTTACGTTTCCGAATGGTTAACCAAACAATGAGGTCTCTTGGCAAGTGGCCTAGAATGACGTCATGAGAAGAAGAAGAGACCGAGGTGGACTCGTGCTAGTGAGACGTTTGTGGCTGCAGGAGTCAACACTTTCAAAGTGGTTTTAAGAAATTTAATGTACAAATGTACCTGCCTGGTTAATGACTCTGAAGATGAGACCATCATGTTTTTATCAAATATATAATTCAGCCCTACACAATACCAGTCCCAGCTGTGGAGACATGTGGTACGGCTGCTTCTTTATAAAGCATGTGTAGTTCTTTGTTAGTTTTTTTACTTTTTACGATTTTGTATGTATTTTATTATATTTTAATGTTTTGTACTTTCTGGACCTTGAATCTGTAATACAAGTTTGATTGATTGATTGAATTAATAGTGAGAATAGTGAATATAGTCTTAGACATTGTCAAGTACTAACAAGAAGACTTACACATTCAAAAAAGACAAAGCAAATAAAATAAGGGAGAACTATGTTAACATTGACAAATATACATCTATTACTTATTTAATAATTATTGGGCTCCTATAGCTGGTCGTCCTTGTATATTAAATGTGTTGCTATGAGGGCTGAGGCAGAGTAAACTGGGTGAGATCGTCTTGCTAACTGCTTGGTCTGGGGTCAAGGAGGAAACAACGCTACAAGAACCACAAAGGAATCTGCATGGTGCAGATATTATAACACCTTTTTATCGTGCACCAGGTCCAAAGCAAGATACTAATCAGTGTGAGTCAGTGTGAGTCCTCTGCACCAGATGAGAGAAGAATGAAATTAACTCTGAAAGCTAAAAAGGTATAACTCACCTATAGATGCAGACAGCTGTGACGAGAAGAAATCCAGTTACGGCTGTGAGCATGTAGGGAAGGTAGCTCAGTGGACTGGTTTCTGCAGACGTGAATTCATTAAGTACAGTTTCAGCTTTGAAGTGTAGAGATGAATATCTGTGTTGTGCTCTACCTACCTTCAGCTTCTCTAGACACATTTAAATTCCACTCAATGGTCCAAGAAAAGTTCACGCCAGTTATACAACATCTGTAGGTTCCTGCATCGTCATGCTGAACGTTGGAAATATTAATCGTTGGAGGTAAGTTGTTGTCTATTCTCAGTCTGTCAGATGTGAAATTTGATAAAGTCTGATTCCTTGAGAACAAAAACGAACATATAAATCTGCCTTTGGTCCATGTGATTTGCGTTGGTTTCGTCTCAGATGTGTTGCAGGTTAAGATGACGGAGTCTCTTCTGGACACCAGCTCATGCCTGTGTTCAATCTGTAACACTGGAGGAAACAACCAATCAATATATGTAATCTATAATCTATAATTTAAATTAGCATAACACACACAAATGTCCACTGTACCTTCAGCGCCGTGGCACATCATGACCAGCAGAGTGGAGAGGAGAGCGGCCTGGTCTGGGATCAACATGATGACCATCAGACAGAGAAAGACTGAGTGGAACTTCAACATGGCCGCTGACGTGTCTGAGGAGGCGCAGGGGAGGAAGTGGTGAGTTCCTGGTGAGTAGCTCAGAGCTCAGCTGTGTGCCGGCAGTTAGAGGAGAAACACACATCCAGTCACATGAGAATCAGACAGTTGGAATATTGAGAATTGAGACTCACTCACAAAATAAACTCTGATGAATAGATAATTAGTACTTCTTAAATCATACGTATTTATAAGGAGCACACATGCAATGTTCGACTAAAAAAAACTACTTCTGCATAGTGTCGAACACGTGACCCTAAAATGCTGAATGCATTTTCACAAGTGGTTGATGCTAATAATAAACATCACGGGGTCTTGATAATGAGACTCTCAATGTGATATAAAACACACATGGAAACCTCAGGTGTTAATAAATAGACCTTCACACAGAGATTATTTTGACATGTTTCGGTAGGATATAATATAAAGCTTCATTCAATTATCACATTAAAATGTTGAATTGTATGTGTATGTGTCTGTATATAAGTAGTATATACAGTGGGGAAAAAAAAGTATTTAGTCAGCCACCAATTGTGCAAGTTCTCCCATTTAAAAAGATGAGAGAGGCCTGTAATTTTCATCATAGGTAGACCTCGACTATGATAGACAAAATGAGTAAAAGAAATCGAGAAAATAACTTTGTCTGATTTTTAAAGAATTTATTGGTAAATTCCTGGGTACAATAAGTATTTGGTCAATAACAAACGAGCAGGATTTATGGCTTTCACAGCCCTGTAACTTCTTTTTCAAGAGGCTCCTCTATTCTCCACTCCTTACCTGTATTAACGGCACCTGTTTGAACTCATATCAGTACAAAAGACGCCTGTCCACAACCTCAAACAGTCACACTCCAAACTCCACTACGGCCAAGACCAACGAGCTGTCAGAGGACACCAGAAACAACATGGTAGACCTGCACCAGGACCACATGTAGACCTGCACCAGGACCACATGTAGACCTGCACCAGGCTGGGAAGACTGGATCTGCAATAGGTCAGCAGCTCGGTGTGAAGAAATCAACTGTGTGAGCAATGATTAGAAAATAGAAGACATACAAGACCACTGATAGTCTCCGTTGATCTGGTGCTCCACGCAAGATCTTCCAACATGGGGTCAAGATGATCACAAGAACGGGGAACACAAATCCCAGAAGCACACAGGGACCTAATGGATGACCTGCAGAGAGCTGGGACCACCGTAACCACGGCTACCATCAGTTACACACTACGCCGCCACAGAGTCAAACCCTGCAGTGCCAGAGGACATGTCCAGACCCGTCTGAAGTTCACCAGAGAGCATCTGGATGATCCAGAAGAGGATCGGGAGAATGTCTTGTGGTCAGATGAAACCAAAATAGAACTTGTTGGTAAAAACTCAACTCGTCGTGTTTGGAGGAGAAAGGATGCTGAGCTGCATCTAAAGAACACCATACCTACAGTGAAGCATGGGGTGGAGACACCATACCTACAGTGAAGCATGGGGGTGGAGACACCATACCTACAGTGAAGCATGGGGGTGGAGACACCATACCTATAGTGAAGCATGGGGGTGGAGACACCATACCTACAGTGAAGCATGGGGGTGGAGACACCATACCTACAGTGAAGCATGGGGTTGGAGACACCATATCTACAGTGAAGCATGGGGGTGGAGACACCATACCTATAGTGAAGCATGGGGGTGGAGACACCATACCTACAGTGAAGCATGGGGTTGGAGACACCATATCTACAGTGAAGCATGGGGGTGGAGACACCATATCTACAGTGAAGCATGGGGGTGGAGACACCATACCTACAGTGAAGCATGGGGGTGGAGACATCTTGCTTTGGGGCTGTTCTTCTGCAAGGGGACCAGGACGACTGATTTGTGTAAAGGAAAGAATGAATGGGGCCGTGTATCGTGAGATTTTGAGTGAAACCCTCCTTCCATCAGCAAGGGCACAGAAGATGAACCGTGGGTCTGTCAGCAGGATAGTGACCCCACACACACCGCCGGGCAGCGAAGGAGGGGCTACGTAAGAAGCATCTCACGGTCCTGGAGTGGCCTAGCCAGCCTCCAGATCTCAACCCAGAGACAATCTGTGGAGGGAGTTGAACGTCTGTGTTGCCCAGTGACATCACTGCTCTAGAGGAGACATCACTGCTCTAGAGGAGATCGCATGGAGGAATGGACCAAAATACCTGCAGCAGTGTGTGGAACGCTTGTGAAGACTTACAGAAAGCGTTTTACCTCTGTCATCGCCAACAAAGGATAGATAACAAAGGACTGAGATTAACTTTTGTTATTGACCAAATACTTATTGTACCGAGGAATTTATCAATAAATTCTTAAAAAATCAGACAAAGTTATTTTCTGATATTGTCTCTCATAGTTGAGGTCTACATATGATGAAAATTACAGGCCTCTCTCATATTTTTAAGTGGAAGAACTTGCACAATTGGTGGCTGACTAAATACTTTTTTTCCCACTGTATATATATATATGTATATATATATATATATATATATATATATATATATATATATATATATATATATATATATATTTTTGTATTCTTTTCTTCTTCTATTAATATCTTGTTTCCTCTGTATATTTAGTATTTTATTATTAGTATTTAGTATTGTTATTGTTATTGTGTTTTATTTTAATTTTCTATTAATGCTCTAATGTCCCCACTGTGGGAATAATAAAGGATTATCTAATATAATCTAATATACTTTTAGATAAAATATAGATACCTATGTAGATATTGCAAACATTAAAAACAGTACTACTGTATAGTAAAATGTGTCATTTAATCAAATTATTTTTACATGATCATTATTATTTTACCCTTTTAAAATGATACATAAATTGTTTGCATTAATGTTTTCATTTTGTTTTGAATGTACTTCACCAGGTTGTATGTTCTCCCCGTGGAGACTTCCTCCGGGTTCTCTGTCATCCTCCAATAGATATGCACCGTAGGTCAGATATTAAGTGATAACTCAGATATTAAAGTCCCACTATGTACCTTTTCCTACAGTAAAATAACAGCTTGAAAAAAATGGTGCCGCTACAATGACTTTTAATATGTTGATTTGCGCCTCCGCCACTTCCATCGGGGTCTGTGGCCAGAAAACTGCTGAATGTAAGATTTTTTAGCCGACCGCTCCCAGGCTGTAGTACCCATATGTACGGGCAAACTCTCACTTTATGTCCCTCATCTGTGAATGCTGAGAAAAGATATTTGTGTACCAGATGAGACGTATCCAATCATGAGTCAACGGACAACTACGAATAACTCAATTGACTTGAAATGCCTGCAGACCCGTCAAGATGCATCTGTTTAATAAACACAGAGCTGATGGGCCGACAGACGGCTGGAGCTTCACTGACAAACGATATTACACGTGCACATGCATATACCCACCACACATACACACACACACACACACACACACACACACACACACACACAAACTCTGGTCATTCAAGAAATGTATCTGAAATACGTTTTTTCGTGAAATCTTAGGTTTGGGCACTTATAAGCTTGATGGCTTCAGCCTCGACCCTTTTGGTCAGCCACTTTCTTCTTTTGTTGAATTTAGATTTTTGTATATTTGCTGATTCAAAATAAACTACACTAAAAAAACTAATAAGATAGTTCTTCTTTCATAGACACTTCAAACGAAGTAGCGGAACAGGAAAATCTTAACCCCATCAGAGGGGAAAGCCAGTTGGCCTCTCATGCTAGTTAGTGGAAGTGGAAGTAGTTCACCACACGCACACACACACACACACACACACACACACACACACACACACACACACACACACACACACACACACACACACACACACACACATACATACTGTCGAGTGTATGCGTTTGTTGTTACGTTGGGTTTAATGTGCATTTGTATGTGTGTGTGTGTGTTTAAATGACAGGTTAATGAATGAGGTCATCAGTGATGTCAGTCAGCGGCGGCCCTCGGTCATATTCACAGGAGACCGAGTGAGAAGAGGCCGGGCCGACGGGCAAGAAAACACCTTGCAGCGTCTCTTTCAGTCGACGTTAACAATCCCTCTTCAAAGCATCTTACACCGCCACGATTACCAATAATCAGCTGCTTTGATTACATGCGTTATCCCTTCTTCCTGCTCTTTGTGAGACTAATAAAGGATGATCTCATCTCATCTGTTATGAGCGCAGAGCAATACTGTGATAGATCCTGAAGCAGAAGTCTTTAAGCGTGACCGTATTATCGGATTCTGCATGGCTCGCACACACATGCACGCACTGCGGGAAGCCTCAAGACTTCATTCATTTTCAAGACTAGGATCCCTTGAAGGGGCACACACACAAACACACACACACACACACACACAAACACACACACACACACAAACACACAAACACACACACACACACACACACAAACACACACACACACACACACACACACACACACACACAAACACACACACACACACACACACACACACACACACACACACACACACACACACACACACACACACACACACACACACACAAACACACACACACACACACACACACACACACACACACACACACACACACACACACACACACACACACACACACACACACACACACATAGGCAGCCT